>CABPRJ010000973.1:828285-934256 GCA_902439185.1 Cinara cedri | reverse complement strand
AAATTCTTTAGATCCTGGTATAAGTGTATTAGAGTCCCATAAATATATAATATAATATATAATACATATCTATGAACTGAAATTCCAAATTTGTTTTTTATCGTAATTTCGTGTTAATAGTTTACACCATAAGAATGCCAAAGCTGGTACCGGGCAATCACAAATAGATTGTGGTTGATTAAACTATAATTGTATTGTGGTATTATGAGGTATATAGTCAGGTATATCGAAAAAAAAATAATAAGAAGAAAATATCATGGCATTATGTGTTTCTTTACTGTCGATTCGGAATCTCCATCGCCGTGATATCCCGGCTACTGTCCAAAAACGAGCGACTTCTACCACTTTTTCATTTGCCTGTATTAGGTCAACTTCCCTGTATAAGTTGGGGTTCCTTATGTATACTAATAGGTGGGCCATTGTCTGTTCTTGGCCGCTTCTGCATTGCGTGTCAAAGTCATTAAGATCTATGTCCCATCTAGACATGTTATCTTTTGATCTGCCTACACCTACTCTCATTCTGTTGAGAGTTCTCCAAGTCTGCTATTCTAGCTGGTGACCTGGTGGTAATTGTTCGGCTGGCTCCATTCCCTAACTTGTATCTATGATTTGATTTCTCCACAGAGTTATTTTTCTCGATGGTGACTCTTCTGTTAGTATCTCTGACATCTTTAAGAAGCTTTTCCTTAACTTAAGGTGAAAAGTGGGCATGTTTAGTCCAAAAATTGGGTATCTCTTATCATTTGTTTTTTTTTTCCTTATCTATATACCTACGTATATTGAGAGGTGCAACACCTGCTAATAGATAAACTTTCTCTACCGATGTATTTTTAAGGCATCCTGTTATAATGCGGCAGCTATTGTTTAATACCACATTTAACTTAATCTGGTAGTTATTAAGATTAGAAATTGACTACAAAATACTTAAAGGTAATTATAACAATATATTTAAGTGACAAAAGAAGGAAAAAAACACACTGAGTACCATCTAAGGTCAAACAAAATAAATAAAAAGTCATATTACTAGATGTTCATGGTGGTGGTCGGATCGGTTTGGACGCAAAGGTTGCTATTAGCTAATTATTTTTTGACAGTTTCAGCAAAACGACACGACACGGATTCATCCGATTATCGAGAGTTGCCTCCTAGCGGTTGTTTTTGAGATTAATCATTTTAGTTTTATTGACCGTTATCTCTTCGCAGTGTTTCCTTGTACGGTGGAATTTTGTCGTTTTAAAATTTACAGAGCAGTCCGTTCCAGATTCGAACGTCGTGCCGAGAGAGAGATGAGTGGTGATAGGTTCGTGTTGACCGTAAACTGTGTATTTGCGCGCGGGGGTGAAGGGAAAACAAAACAAATATCATACACCGTACTCCGTTCATACGTTTCGTAGCAATAGTATATATACAGGGTGTATCAGAAAAGGCTGACCAACTCTACGGATTGTGACTCTTTATGTGGCTATAAGAATTGTTTCTTTGGAATTTTTGTTTTCTTATCAAAACTTTGGTTTTACCCGTTTTATTTGTAAAATACCCATACAAAATAAAAATAAACCATTTCAGAGAATTTATCGCAAAGTTCTCTTACGACATAAGGGGTCATTCGATTTTTTCCAAAAATAATCATTATCACCGCTATTTTTGGCTTATCCAAAATCGTAATTTTTGTGTGACACATGAATTTGTATGTAAATTTGTCAGGAATTTCAATGGAATAAATTATTTTTTTATTTAAGAGTCAATTTAACGGTCCTATCCGTAAAAGACGACTCATTTGACTGTAAAAACATTAAAAAAATGCATAAATTTAGTTGTTTTTATTGAATTGTTTTATAATTAATTATTATCAGATAATAAAGAAATAATATTTAAAGTAAATGTTCAATACGATCATAATCCTGCTCCTTCATGTACCCCTATAGAAAAAAACTGCATGGGTTGAAGTCAGGATTTCGGGTTGGCCATATTATATCTGAATGAATTAAAGCATTCCAATAATGCGACCAAGAAATAAATAATGGAGTTGCTCTCTGACCTCTATCGTATGATGAGGTGGGGCTTCATCTAACATGAACCACATTGTTTCCTGTTCTTCATTAGGAATATTTTCAAATAGTACGGGTAAAGTCTACATAAGACAATTTTGAAACTTGCGTCCATTTAACCTAGGTCGTAAAACATGAGGTCCCAACAAATAATTTTCAATAATACCGCACCAAATATTTATATTAAATTTGTACTGTGATCTTCTTATTCGTATAGCATGTGAATTTTCTTCAGCCCATAAATGAGAATTATGCTGGTTGAAAAAAGCATTTCCGATTACTTGGATTTTTCACAACACTTATAATATGAGTAACCTTTGAAACTAAATTTGATTTTTCTTAAGATAACCTATACATGTTTCAAATGCAAATTGCCTTCCGGATGATTTGACTGAAAATGTTGAACTAAAAATAACTAAATTTATTAACTGAAAATAATAAACGTAATATTTTCGTAAATTTGCTCGTTTTTCTACGTTTTATTTTTAGTTTTTCACAATTGTTTAAGGTACTACAAAGGAAATCAAAAAACAACTTTAAAAACTACTCATCAAGTAGATACAAAATTCAACAAAACATACTTCTTTTCGTTTATCTATTAAAACAAAATTTCTGGTGGAAAATATCGTGTGTACAAATTTAGAATAATAAAATCGTACACCATAATTATATTTGTTTTTCAATTTTCGTCTTTTTTAGGTTTTCCGAATTATTGTGAGTACTAGAAACTAAGAAAATTAAAAAAGACTTAATCCATTATTAACCAGACTGAAAATGTAATAAAATTGGTCCGAATTTAAAATGAGGTTACACTTGTATTCGGATGAAAGAAAATAGCTTAATATACAGTAGACAATTTGAATTTAGGAAAAAACGTCAAGTAAAAAATGACAAAGGTGAAATACGACAAGGTAAAAACATGTCAAATGTATTTCACTTAAAAATCACAGACATTAGTTTTAAGTCAATTAAAAACAATAAAAAAAAAAAAAAAAATCATAAATATCTTGTAATATTCTATAGCTAATAAAAACTTTGATATATCTTTTTGTATACTCGTATTCTTCACGTAATTTTTTTTGTTTATTCTATTATTCTAAATAAATTTTTATTTTATTTTTTTACAGATCATGCACAAACGAACTTTCGGATTTCTGTATATATTTATAAATAATATATATAACACACCCTCTTCCTCGAAAAAAAACTAAAGTGACTAAAATAAATATTGATATATTCTTAGGTAGAATACATGCAGGTATTTAATTTTAATCTATAAGAAACGATAAACCATTGCTAACCGAAAGTGATTCGGAGCGAAGTTCGGTGATACATATTTTGAAAGACCATAATCAAAGCCCTACCGGAAGGCATTAGGGGGTTTCAGCTCCGTGTCTGACATAATAAAAGGGCCCTTCATATTAATTTGGTTTTGAAATTCTGATTAAATTAGTTATTAATAACACTTTTTATTAAGATAAAGTAGGGAAATCGTGTATTTTGAAAAAAATCAATGAATTAACAACAAACATCTTACCTTACACTGATGATAAGGAAAAACGGGTAAGAAAAACATAATTCCCAAGTGATACAGTTGAAAATAATTCAAATAACTGTAAAATAATAATAAAAAAATGATTAGATAAAGGGGACGGGTACCGCCACTGGTATATGTGGGAAGTTTGAAAGTAAGATCAGACGGATATTTAATGAATTTATGCATGAAACGATAAACCATTACTCACGAAAAAACGATTTTGAATGGAGTTCAGGTAATAGCGATGCTTTGTCAATATACTATGCCATATTATAGTAAAATGATTAAATAAGCAGTATATATTTTCTTTAATAACATTTGCTTACTGTTGAATCGATTTCCCTGGTTTTTCTACATTTGCTCAGTTTTTCGTATTTGCTAAAATAACTCTAAAGGAAAATGGAAAGACGACCCCTTTGAAGTACCTCCTCAGTGATATTTCCTTTCAGAATCATTGCTATTATATAATGTTGGTGCAGAATAATTGGTAGAAAAGTTATCCACAGAAAAAAAAATCTTTGTAAAACTATAAGCTTCATCGCTTAACTCAGAATCTAAAAAATGAACATACTTTCCAAAGAAAAAGCAATTTATATCACAACATTTTAACCTTTTTGAACATTTTTTTAAAAACTCTCACAAAAATTTACACAACATTACATGATAAATGATTAACGATGATGAATTTTCTAAATCATATTGTATGTACAATATATTTATTGAGAATTATGAAAAAAATCCATTGCATTTTGTACATGTAAGGGTAGGTATCATATCCGTGTTAAATTTCGTCACTTTATATATTTAGGTTAATAATCTATGATCGAAAAATGTTTAGAACATACATAAAACAATAAAATATTTTACGAGAATTCACGAAAACAGAAAAAAAAAATATAAAAATTGTACAAAAAGATCTGTTAGCAGAGCGTGGTTTCGATCCACGGACCTCTGGGTTATGGGCCCAGTGCGCTTCCACTGCGCCACACTGCTAGTTAAGTATTACGGTCTTAAACCTGGTAAATATATTACGTATTTTACCCTTAAAATACAAAATTTTTAGCCTAAGTTTGGCTCATTACAGTGAACTAATAATAAATAATACTGTAGAAGATCTCAAGGGTAATATTCATAAATACGAAAAAGTTGAAGCCATGGCTGGTGGTCTAACTAATCAATCACCACTAGAAACAACTGAGTAAATATTTAAAGAACAAATTTACAAAATGAACGAATCAATAAAAACATTAAAAGAAAATAATGAAAAACTAACGAAAGATTTACAAAATTCCACTATCATCGAAAATATTAATAAAATTACTAACCAATTTAATGATAAATTTAATATTCTTAGCAAACGGCTGAAGTCACAGAACACTCCACAACCTAAAAACACTTAATATTTCAGAAATAACAATAACCATACACGGTACAATTTTCCTCTACAACAAAAGCTATTTAAACAAAATAATTTCAAATTTCAAACACCTATTATTCAATGCAAAAACTGTAAATTATATAATCACACAATGTAAACTTGTCGTTTTCCTAGAAATCCACCGATATTTCAATTATGCAGTAGAATAGTGGTCTTCAACCGGTGGGTCGCGACCCAAAAATGGGTCGCGATAAGTCCTTTTCTTAAAATGTAAATTAAATTTATAAAACTATATAAGGTGAAACAAAAATAATAATAATATAATATTATACTGGTATGATTCTACGTAGTAAGATATTGAGATAAGAATTTATGATTAAATTGAATAAACTGTGTTATTAATAGAATTAATATGCATTGCTATCGTTAGAGTACCATAATCGGCATAATCTACGAATATTATCGATATTATTAATGTTGTTGTTGTGTACTAGCTGTCTGAGAAGTAGGTATTATAAATGTAAGTCACGTTATTATTCTAGTGACTAGAATCTAGTCGTATTTACGTATCCGTTAAAACATTTTTTTTCGTTTATTTTGCCAAATTTGCATTAATATATTTTGTTATTTAATAAAATGGATAAATTCGTAATTCGGAAAAGTGGTCAAATTAATACACACGAAGACATGCCAACGTTATCACAGGTACCTTCAACTTCAAACGCAGAGGAAAACTCTCACAAAAGAAAGAAATCCGAATTTATTGGTCGAAGGTATAATGAAAATTATTTAAAATTTGGATTTTGTGCTTTTAATATGGGAGATTTAGTTCAACCACAATGTGTAGTCTGTGGAGAACTGCTCGCAAATGAAAGTTTAAAACCATCAAAACTAAAAAGGCATTAAGATACAAAACATCCAAATTTAAAAGAAAAACCCATAGAGTATTTCGAATCATTAAAACCTAACTTTCATAAAAATCAAAAAATCATAAAAAAATATTCATCAGTTTCGCAGTCGGCTTTAAAAGCATCGTTTTTAGTCTCGTATAGAATTAAAAAATGTTTGAAACCATATACTGTCGGGGAAGGACTAATATTACCTGCTGCTATTGAAATGTATACGGAAATGATAAATGAAAAAGTTGCAAACCAATTAAAAAATATTCCTCTTTTTGATACTACAGTCGCTAGACGTATATCACTTATTAGTAATAATTTAAAATTGCAACTTTTGTCTCGTTTAACAGGTAAATTCTCTTTACAACTTGACGAGATCACCGATATTGCAAATGAAGCGATTTTGCTTACATATGTTAGGTATTTTTATAACAACAAAATCCACGAGGAACTCGTCAAAACTAGAAACTAGAAAAATATTTTTGACACGTCAGTAAACTTTTTTTCTAACAATAATGTAGATTTAAAAAATTGTATTTCTATAACAACTGATGGGGCAGCTGCTATGACTGGAAAACACGTTGGACTAATAAAATTAGTAAAAGACATTGTTCCAAGTTTAAATAAATAATACGCGATAATGCGCGTAAAAACAAATTAGAATCATTATGGTTAGGCCCATTCGAGGTGATTGAAGTAGTTAGTAATGAAAATATAACTATACAGCGCGGAAGAAAAAATGTAACTGTACACAAAAATGATGTAAAGAATTATTATAATGATAAAATAACTTAAACAAATAAATAAATAAATAGAATAATAATAAATAAAATATATAATTAAGTTAAGAAATATTGTAGGTATAAGGAAAAAAAAAATTAAAAGTAAAATTTAAAAAAATAAATAAATATATAAATAAAATATGTACAAAATAAAGCCTGAAAATATTAATAGTAAAATAATATTGTCAAATATGTACATAGAACTATGTTAGCAATATAAAATAAAAAAATAAAAACCAAATAGTAGAGACGCGAGAAGGGTCAATGTCAAGGACAACGACCGACGGCGGCGTGAGCACCGCACGCTAGATTAGGTAACAACGATAAAATATTTATGGATATAATACAGTCCGCATTATTTGAACGCATTAGACTTATAGTATATAGATCGCGCATTAGTGAAATATATTGAAGCCAATATATGTGCGAGAGAGACAGACTCTGGTGTTACTTTTTCAAGATGGTTATAAACAATTTCATAATATTCTGGTAATATTTAATTAATTATTGATAACGCTCGCTATCATCAAGACATAATAAAATTCAAAATTTTAATTATTTTGTATATCAATTTCGTTATCTTTTTTTATAATGTGGTGGGTTTCGCGCCACATTTCTTTCTTCCCGCTGCGCGTCGCTCGTGGCGGACGTCGGCCACGCCCCTCGCCGTCGGCGTTCAACGGTCATCGTCCAAAGCTCCGTTCGACTCGACGTCTCGACCTGTCCGCTCGCTCTCTCTCCGCACCGACGCCATACGCGAAGCGTTGTTCTCCGATTCCGAATTATTTTTATGTATAATTGATTTTTACCACTAATGTTGTTTTAATTATTACGTGCTCGCCTTTTCTTCCGTCAAAAGCCGTCAGCTGGCGATCACTTGTATTATGTTTTTATGTTGTAAATAAACGTTTCTTTTTTTACTTTATCATAAACCTCGTGTCTTTGTGTAACCCGCCAAAATGTAAATATTTATAATCTCAAAGATTATTGTATATATTTTGTATGAACTCTTAAATAAACTCTTAAAATAGCAAACCGCACGGAACAAACTGTAGAAACATACGAACTATTAATAGATTAGAAATAGGTGAGGAAATATAAGTTTTATAACAATAATAACGAATAAATGAGAATTAAATTATATGGACCGAGCAGTATGGATAAGAAATTTGAACGATACCGTTAGGGAAGGCGTATTTATCAATATTAAATCGTCAAATATAATGTAACTTCAATTGTTTGACCGCAAGAAATCAAGTATAAGGGTGAGTAAAATTCAATTGCATAGGTATTATTTGATATTATCATATTGTGTAAAATTAATTCGTAAACTTCGGTAAAAATAAATATTACGTTATTGGTTTGCGTATTAAATCGAGCTAATAACGTTAAAATTTTTGTTGTGTTTTATGTTCTAATTTGAAAAAATAAGATAAAAATCGTAATAGAATTAAATATTATAAGAATATTGCTATTTTATGTAATTCCGCAGTAGGTAGACTTCAGTTGTTTTATAAAACTATCTATTACTTTATATAAATAATTTACGGCCCTAAATCCGGATGAACGTGTAAAAGCATATAAATACATCTGAAATGTTAAATCCGGCAACGTCGGGTCGTTGGCAGGATGGTATTGATTTTATTAAAGGGGATGGGTTTCTATGGAAACGATAACGATCTCCCTCCAATACGCGCGGTCACCCTTATAATTACAACCTAGGGGAGACTAGATGTATAAATTATAAACTCTTATCAACATTTCCCGTAACATTCCTACATTTTCGTACATTGCCTGTTAAAATATCGAATTTCTTTTTTCATCCAATGAATTATCCGCGCTCTTTACAATAAATATTGAAAAGCAGGACCGTCGTGCGTGATCTTAAGTGTGACTTTAGCTGGACTACAACAGATATTTCGATCAAAGAAAGTTGTTTCTGTTCTTTTCAACTATTGCGTTTCAAAAAAAATTAAAAAATTAAATTGTATAAAGTTCTCTGTTTCATCAGCATGTAAATTATTTTACACGCAATATTTTACGAATGCGATATATGTAGAAGAATAATAATATATATTAAATGTTTTACAGTAAAGCCCGATCCACATTAGCCATCAATATCAGCTCAGATAAAAGCCCAAGTAAAATTCATACCTCCAGTCACCATTAAATAAATGAAATCCTGGTGTAGTGTTATGCCAAGACTATTGTGAGTAAAACGTTTTTAAATAAACCATTGTGAAATGCTCAAAAAAATTTCATTGCAAATAAGACTTTAGAAATAAATTTTACCATACATAATATGTTCTTTTAAAATTAAAACAATAATTTGTTTTTTTTTTTAAATCTACTGGTTTATGAGGTAATACTAAAAACTCACAACTCCAATGAATGTGATAACAAATGACGTAGTGTTATGATAATATTATTGTGAGTAAACTATCATAATTGTTCACAGAAAAAAATAATGCCGAAATATTTTTCAACTAATAGATAACTACTTTTGTACATTTTTCGTTTATTTGTTCGTTTTTATTTCGTATTTAATGTTTTACAGTTAAGCCCGATCCACATAAGGCGTCAAGATCTGTTTAGAAAAGACCAAAGCAAAATGTACACCTCCAGCCCTGTGAAGCAAATGAAATTCTGATGTAGTGTTACAACAACATAATTGTGAGTAAAATGTTATTTGAATTAACCATCGTAAAATACTCTACAAAATAGTATTGCAAAAAATGATAATCTTGTTTTTCATTTAATACTTTTGTAATAATCCAAGAATTCTAATACAATTCTTAAAAATCTACAAATTAGGTTTGTTTGGATTCTTAATTAACCTTTGATTAACCTTTTAATCCTATAATATATTATGCCCATTTAGACACTTTTTCTTAATATTTTCCAATTTTTTTGCTTCATTGTTAGTAATGATTTTAATTAATTTAGTGGTGCTTTCATTTCTAATATTATCATCATTATTTTTATTATTATATTATCATTCTTATTCATCATCATTTTGAAGTTTTTTCGTTTTCCTAAATCTCTAATAGTATAATTATTATTTCTTCTATATTATTTGTCTCTTGCATTTTTCACATAGTATAGTCTAGGTGATTTTGTTTTCTTTACTATCTCTACCCACAACAGCACGATTATGTATTTGGATAGTAAATAGGATCCCTGTAATCAACCTAAATGTATCCTAGAATTTTGGAGGAACCATAAGACATTCTTCAATGATCCTAATGTTCGCTTATTAAAATCCTCTGTTCGTCCCACACAAGATTGATGATATTACTACCTCTCACACTATATTGTCATAATTCTTAATCACTCATATTATTATAAAAATGTAAAAATAATTATTAACACATTAACATTTTGTTCTAGAAAAATTTAAAATACCATCATTTGCACCTATTAAAAATAAATATAAAAATTATAAATATATGAATAAAAAAATTATTTTGCATTTCGTTTAAAGCGTGTCTAAGCTAACTCTGAATTGACGAATCAATATCAATATATGTATTCATGCTCAAAGTAATCTGACTCATTTCTGAAAATATTAATTAGTGTAAACTAATATTAGAATACTGTGCATAACTAAAATTAAATTGACGACACATTTAAAAATATATGCGAATAATAGCAAACAAATATAGTATAATCATAGTCTGTCATTGAAAAGAAAACAAACATCCATACAAAAAAAAAAAGAACCAATCCATATGTTGCTTCATAAGTTAATAAATATCTCTGATTTTTTTTATTATGATAGTCCTATAGAAAACTAACTTCTAAAATATGATTTACTTTAATAACTACAAAACTATTTCTTAGAAAGTAGGTTACATATTTTTCTAAGCCGAAGTGGTGATATGTGCTAGGATTGTATAATAGTACAATACAAAATTTTTTAAAACAACTATGTTTTTTGTGTACATTTTTAAGATTACTTAAAGGGTTTTATTATCTTTTATTTTATGGCGTATTGCGGTAATTCTTTTAATTATTCATCAATTTTTGACATTACAGTTAATGATATTTTAATTTATTATAGGTGGGACAATTTTATGATGTATCACTCATTGGTCAATATAATAGGAAGAAGGTTTTTTGTGTTAATTTCTTGTTGCGAATCAAGTGTATTTATAATCACGATCCACATAAGCCGTGATGATCTGCTCAGAAGAAGGCAAAAGAAAAATGCACGCTTCCAGTCACCATGAAACAAATGAAATCCTGGTGTAGTGCTAGGACAATATTATTGTGAGTAAAACGTGATTCGCATGAACCATCGTAAAATGCTTTAAAAAATATCATTGCAAATAATACTTTAGAAATTAATTTTACCATACATAATATGTTCTTTTAAAATTAAAATAATAATTTGTTTATAGATTCTGAGAGGAGTGATGAAGCTTATGGTTTTATAAAGATGTTCATTTTCTTTTTCTGTGGACAACTTTTCTACCAGAGGACTTGCTCCGATTTCTATGTGTCGTACCTTTTCTAAAATAAAATCAACGTAGGGAGTTAGCTTAAACAGGTCATTTTCCGGTTTTCTCACTAAATGTGAAAAGTGAAAAATCATGGGAAAACAGTGAAAAATGTAGGAAAACTGGAGAAATCGGTACAACATTAAACAAAAAATTATTAAAGAAAATATATAAAGCCCATTTAATTATTTTACTAATATAGGGCATATATATTGTTGACAAAAAATCACTATCAACTGAACTTTGTTCAGAATCGTTTTTGTAAGCAATGGTTTATAGTTGCTTATAGGTACACATCAAATTACCTATAACAGGAGCTGCACTGTTTCCATTATTCTAGGAGATATATATTTTTTTTAATTTACTGATTTATGAAGTAGTTACTAATTAATTAAACTTTATTACAAAGTAAAATATAAAAAAATGTCCTAGGATATTCGAGGGTGGAGAGGGGTCAGCCACTGTCATAGGTAAGTTAATGTATACCTGTAAGCAACAATAAACGATTGTTAATAAAAAAACGATTCTGAGCAGAGTTTAGTTGATATTGATACAATATATATATATTATATAATTATTAAATAGGCATTACATATTTTCATTAATAATTTTTGTTTAATGTACTGATTTTTCTGTTTTTCTGGTTTTTTCCTATTTGTTGATAAAAATCTTTGGGAAATCAAAAAATACTTTCGCAGTCTATTTCCTTTTAGAAAAGTTGTTACAATTAAAAATCGGAGCAATATTTTTGATAGAAAAGTTGCACACAGATAAAAAAATAATAAAATAAACATCTCTATAAAACCATAGGTTTCTTCGATCCACTCAGAATCTAAAATTAAACAGTAAACAAGTATTTTCTTTTGAATTTGTATCATTCATTTTATATTCTATACTTTTGTAATATTCTAATTACAATAGTTCTAAATTTAAAATCTTTAATAATATTAATTCATATTGTAAGAAGGTGCTTCACATATAATATGATAAAATCCTATTGTAATATTTCGTTTTACAAGATTGTAACATTCAGTATAAATTTTCTAATAATCAACCAAAATGCTTCTAAGTTAAATAAACTAATTTTTTTTTTTTTTTTGGGGGGGTTTTGCGGCCTTTAAGACCATCCCTTAAAACAAATTTCCCTCCACCTTGTTCTGTTTTCAGCTATTTCTCTCCAGTTTGCTCTTGGGTCTACTTCTTTTACTTCTCTCTTCCCACAGTCTTCCCATCTGAGGCGTGGTCTGCCTAGTGGTCTTTTTCCTTTCGGATCCTCTTTAATTGTTGTACTTATCATAGCGTCTTTTTTCCTCCAAGCATGACCTGCCCACATCAGTCTTCTTTTTGCGATTTCCTTTGAAATACTTGGTCTTTGGAACAAGTTATATACTTCCTCATTGGTTCGAATTCTCCATTCTTTGGTTCCTGTGTCGAGACAAGGTCCATAAATTCGTCTTACAACTATTTTTTCAAAGGTGTCCAATCTTATTTCCTCTATCTTTCTTGAAGCCCATGTTTCTGATCCATATAGGATGACGGGGCATATTAATGTCATATATATTTTTATTTTTAAATTTAGAGATATTGATCTAGATTTTAGCAGTTTAGAGATATTGATCTAGATTTTAGCAGGGTTCCCAAACTAGATTTTAGCAGGGTTCCCAAACCAAAAAAACAGTTGTTGGCCAGTTGTATCCTTTTTGAAATCTCTACTTTTAACTCATTGACCTGAGTTAAGAGGACACCTAAGTATTTAAATTGTGAAACGCTGTGGAATATATGTCCATCTACATTCATTAAAAAGGATTGGAGATAATGCATCCCCTTACCTAACCAGTTGTTACTTTGAACGATTTAGATGTAGAGCTCGCTATTTTTATTTTTATTTCAGAATTTTCCATAGTCGCTTTAATCAGGTTAATTAACTTTCTTGGCATATTGAACTATTTTAATATATTAAATAGTGTTGGTCTATGTATGGAGTCTTATGCTTTCTCAAAGTCCACAAACAAGGTATAGACATCCTTATCAAACTGCCACATTTTTTGTAATATCTGCCTTATAATAAATATTTGATCTGTAGTGGATCTATTTGGTCTAAAACCCCCTTGGTAGTCCAAACCAGTAACCCTTCGGAGATTGGTTTAATTCTATCTAGGATGCAGTACGATAATACTTTGTATGTTGTATTGTAGAGCAATGCCCCTATAATTATTGCACTCGAGTGGATCGTTTTTTTTTATATATCAGACACACTAATGCGGTTTTTTCGGGATTTTTTCTTCTTTCCATACTAATTCTACTAGGTTATGCATATTGGATATGGTTTCTTCATCTAAACTCTTTAGAATCTCAGCCTGGATTCCATCTTCACCCGGAGTCTTATGATTTTTTAGCCTCTTAATTTGTTCTGTTATCTCAATTCTGTCTGGTGGGAGGTATTCGATTTCGTTTGGTTCTACTTCAGTCCAAGTGAATGAGTTTATAGGCTCGTCACAATTAAGGAGGTTCTCGAAGTAATCTTTCCATTTATCGAAGATATCGTTTGGGTCTGTAATCAATGTACCATCGCTATTTTTTAAGAACTTTTCTTGTTTCTTGAATCCTGTTCTAAGGGCATTGATATTTTTGAATAGTTGACGTGACCTATTCAATTTTTGGTATTCTTCTGTTTCTTCTAGCATGTTCTTCATGTACCTTCTCTTTTCGTATCTGATTATATTGTTTACTTCTTTTTTGCATATTATGTAGTTATTTTATTTTTCTACATTGTCTGTGTTGCTAAGCCACTGTATTCTACTTTCTTTTTTCCGTCTTAGGGCTCTCCTACATGTATCGTTAAACCATGGTTTATTCGATTTCTTTTGTTTTCCTATTACAGCATCCTTAGCTTTATTCCACCTTTCATCTACTGAGACTATGCTGTTAAAGTCGCAGTTATTAAAATCTTGACGTATTTTTTGTCTGAAGGTATTTGCACATTTTGGGTCATCCAGTTTTGTTACATCATATCTGGTTAGTTGTTCCAAATTTGTATGAGCGCGTCTTTTGAGTTTTATTTTCATTTTTCCTTTTATGAGATAGTGATCTGAGTCCTAGTCTGCTTCTCTTATCGATCTGACATTGTGGATGTCAATTTTATATCTTGAATTGACCAGAATATGGTATGGTCTATTTGGTTAGTATATCTTCCATCTGGTGACCTCCATGTCCCTTTATGAATATTTTTATGTGCCATGTAACATGAGAAATTTACTAGACCATTCCCGGTTGCCAAGTCAATTAGTTTAAGTCTAAGTTTAAATCTACTAGTTTAAACTGTGTTTTCCTGCCACTTGTCTGAACATTGTTTCTTTCCCAACTTTGGCGTTTAGATCTCCTAGAACAATTTGTATCCTATTGCTAGGAATCGAGTTCAGTGAACTTTCCAATTGTTCATAAAACGTTTCTTTCTCATCTTGGGATTTGTCCTCCGTTGGGGCATGTACATTCATGAAGCTTATATCGAACCATTGTGCTTCTATTGTTAACATGCTTATTCTAGGGTTAATATCTTTGAATTCTTTTACTACAGGGACTAAATCTTTGTGCACCGCAAAACCTGTTCCTAATTGACGTTGATCAGTACAGCTACCATAGAAGATAGTTGTCTCGTTTATATTTATCGTCCCTGTGTTGGCCCATCTAATTTCTTGTAATGCTGTTAATTTGACTTTATATTTTTCAACTTCATTCACTATGTTGTGAACTGCTCCAGATTTAAATAGTGTGCGTACGTTCCAGGTTCCGAAAGATGAGTCCTTTTTCCATTTTCCAGTCAATTTTCCAAAAACTCTGTCCCGAGGCAAATTTGCTTGATCCTGAACATGTTGTTTTTTACTAGGTAGGATTGTTAACCCTACGCTAAACCCCCTACCAGGAGGACCAGACCACACCAACTAGTTAGTCAGTGTGGGGTTATTGCAGTACACAATGTTGTGTACTGGGCAATGGGTGCGCCACTTTCCCTATGCCATAAAATAAAACTAATACTCATAACAATTTTTTTAACAAATTCTTTGTAAATTAGGTTTGTCTGGATTCTTAATTAAACTATCATACTTTGATATATTATGCCCATTCAGAGTTTCTTACTTATTATTTTCTACTATTTTTGCTACATTGTGAATATTAATTTTAAATAACTTGATGGAGCTTTGATTTCTATTAATGTCATCATTAATTTTTATTATATTAGTATCAATCATATTTGTCATCATTATGAAATTTAAATTTGTCATAAATTTCTAATAATATAATTATTATTTCTTCTCAACTATTTGCATCCTGCATTTTTCACATGGTATGGCTAGTGTCATATATATCCCTCCCTTAAATCGGGAAACTATGTTTTTGGGCAGTAAATGAGATCCCTATAATCATCCTGTACATATCCTAAGATTTGGAGGAACAATCTGCTATATATCCTAAGACATTTGAATGATCCTAATGTCCACCCATATTAAAATTCTTTGAACATTCCATATGCAATTGATAATATTGATAACTATTGTACATTTTTCTTATCCTATAAATAACCGGTTAGCAATGTGTATTGTTACTATTTATTCTAAACAATCAAATTTTGAAAACTGTATTGAAAATAAAATAAAAATACAGAATATAAAATTGATGTACTAAGTATACCCATTAAAATATTAAAATATAACTAAATGATAGTGTCAAATTGATAATGAGAAATTACAATTTGATCAATTTATTAAACAATGTAAAAAACATAACAATATAAAATATTAGGCTGTTAAAGTGATGTAAAAAGACAATTTCAGACAGAAAATAAAAGGATTTGGATAATAACTGCAAATAACTGAATAACTCCAATATTGTAAAAGACTTATCAAATATCCATTGAAAATATAACTATATTCTACAGAAAAGAGAAAATATTGCTATTTCATAAAATCAAATTAATACTATCATGGATATATCACTTTACAAAAACATCCCATAATAAGCTTGAATAAATTTGTACTGATAGAGATTTCATTCTATTTTTTATCAAACTATTAAATAAAAAAAGTTTTTCAATTTTCATTTAAGTTTTTCAAAAAATTCATCTTCTTTGGGTCAAGTGGTTTTATTGTAACAATGTTTTTGATACAAAATTTATACATAATACAAATTTCGTTTTATTCCTTCAAACGATTTGCGCTTAGAACAATAAATACAAAAAGCAGTGTGTGCATCAGTTTGTTGTAATCCATCTATTCAGACAAAAGCAATTTGTTTTTGTTATTTTGATATGGGTTTAAAAAAGAAATTTCTTTTATTAGTTGTTCATTGTACGGATAAGACAATATTATTTCAAATTGCCAATGATTGGAAAAATCTTTGAACTCTTGTGAGCCATAGGGTTTGTTATTGCAGGTATGCGTTTGAGAATTCCAAACCTAATGTACACTACGTTTATTCAAGCAATAACTGATTTGATTAGGTTGATTTATATTTTTATTTCAACACCTATAATCTCCTAGGACAATTATTCATCGTTAAATGATAATATTACTGCCATATATTTCTGTACTATCAACATATAATTTTTGTGATAAATAACTTGGTATCTTATGGTGTTTTAACAGTATTTTGATTTTTTTGAAAGTAAATTTTTTATAATATTCAAATTTTCTTTAGTCATTTCGTTTGAAACACCACACGGGGCTATGAAAAAAAACAAAAAAAAAAATTGTTTACATATTTGCAACTTTTCCCTTATAACCCAATGTGCCTAATAAATATTTTGTTTAAAATTTCTGCTATGCAAAGTGGCTGCATATAAATATTTACCAGAACAGTACTCTATATTCAAGTTATAAATCATTAAATATATCATCTCCATTTTTTAAATTCTATTATTCGGTATTTTATTTAACACTTAAGGCATTATGTGAATCAAAGGGTGATGGTTTGATTGTGAGGTGATTACTTTCTGTTCATAAATATGTCTATGGAAATGTATAGATGATAATTCAATCGCAGGCATCTCTTTTTAAATTTGGGCAAATCTCTTTTCGGTTATACCTAAACATTTAGATGCATAATACATCGGTCTTATTTCTGGGACGGACAACACCCGATATACTTCTGTGACTCACTCATTACGTTTATTTCTGAACTTATTCATTGAATCCTAATAACTGGTGAAAAAAGAAACGTTACTTGGGAAATTATGTCCAACATCAATGAAAAGAAATGTCCATTTCACAATATAATTTTGGCTCCTACTATGACCAAAGAGTTACTGCGATCGTTTAATCGAGTAGATGTTAATCGTATTTGATAACACGTCATTTTTAGAGAATTTATTAAATATCTGTGTTTTTCAATTGTGTGACGCGGGCATTGGGAGTTACACTCTTCATGAGAAAGTATGAATTTCATACTATTTAAAAAATTTTCTATTTAATAGATATTAGGTTTTTAACTATGTGATCAATTTTATCTAACTATTTCTCAAATTGTGTTATAATTTCAACGATATTTAAATGATTAAAACAATGCTCGTGATTGTCTTTATTTATTTCGTATTTTGATACAGAAAGATAACAGCTAAACAGTTTATAAAAAAATATTGAAAATTACATGAATGCAGTTTTTATTAATTCTTTTAGGTTCGGATCATAACGAAAGATCTATTGATTTCAACATGATGTGTATTTTATTTTTTCACTCTGTTAAAAAAAACTTTTGGACCAGAAATTTTACGAAAATTCATAAATGGTATCTTATTAATAATTTTGGAACTAGTTATTACAGTAGGAGGATAATTATTTTTAAACCATTTTTGTTATTAAAACATTCTTCTCGTTCTCTCCCTCTCCTTTGTCCTCACTCTCTGTCACTCTCCCTACGCTTACGACGTTTAGGGTCACCCGGACGTATTGGATTATAACCACCCTTCGGCGCACGATTGAGGCGGGAAGCAAACTGAGCCCCCGCCACGTGTTTATAGGTGCTTTCCAGAGCGTACGTGAACGGTCGTCAGTCTTCCGGTGACCGTCGTATTTGCCCGATGTTAGTAGTTTCGTTCGCCTTTAATCGTGTTTCAAATAATTTTAAATTTCCTAGGCAATAATCAATTCGCGTATTTATTAATATTAAATCGTCAGGTATAACGTAGCTGCAATTGATTGACCGCAAGCCATGTAGCCAACTATAATGGTGAGTAAATTCCATGTAAATTTTATGATTTTATCGTATTGCATAAAAATGAATTCGTTAACTGCGATGAACATTGGTTTTCCTGTTATTGTATTTTTTTGCAATCAATCGATTCAAAAACGCGAACTTTTATATTGAGTTTTACACTCTTTCGATTTGACGAAACAAGATGAAAATCTTAATAGAATGCAATATTATAGGAATAATGATGTTTTATGTGTTTGCGCAATAGGTAGAGTTCAGTGGTTTTGTTAAAACTATCTGGTATTCTATGGAAACAAACTATTGCCATAAATCCTTGTGAACGTGTAAAAGCATAGTAAAAATTTAAAAATATCTGAAACGTAAAATCTGACAACGTCGAGTCGTCGGCAGGAGGTTATTGATGTGTAAAGAGGGCGCGTTTCCATGGAAACGCTTTCGACGACCCTCTCATTCGCGCGGTCTCCGAACATTCCCGACGTAGGGGAGAATACGTTAACACAAACGCAGAACTCTAACCAACGCACCCTCGTAGAACCTGTCCCGTTACAATAACGAATATTCGTTTTACTCCTTCGAACTATTCGCGCTCGTTACAATAAATACAAAAATCAGAGCCGGCGTGCGTGTGCTTCGGGTTGTTGTAGTCCATCTATTTAGACAAAAGGAATTTGTTTGTGTAATTTTGATTTGGGTTTAAAAAACAAATTTATTCTAATAAATGGTATAAGATATTCTATTTATTTGTATGAAAATTCATACGCACGTAATATTATAATCGTGTTATCTATAGAATATAATAATATATAATAATTGTTTTACAGTCAAGCCCGATCCGTTAATGCCGTGAAGATCCGCTCAGAAGGAGGCAAAAGAAAAATGCACGCTTCCAGTCACCGTGAAGCAAATGAAATCCCCGGTGCAGTGCTAGGACAATATTATTGTGAGTAAAACGTGATTCGCATGAACCATCTTAAAATGATCTAAATAATATCATTACAAATCTTTCTAACAAACATACTGGGCTCATTTTATCCAGAATTAAAAATTTCATTATTTTAAATTATTTGTTTATAAGGTAATTAATAATAAATATTATTTAAAAAGAAAGCAAAAGAAAAAATTTCAACGGTAATCCATCATATCCTTTCGAATCCGAATAACCGATTAAAAATTACGACAAAATAATTTAAGATTATCTCAAAATTTACATTTAAGTTTGAGTAATAAAAATTTCATTATTTTAAATTATTTGTTTATAAGGTAATTAATAATAAATATTATTTAAAAAGAAAGCAAAAGAAAAAATTTCAACGGAATCCATCATATCCTTTCGAATCCGAATAACCGATTAAAAATTACGACAAAATAATTTAAGATTATCTCAAAATTTACATTTAAGTTTGAGTAATATTGTTTTTAAATTTTACACTCTCGTAATAACCCACCGATACTAATACGATTCTTAAAAGTCTACAATTTTGATTTGTTCGGATTCTTAACTATTAAGGTTTTATTCATTGATATATTATGCTCATTCAGACTACTTTTCTGAAAACTTTCCACTTTGTTTTCGTGATAGTTACTAGTGTTTAAAAGCTACTTACTTGAGTATTTGTTTCTTTAACAATCATAATTTTGTTTGTTTATTGATTTATCATTCATATCTATCACCCCTGTTATACATTTTCCTTTAGTCCTAAATTTCTAGTTATATAATTATTATTTCGTCCCTTCTTTATCTCTCCGGCATTTTTTACATAGTATGAACTAGGCGATATTGTTTTCTGTACTATCTCCTCTTCATTCGATTATGTTTTAAAATCAATATACAACATAACATTCTCACCGTTTGTATACTGTGTCTCTTCGTGTCGTGTTGCATACCATGGTTTTTGATTCTTTCCCTGTAGGTAAATTTCTCCAGGACAAATTATTGTTTTTAGCACTGAAAAATGTGAGTCCATGAAATTGGTTGGTGGTCACAGTACTCCTAAACCACCGCAGGCCTAATCTTATAATCGAACGTGTAAAATAAGATATTTTTTGTTCACTATCATTACTATTTCTACGGATTGTCTGGCAATCTATTATTTGTCCATTGTACGGATAAGACAATATTATTTCAAATTGCCAATGATTGGAAAAATCTTTGAACTCTTGTGAGCCATAGGGTTTGTTATTGCAGGTATGCGTTTGAGAATTCCAAACCTAATGTACACTACGTTTATTCAAGCAATAACTGATTTGATTAGGTTGATTTATATTTTTATTTCAACACCTATAATCTCCTAGGACAATTATTCATCGTTAAATGATAATATTACTGCCATATATTTCTGTACTATCAACATATAATTTTTGTGATAAATAACTTGGTATCTTATGGTGTTTTAACAGTATTTTGATTTTTTTGAAAGTAAATTTTTTATAATATTCAAATTTTCTTTAGTCATTTCGTTTGAAACACCACACGGGGCTATGAAAAAAAACAAAAAAAAAAATTGTTTACATATTTGCAACTTTTCCCTTATAACCCAATGTGCCTAATAAATATTTTGTTTAAAATTTCTGCTATGCAAAGTGGCTGCATATAAATATTTACCAGAACAGTACTCTATATTCAAGTTATAAATCATTAAATATATCATCTCCATTTTTTAAATTCTATTATTCGGTNGAATTCGTCTGGCCAGCGAAATCGAAAACACGACTAGAGTTAATATTCATTGTATGTATATATTAATCACTATAGTTGTAAGGAAAATAATGTTGTATATAATGATTATGTAAAATATTATACTTGTATGTACGACGTAGTTTGAGTTATAAGAAAAAAATTGTGTTTCGTACAACCCCCACGTGGCGTAGGGAATTTGGCGCTCCCATCGCCCGGTACACTGCCAGGTGTATCGCAATAGCCCCACAATTTCGTTAATTCCGTTGATGTGGACTGGCCCTCCAGGTTGGGGGTTGAGAGTCGGACCAACGACCCGATCTCGTAAAAAAAGAATAGTTAAGAAACCGAAAAAACTTTCAGAAACAGACTAAAAATGTCAACCAACCAGTGTCGAACAAGTGTATACGTCGTATATTAACATAGACTTCTAGAACTTTGAACAATACAGCTGCTCTGCATAACGTTCAAGATGTTATAAATAACTATAATATCGACACATAAATATTGCAATCGATAAGATGGGTATATATTGCCGATGACTTGAGAAAGGCAATAAACTACCATCCTAAGCAGTGCAACCAATAGAAAACATAAGACTACAAAAGAAAGACTACAAAATGTGCAAATTGTCTCGGCGGTTGACGACAGAATCTGCTGTATCCGCAAAGGAGGGAAAACATGAGATGGAATTTCTATAAACTGTTACGTTTAACGGAAGAAAAATGCGAACATATAAAGAGGAGAAAATTTAAGAATACCTAGAAAGAATATAATAGAGATTTATCACTTTACATTGTATTGCCTATATAAATATAAATAATAATGATAACGTTGGGAAAGTGCTCACAAATTTATATTTATGTCCATACCGTACGCCCCTACCTTCTTCAATCGCCGATCCAATATCAAAACAATTGTACTGTATGAACATTTTGAGATGACAAACTAACATTGGACTTACATTATAATGATAATTTTTTACGTCACATACTACCAAGACTGTATATTTTGATTTTGAGTAATGTATTTGTCCGGGGCAGAGAACGTCTTTCCGCCTAACGTGTTCAAAGGCGTACGCTAACTTTCGTAATGTCGCTTTAAAAAGTTTGGATGAAGGGCGCTTCAACCAACGTCTTCTTCGTCATCGACATGTGTTTTTACCGCTATTCTGGTGAGCAAAATATCATACATGTTACTGTGATAGGACCGAATAATTATTCGTATTAACACAGCGGTAGAATCAAGTGTTTCATTGATGATTTACGTTAAATTTTGTTTTGGGTGATTTTAGAAAATCCGTAGAAATGTATTAATTTTTTTTCCATCACTAGTAATGATATATTAACAAAATGTTGCATGCTATTATTTAAGTCGAATTCATGATTTTTTTACTAACCATATGACGGATATTATTGTTTACGTAGTTTGTACGCAGCTTACAAGGCCGTATTTTGTCATTTAGGACGGTGTTTCTACGGGAATAGAATTCATTGAACTCGTGTTATTAGTACAACACGCTGGTGATTTTCGTACACGTAGATGCAAAATTAAAATATTACGCTACGAGCATCACCAGTCGTGTTTTGCGTTAATCTAAAACTTCGAACATGTTCGGCAGACCAGCACTTTAATCGTCGTCATCGTAATCTATTTGATATTTTTACCGGTGCATCATACAGTGGCGTACCCAGGGAAACACTTGAGCTTCTCCCTTCTCTATTGTCAAGTTTGAAAGTTATAAATAACTCTGACATTTTAAATACGTCTTTATAGCATTTCAAGAGATAAAAAAAAAATGTCAATTTTCTTACTACATAATTGTATAGAGTTAAGACGATGCTAATCTCACATAGTAACTACAAAATAATGATAATATAGATAAGTTCCGGTGCTACCAAGGATCCATCGTACAATTTCCCAGAAAATCGATATTTTATAGAAAATTTGGCATATATGTTATCTAACCGTTTTTACGAACATCGGGCATAAAAACTATTCGTAATGCAAAACATAACACTTATCATATTATAGACACTGCGTATTCGCACTATCAACCGAAATAGATAAACATTTTAAGAAATAGTGTTCTTTTCAAAAGTCCATACATCATCGATTTAGATTTTTCGCTGCTTAAATCGATATAAATAATTTTCACTTATTATGTTAGTTTTTCTAAATGTTTTCGTAGTAATATCCTGGATACGCCATTGATTTTTGAATTTCCGGCTTGTAAATGTGATCGTATCGAATTCGTCTGGCCAGCGAAATCGAAAACACGACTAGAGTTAATATTCATTGTATATATATATTAATCACTATAGTTGTAAGGAAAATAATGTTGTATATAATGATTATGTAAAATATTATACTTGTATGTACGACGTAGTTTGAGTTATAAGAAAAAAATTGTGTTTCGTACAACCCCCACGTGGCGTAGGGAATTTGGCGCTCCCATCGCCCGGTACACTGCCAGGTGTATCGCAATAGCCCCACAATTTCGTTAATTCCGTTGATGTGGACTGGCCCTCCAGGTTGGGGGTTGAGAGTCGGACCAACGACCCGATCTCGTAAAAAAAGAATAGTTAAGAAACCGAAAAAACTTTCAGAAACAGACTAAAAATGTCAACCAACCAGTGTCGAACAAGTGTATACGTCGTATATTAACATAGGCTTCTAGAACTTTGAACAATACAGCTGCTCTGCATAACGTTCAAGATGTTATAAATAACTATAATATCGACACATAAATATTGCAATCGATAAGATGGGTATATATTGCCGATGACTTGAGAAAGGCAATAAACTACCATCCTAAGCAGTGCAACCAATAGAAAACATAAGACTACAAAAGAAAGACTACAAAATGTGAAAATTGTCTCGGCGTTTGACGACGGAATCCGTTGTAGCCGCATAAGAGGGAAAACATGGTAGGGAATTTCTGTAAAATGTTACGTCTAACGGAAGAAAAATGCGAACATATAAAGAGGAGAAAATTTAAGAATACCTAGAAAGAATATAAATAGAGATTTACAACGCTTCAAAACGTTTGGATGATGGTCGCTTCAAACAACGTCTTCATCGTCGTCGACCTGTATTTTTACCGCTATCCGGGTGAGTAAAATATCATACATTTTACTGTGATAGGACCGAATAATTATTCGTCTCACAATTTTCATTTCTGTACCTAGTATGTAACAATTATATAATGCGTATTTAAAATGTTTTCTTCTTTTTTTTTTTAAATTTGTATGGGGGAGTCGGTGCTGTACCTTCTCGTGGTCTCCCCCGTGAGTAGAGCATTTTAGAAAAATGTTATTAATTTTTCTCACATTGTGACTTTAACAATGATTGCTCGAAACGAAACAGCACCAAACTGTCAACAAAATGGTTTTCGTCTCCCTGGCTATATCATGCCGTTCTGAAGAATAGTAGTCAGCTGGTTTTTCTGAGTTTTTGTGACGTTATTTGATTTGTCAGCTTGTGTATTTGATGTATTGTTGAGCGTCGACTTCCAAAACCAGTGTTAATGTAAGGAATGATATTTTGCGCTTTAAGTATTTGTCTTATCCTATTGAGTATATATGTTTTAAACGATTTGGCCAAAGTTTGTACTAGAAAAAATGGCAAATATGAGGAGACTAAATTCATTAGCATACTTAGTTTTGGGATGAGTATTATAATGGATAGTTTCCATGTAACTGGAAAATTCGCTATTCTTAGCTTGTAGTTGAATATGTAAGTAAATAAAACAAGAGGTTTTGTTTAGAATTTCGTTTGATATTGAGTCGTAGCCTGGTGTCTTACGTATTTTTATTCGTTTTATTAAAAATTGTATTTCATTTGTTGGGGTGAATTTTTCGGGAAGTTGAACAGAAAAGGAACTTTCAAGAAATTGATTGATTGTGTTAGAGTTTATTAAGGTCAGGTAAAGTATCGGGATGTGACTTTGAAGCCTTAAGTAATTGCTCGCCAAACAGGAGGGCTTTATCTCTGTCCGAAACAGCTAGGTAACCACTGGGACTAGGAAGTGGGTTTCCGTTGATAAGGCGCTATCAGTTTTTTTTTTTTTTTTTTTTTTTTCCCAGTAAAATATTGAGTTGTATAGATTTTTTTTGTTTTAGACTGTTTGTGTTCCAAAGTACTCTCAGGAATATGAGCTCTCCGAATCTTATTTCACCCATCCATCGAGATGTGTTAAATGCGCCGCCAACCATTCAACTTCCGCCTGTACAAAAACTCAAGACCAACCATCAGTGTATGGAAATCATAAGGCCAACTACCGAGGATAACAAATCCACAAAGGACTTCAATGGCTCAATCGAGGTAAAACAATTCCAAAAACATTACTACAACACCAAATGTAAGTTTCGACTAAAATTAAATAAGGGGGGACAACCCTTTGAAAAACACTAGGTAAGCTTCCGAATATAAACAACTTTACATCATTTTCCAATCCAATCCAAAATATAACCAATTAATTACTCAAAAAAAAGACGTGAACTCTTCAAACATTTAACCAAACGATTCTGAAAAAGCTTCGCAGATATCTTCATTGATATCAGAAAACAAATCAATTTTAAATACTCTCATTTTATTCCTCACTACCGTTATTATTAAACTATTGAAGATGAAAAATAACCTACCTGGCGTAAATAAATTAAAAATTATACTTTGGAATGCCAATGGCCTAAAACAAAACAAAACTGTACTACTCAATATTTATTAGAAAGAAACATTGATTCCGCCTTATCAACGAAAATTCACTGCAAACCAAATACTAAACTTAATTTTTATATTCACATTCCAATCAAAAATATTCAACCTATTTCCCTAGTCTTCCAGCAATAACTTCACAACAACTCGAACATTTCCATCAATAACCCTGGACAACAACTCTTGGTGGGCGAAGACTTCAATTCTAATCATTTCCAATGTGAATGTATTTCTGTTAACCCAAGGGGTAGGGTACTCCACACAATTTACTTTTTCTAAGGTTTCTGATGGTAATCTGTAAGGATCTGAGTTGGTTATGTGGACTTTCAAATTGGTAATTGTTAATTTAATGATAAAATCACTTGCGCTGACCAATTTTATAGAATGTGAACGATGTGCAGTATAATCCAATAATCTACGAACAAAAATAGGAGGTGGGGGTTTAATTTTTATTTGTTTATTATTTTCAATATCTAAATTGATTCCAATATGTTTGCGTCGATGTTTTCGGTATCGACATTTTTGTCCTCAAATACGGTGTATCTATTTGAGGATGTTAATATAGGTTTGTTTTATCAGACGTTTCAGTTGACGAGTCTTTGTGTTGAAGAAAACTGGCGTTTAATTTTGGATTTAGTTGTGGCTTATTTGAAATCGTCATTTTCATTTTTGTTCGAACCCCCGAACATGTCATATGGCAAGCTCTGTAGACGTTTATACTATGCATTTATTTTATGTATAATGTAAGCGTTGATATTTTTATTAATATTGTTTCCGGTATTAAAATAATTTTATGAATTATTCATTACGCGTTATAGGAACGTGATAATACAGGCAAGACAGCTGCTGGTGGCCGGCCCGCGAGCCGAGGGATCGGTGTTGTAATACGTGTTATATAAGAATAATTATGAATGCCAGTTTTTTGCAACTGTTTGGTTTTACTTTTTCGGGGGGTCCTTTTAAGAGATCTGCACGATGACCACTTTTTTCTGTTGCTTCCTAAAATAAAAAATTTCGTTACGATCGGTTAAGGGTGATGAAAGAAAGAAAAAATGGGCGAATTGGGAAAAATCCTCTGAAATAATACAAAACAATATTTCTTTAAAGCTCTATCCTTAAACAGTTAAAAAAAATCTAAATTGCATGTACAGACCTTACATCATCTATACGATCTTCAAAACATAAATCATTCTATCTAATAAGCCAGGCAAATCAACGACGCTTGGCAAACAAGTGTTATCCGAGCATATAACAAATGTTAATTCACAAAAACGTCGTACCCGCTCACAGTACCAAAAATATCGATAACCTTTAGATAAACAAACATTAAATCGTCTATCAAACATCCTTAGAAAACAAATACCTAAATAAAAATCGAAATGTTTCGAAACAATATACCAACTTTTTAAAACTTAAGACCGTTCATTTTGAAAAACTACAAAATGTTTATTAATCAAAAATGAACAACTCCCACTTAATAATCCCAATGATTACCTAGCAGTTTTTGACAAAGATAAAGCCCTCCTGTTTTGGCGAGCAATTACTTTAGGATTCAATTTCACATCCCGGTATTTTACTTGACCTTGAAAATATCTAACATAATCAATCAATTTCTAGATATTTCCTTCTCAGCTCAACTTCCCGAAAAACTCACTTCAACAAATGAAATACAATTTTTAATAAAACAAATAAAAAAACGTAAGACACCAGGCTACGACTCAATATCAAACGAAATTCTAAACAAAACCCCTTGTTTTATTTACTTACATATTCAACTGCAAGCTAAGAATAGCGAATTTTTCTGTTTTATGGAAACTATTCATTGTTATACTCATCCCAAAACTAAGTATACTAAAGAATTTAGTTTCCTCATATTTGCCAATTTGTCTAGTACAAAATTTTGCCAAATCGTTTAAAAAATATATGCTCAATAGGATAAGACTAATACTTCGAGTGCAAAATATCATTTCTTGCATTAACATTGGTTTTGAACTCGACGCTCCACACCACTTCAAATACACATGATAAAAAATCAAATATCGTCCTCATTTGAAAAAAAAAAAAAAACACCAATGTTTGTGTATTGTTAGATGTATCACAAATGTTTGTCAGGAAGATTTGCTTTACAATGTTAAAATATTTCTACCTGCCCCACAATACTTATTAATAAAATCCTACCTCGAAAATCGCACCTTCCTGGTTCGACAATTCAAATCTTATTCTTCCTATTTCTATATACTATCCGGTGTGTTTCCGAATAGTGTCATCTTACCTGTCCTATATGATTTTTTACTGCTCACATGCCAAACTAAAGAAATATAATTTTTGTCACACATGCCGTTGATACTGTAATTTTATTTCCCGGAAGTGATGCAATTCAAACCGCTATTTCGTTACAAAATCATTTAAATCTATTTGAAATCCGGGCATCAAATGGCGAATTAAATTCAATCCCGATAAATCGGTTCATGTCAATTTCACTCTGAAAAGGTTCAATGCCTGTCTTTATATTTTTAAGGAACACATATTCCTACTTCCTCGGAAGTGAAATACCTAAGTACTACTCTTGATAAAAGGCTTACCGGATGCTCTCACCTAAAAGCTAAAAGAAAAAAAACTTAACAGTCGATTACATTTCCATCGGCCAATCTTGAAATCAAAAATAACAAAAAATAACTGGTGACCTCCCACGAATTTATTTGCATCCATCCGTGAAAGATAAATATTCAACTCTGGCCCTCGCCTATCCAAATTTCCAGGTCACCGCACCCGACGATTTGCTGTTAGGCGTGGTTCTANCCTTTTTAAAAAGTGTTATCATTTACGTGCGTGTACCACGCAATGGGATTTATTATTGTCGTTTTATTTTTAGGCACTTAAAATTAACTTGAAAACCGTAATTGACCGCGCATAAATTAGGTGACGTCTCCTAACCTTGTAGCTGCATTCAAATTATTTTTATCACTCCGTGTTTGCAAATTAGGGCGTCGTGATAATGTCAAAACGCATTTGACAAGAAAACAATATTGGATGTCGGCGTAGTGTAGTTATTTATCGTATACGAACAATTAGGTTATTTAACAAAAAATGACGGTGCACAAGCGCTTAATTCCTAATAATACGCGGGTATACAGAGTAAAATGCTTTTCCCGTCATCGATCTCCCTTGGCGCCCACAACATAGTGGCTCACCCGCGATGCAGAATATATCTTAATAATCGCTTTTTACATTACATATGAAAAAAAAAGCCGGAAGTCACCTATGACATATCATTAAATACAAATAAAATATATGACGTATACTCAAAAATCAAAAGTCCTTCGTTTCGGGGTACGACGACATGAAATAAACCGGAAACCGCCTTGAAGAATCGTTTCGCGGTCCGAAAACATATTGTAGACGGAAGAGATTATACATGGTGAATATTTTTATGGCCGAAACAGCAAGCGGTCCCCATTGTGGAATGAAAAAATACATTATAATATATATATTAATGTTTACAACCGAATGTCTGCTGCCAATACTATTGTTACTACTGCAGGCCCAGCCGTTATTCTAAAACACTCGACTCTGCGGAAAAAAAACATAAAATTAATAATAATAATATTATTATCTGTGTTGCGTTTTTGTTTACTCGGTTTCGTTTACTATACGGAACTCATCGTCCTCGTGTTATCGTTGATTTTATTACGTTTTTTTTTTTTTTTTAAGCCCGACGATATACAAGATAATAATCATAACAATATCAATATTACCACCAGTTATTTTCACACACTTTGTTTTTCATAGTTTGGCACCGAAACAACCGTTGCTGCCAAAACAGATAATACATTATATAACCTATGTAAGTTCGTTGGCTTTAATAATGATCAAAATACACGTATGTCTATATAAAAATCATGTTTGCGAAAATTAAAATCAACGCCTCGTAAAAAAATTTGTCGAATCATTACGCACTAATTGTTTATTTTTTTCCATAATGGTCTGTGAAATAAATTGTAAGTAGGTACCTACTACCTGTAATATAATTATAACTATGGTGCACGAACGATCTAAACGCACTAAAAATTTCAAACTCGGGAGTTATAATAATTATAAACTTTGATTTTAATTTCTTACGTTTTTACTAGCGGTCTTCACCATATACTTACGTACATCATAATTGAGCTGGGCCTCGAATTTGTCTGATTATTTTCAAATACTTATATTATAACTGGAACCTTTATGGGTTCCAGATGATTATTTTTATCTAAAATATTGACATCGTGTGCATATAATATATTATATACTAATATAATAATAATATATACTAATACTATTATATACTATAATTTACTATCGCATCTAATAGATTTCATTGGACAATTGAACACGTAGTAAAATATATTTTTAATTTACATAATTTAACATTACTTTTACCACTAGCGCGAATCCATTACAGTGTTATCACTGATAATTTTGGCATACCCAAAATGCGTTTATAGCTTTATCGGTGATACAGTGATACATCATGGTTAATCAATAATACTACGAATATGACGTGTATCACTAATTTCAACAGTCTTTTCAATTTATATGTAGAAAATATTATACAATTATATTTATAATAAAAAAAAACCCGAAATTATACACAAGTATAGATACGTTATCAATATTTTCTTAATTATAATCATCGAAATTATTTTTTTCATTTTTTTTAAATTGTAAATATTAAATTTAGATGATGAAAATATATTTTAGTTATATTTAATAATTATTATTAGTTGTGTTCAGATTAATTATAGAAGAATTGAGAGGAAAACGTATTGAGTAAATTAAAATTTTTTCAAATAGATAGTCTAAACGGAACACAATATTATAATTTCTTAAATATTGTTTATTTGTTTTTCGAAAAATATTTGTCTTTGTTATACTTTTCTCTGTATTTAATTGGAATCAATTTTTAATATATTTGTATTTTTATAAAAACCAATGGTTCTCGCTTTCTCGATCTAATATGTGGCTTGCAACCACATAAAATAATATTGCCGGACGTAATCGAAATTTTCGATTTTTTATTTGAGACGCGATCAGATGTATACCTGATACAACCGGACGGAATGGAAACTCTAGATGATTGAAAAGATCGAAACGGAACGTAATCAGACGACGCTCGTTATAAATGATTCTAAAAAGGAAATTATGATATTATATACATGTTTAACCCTGTTGTTTTAAGTTAGAATATGACAACAGCACCCCCTGCTTATCGTAAGACTTGATAAAAAAAAGGAAGCGGAGGGTAGCAGTAATACAAAAGCTACTACTGACCTCAATGTATAGATTAGAGTTTATTAAACTATAAATTATTAGACTCTGTTCTATTTATCGTGTATCAAAATCATCGCAAAACAAATTAAAAAATAACCTTAATTTATATGTAGGGGAGAGCGGGGTTAATTGTTACAATTTTAACAAATTTTATTTTTATAATTTTTCTCTTAAAATTATAAGAGTTGATAATAGGCTATTTTATAAAATACCTTTTCTGTTGGACCTTTTTATAATAAAGAAAAGAAAGAATAATTTAATTATTAATACTAAAAATTACACGCATTGGTCAAAAAACTGTTACAGTTAAAAACTTAATGATTTTAATTTACATTTTTAATTATATATATATATATATATATTAAACAAATAATAATAAAACAAAATAAATTATAAACAATTGTATTCAAATTCTATTAACCGTAACTACTTGCTTTAAAGAGTATTTTTCAGTATGTTTTCCTTAAACATATAAATGATATTATTAAATATTACTATAATTCGGTTGTAGGACTAAATAAAAAATAATTATTAAATATCAAAATTAACTTACCTTATATTGGTTCGTGGTAATTAATAAAGAAAAACTACTCTAAAGAATTACGTTTAATAAGAAAAAAAAATAAACTTCCATTATACTTTACGCTAATAAAATAATATACTTGATACTATCACAAAAAACATGGGGACTGTGATAATGGAATTTGTATTTACTCTTTTTAAATCCAACAATAAACAACAATAAACGCATACGATTTATTCAAACTCAAACTAGCTACAGAAAAATAACAAGTATTAAACCAGGGAAAAAGTTGTCTGCGTTTTTCGATTTGCTTGCCTGTGCATTTTTTTTCTAAAAAAAAAAGCAAAAGTCTATTATTTCTGTTCATAGTTGTTGAATTTGTAATATTTTATAATTTATTATATATATATGTGTGTTAAAGTATTTTAATTTTAATGTTTTTTGTGGAGGAGGTGATGCTATACCTTCTCGTGGTCTCCTCTGTAAGTAAAGCATTTCAGTAAAGCATCCTATCCATATTCTTATATTGTGATATTATAATTTCTTGACCTTAGCAACGAATACTTGAAACGAAACAGCACCGAAACGATAGTTAAAATTGTTCGCAATTTATATTTATAGCGGAAAAAACAGCTCTATTTCTTACTCGTTTTTTTTCACTGACAATCGTAACAATAACATGATACAAAATATACACACCATTTGTTACAGATCACCAAATGTAATAGTAAAAAATGAGAAAAAATTAACTAAATACAAATTCCAATAAAAAATAATAGTAATAATGATAATAGGTTTAACACACTGAAAATAATAACAAGGATCGTCCATATTATCAGGACGAGTTGTATTTTTACACATTTTTTTTTCCATACCTAATTGAAATACTAATATTAAGGTGAAGATAGTATACAATAACCTTAAGTAATTGACAAAAACAAACAATATTAATTTTCTATTACGTTTCTTATAATATATACTTATAGTACACCTGTATGCCTTCTAGTTTTTTTTTTTTTTTTTATTAAAAGCTTTTTGTAGTATTTTTATTTTGTGTAATACCATGAATGAATTACTGTAGCACAATTGTTTTGTTCAACTTTATTCCTATAATGAAGTTATTACAGAACAAGTTTTGATTTTTCCTATACTTAAATAAAATAATATTATTTATTCGCCGCAGATGACCGTCGCACATTTTATTTCAGCCCCACGGCGCAAATCCGGCCAATAGACGTGTAAGCTTATATAAGCGGCAACGAAAAAATGGGGGGGCGGAAAAAGAGAGGGGCTCGTGCGAGAGCGCGTTTTTATACAGACCGACGGGAAAACCGCGCGCTTAGTTGCATAACGTCTTGAAAATGACGAGCTACATCACGACGACGACTCGAAGTCTCCCGCGGGCTTTGCACGTGCCACTTGTCCTGTTGCTCCTGGTGCCGCACGCTAGTTCTTTCAGCATTTCATGGTAAGTAAGTACCTATACTTCGTACTGTATTGTATCCTCGTTTATATTTTTTAAAGAAAAAATAAAAAATCAGCTAGAATAACTCACCAAAAACCTGTATGAATACCTGTGCTTATACCTATATGAAAAAAGTGACTCCGTTCGCGGAAATCACTTCAAATACAAAAGAGGATTGGTTTTGATATAAAAAAAAAAAATTATTTTTATTGAATACATAGATACAATATGCAATAAAATTCCAAAACATTTTATTTTCACTGTACAAAATGTGTTATAATTATTTATTGTAAATTATTATGTAGATTTGCTATGTTTTTTTTTACTATAAAAATCAATCTCTCATAGTAAAAGACAGACAGACTTACTATATAGTACCTACCTAATACCATAATAGATATGCGCATAATTTTTTGAATATTTTATAATATTTTTTGAATCTAAATTATTTCTGAGATTAGGTATCGATTGTTTTTATGTTTTATTTAGATGAAAATAGTGGCTATTTTTCCCAAAACTTGCCCAAGTATTACGAACTCGTTTTTGAGTATTTTTCTGACACGAACGGTAAAACGGGCTTTTTGTTCGAAGCGTTTAAATTCTTTCGACATAATCGTTCTAAAATATAATTATTTTTGTTTAAAAAAATAGCTCAAAAGTAAAGGCTTTGCTGTAAATTGAAATAATATTAACGAGTAACTACCGACACCGGAACGCAAAATTATTTTATATCACGCACGTGCCACCCAAATGATACTATTGACAACAAATTATATTATTACAATAATATGCAACTCTGGTAATTCTGGCACTTTTGAAAAATGGAAATATGTACATGCTAGAGTCGTTTCTAAGACAATGTAATACAAACGAATTGATTATAGTGCTAAAACCTTAACGAAAATTGTTTTGATTTTGATAATTCTATCAAACCATCCGTACTTGAATAGTTAAATGGTATAATTTAATGACAAATAGGGATTTTAAAACCGGATGCAAATAAAAGCAAGTAGCTGAAATAAAACCAAATAAAACTTTTCTCGTAATTTTATTTTCGATATAAGCAGAACAGCTATTGTGGTAAGACGATATTTTTTCAAACGTCATAGCAGCATATTTTGCTCTCGTTTTTTTCAATGTTCAAATAACTCTGATCATCTTAGAGGTCCGTTCATGGAAGTGAAAATATTTAAGTAATGTTCAACAACAAAATAAACGCAGTTATTATTATCATTTTTTAATACAACGGAGCAACATAATTTTTTGAGGTGGTACCTATACTTACACAGTCCGTGTCGAGTGCTCTTTGTTTCGGTTATCCACGCAAACCTATAAGACGTTATACGATTAGAGTAAAACAATAGTGTTGTTGTATACTTACATGTCAGAGACAAAATTAATAAAATGTCAGTCATCGAAAACATAAACGGTTTACATTAAAAAATTGTGTTTTATAAACAATAAAATATCTAAATTTAATTTTTAATTTTTTTTTTTTTTAATAACAAATTCGCAAACTACATAGACGACTACACGATCGCTATAGCTACTTGTCAAGCCCATTGGATATTCTCCAAAACTCGTTTATTATATACACTATAATTAATAAAAAAAAAAAATTAATTAATAAAAACATGTCGATTTGGCTCAATTCGTAAAATAATAACGCGCTTAATACGATGGTATACGATTTAATATGCAGACAAGTGACGCAGTGATCATTTGATTCTACGCGCAACGACACCTGCAGTTTTTTAGTGGCGTAACCGGTAAATCAATTTCGTTCGAATTAACAAAAATACAATTTACCATAAAAATTGTAATATACCATTTAAAAATTGCATACCTGCCTTATTATTATGTATCAATCATACAATAAACTCTGCATTTAATTAATCGATTTGATCCCACTATAATATCAATATAATATATAGTTTTCAAAAAAAAAATTTTTTTAACGGGGAGGGTTTGTACCCTCTACGACCACCATTCCCCCTCATTTGGCTGCACCGCCGTCAGATTTATAAGTCGTTGACAAAAACAGATTGTGTTTAAATGTATATATTATTTAAACGTTATTTTATCGTTGTGGAATTAGGTCATTTTAGCGCAGGGTTTACGAACTTTTGAATAATATTAAACCGTCACGACAATATCACAACAATATTTGTGAACTATGCTAATACACGCGCTTATTATATACAAAGGAAGGCAAATAACATATTAGGATGTGTACATATAAATATTATATATTATACCGATGAACTAAATACATTATTGAGCAAAAGCCGACATTTTTATTTTTTTCGAATCGCTGATGTAAACAAGTGTTATGTTTGCGACCGCGTAAATAAAATAATTTTGGTTTTTTTCACATAGGTATACAGTTCACTTTTACCCGTTAATTCTTAACAGCCGTACGATTCATTTATTGCATACCTATTATTATAATTCTCTATACTCACACATATTGTATGTAACACATTTAAGTACAATGGAAAAATAAAAATCGAGGATCAACTTATGCCTATACCTATATATATATAATATAACATAATATGTATGTATAAATATATATATATATATATTTATGTCGCATCCACACAGTGTAAACGTACATTCGCATTTGCAACGTACTTCGATCCTTAACGTGTATGATGTTTTTAAGTTCATGAAATGGACACAAATAGTATCCATTTCGATACATAGAAAATCTTTATTTTACACTTCGTGTAATTTTTTTATTAAATTTACACGATGTGGATACAATTAAATGTAACATGTTATAAATACAATTGATATATGAGTATTATACTAAAATAGGTAGTTATTATTATTTATAAATTAATGCAATTCAAAACTGCATATACATATGATTAATTATTATTAATTATTACAATTTAACGAATTATGACAGCAGCTGTTACATTTGTCCAAGGTTTTGTAACAAAGCAATATCTACTTTGGTATTAATATTTACTAGTACCTACAACTTACATAAATTTGAAATATTAGAGACAGTTCACGCAAAGTTAATTGTTTATCATTATATGCCTTTAATCATTTTATTTTAAAAAAAAAAAGTAAATGTTATAGTTTTCATATTTGATGAACTGTAACATCCTCTTATTATTTCATGTTTATTTCTATGTTAGGTAACCCATGCTAATATTAATTCATTATAATTTGGCAGGATCTGATGTTCTACGATTTACTATGACATACAAACGATACTAAAAAAAAAGAGCTAATAATGAGGACGGGTGTATCATTGTTGTGAGTGGGAAGTTTGGAATAACATTAACTTTACATTAGCACCACCACCACTGTAAACATTGATTTACACAGGTGGTTAGTTTAGGTTTCATAGGTGATTTTTGAGTGGTGTACAAATTCAAAATTTGCGATTACAAATGTGTAAAAATAGAATAACAATTGTTGGTGAAGGTTTTGAGTCGATAGGTATACTGTACAAAAGGTAGGGTGCTGGTGTAACGTTACATAATAGTGTAAATTTGCTAACGAAATTCCAAGTTGGAGGTGTTGATGTAACTGACTTCATATGTAGGTATTAAGTCACAATCATCAATTATTTCAAAATCAGAAATTTTCAATTTACTGATCTGAAAAATAAAAAGTAGAAAAAATGTTTTAAATAAATATACGAGTATAATTTAAAAAAATTATAACAGGCATTCAACATTTTTCAGTAATTTTTTATTGTCATGTTTGTTGTAAGGTAACGTTATTTGTTAATTTTTATTTTTTTCATTAGATTCACATTAGTAGGTAATTTGCGATTTACCTAATGATACCGGAAAAATCGAAAACTTAAGTTGTTATTTTTAAATTACAAATGCTACAGTATTAAGTGATTTATTTATATTATCAGGTTCATGTGTAATATTGTTTAAAATATCTTTAAGTTTTCTTCAGTAGACAGAGTTTTTATTATTTTCGTTGGAATACTTGATGAAGACGATCCAAGTCTTTTATCCCTAAAGTCAAGGAAGCATTGAGAGGAGTATTCAAGGCATTGGAAATATGACTTATATGCTCATATGAAAAAAAAACAAATCTCAAAAATAGTCATTTGGTTTACAATTTATACAATTTCAAAAAAATTCCTCTTTCCACCGAATAATTAGATAATCACCATATCAATCGCCTCTATTTGCAGAAGTGATCCAAAAATTGGTTAACTCGAGTCAATTATGCCGGGGCACCAACATGTAAATGATCGTGATTTAACACCCAAAACACATCACCGTCGTCAAGTTCACGAACACTGCTATGAGTCTACATAATAGACGTGCGTGAGAATCCGAACTCAATGCGAATGATGTGATAAAAAATATTCGACTACGTTACTACTATTTACCGACATTGAATCACGATTAACTTTCACTCGTGTAAAATTTGGATATTATTCTGCATATTGTATACTATTATACGTTTTATCTCTGATACGATTACATTTCTATCCGTTGTTCCGAATTCGACAAACACGACTAGTTTTGAACAATACATACAAGATAAACGCGTTATTTCTATTTGCAAACACTGTAATTTATCGTATACAAATCTATGCAACATAGATAATAATATAATGTGTATGGTACACGTTACAAAGCGAAAATTGAAATAATATATTAAATTATAATTAACGTGCTGTCAAATAGTACGAATTTAATTTTTTTACTTTTCACATTAACAAATACTATACGTTTCGTGATTAAATACTATTTTTTTTTTTTCATTTCTTAATATATTATTCCTGAACAACAAATATGTTTACCAAATATTGGTAAAAAAAAAAAATAAATCAATATTGCAGTTCAATGGTAGACCGTTGATGTAAGTGACCAAGTTTATTATAATATTCTATATGAAAACGAAAAAAGATTTTGAGTTGAGTAGTATTTTACAAACGTGATATTACGCTTGATGCCTAAGTAACCTGGGAATCAACAAAAACCAAAAATTGGAATTTTTGTCTGACTAAAAAATTGTTTTTAAAAAAAATATCAGTAATTGAAAACAATTTTTCAAAAAGAATATCATCAGTCAGAAAATCCAACACTTGTAAAATATACGGCATAGACAAATTTGAAATCACAGCATTTTTACTAACCGTAATAGTATTTTCCGAAAAAAAAAACACATATTTGCAATACTATATAATAGCTTCTATTCGCGTTTTACTCAAAATGTATATAAAAAAAATAATAATAATAACAAATCTTAGGTAATTTACGTACGTAGTATACATATATTCCGAGTACGCAAGAATAATATTATTGTATTGTTTGAAAAACGAAATTTAAAGAAACACTTAGAAAACTAATTAAATATGACAATAATTAATAGACGGCTAGGTTGAGAGCCAGAACTCGCGGTTTTTAATATAAGATTTTCGATTTCTTTCGGTAGGTCGGTAATTATTTTGTAAACATCAAGCGGAACGATAATTAAGCGCATGCGAGATTACGATTTACGATTAAATTAAAATATTTAAATATACTTGCTTTGATCTACATTTTACGTCGTTTTAACTATAGAATTATATTACCTACCTTGCATAATAATAATAATACATTTTTATTTTACCCTTCCGATAAATTCATAGTGTTTCCAAGGTATACGAAATTGGAAATACGAATAACTCAGTTATTTTTAATTATTATTATTATTTTTTTTTATTTTTTTCATTAGACAACCACAATATACTTACTACTCGTTTCCTACGTGATAATTAATCGGAAAAACGTATGAAAATATTATAATAACAAAAGTACGTGGCGAATATTATTATCAACTTGGAATACATTTTTGTCCACAGACGAGATTAAAGAAAATTGTAAATAATAATATAAATTGAAAAATGTTTTTTTACGAACATTATTACCTACCTATTATAATATTTTATTTGATAATATTTAATCGTTTATTCTCAGTTTTTGGAATGGAAACCGTTTGACCGGTCTCAAAAGATTTATCACGTCATATGTTTTCAAATAATCAATTAATACTAACGTTTACAGATTTCGTACACATATAGCCGGCGGACCAATAAACTTCCGATAATATCGCCAGACCTGCGAGTGTAGTATTATAAGCGACTGTGAATTATTTATCTTATATCATAAATGCATATTAATAATAATATGTATTTATTATGCATTCTAAAGAAACGGACGAAAATCAACTACTTTGAAGGTTCTTCACCACTCAGTCCTATATTATTATTAATATATTATTGTATTCAGTGTCGTATTCACGACTTTTTTTTAGTAGAAGCGTGGTGGTTACACTAATACTATTTAGATGGCTGAGTCTATCTAAATAATTCAATGCCCACTTATATTAGAGAAGTGATATGTTTTTAAAAAACTGGTAAACAAATGAAAATTTTTACTGCTGAAACGATAATTTATATTTTCACCAAAAAACCAAAAATATAATAAATGTAAACTTTTGCAATAAAGAAAAAATATCATTTGGTACGTATTTTTTTAATAAGTACTATGAAATCCCATGACAGTAAATTAACAAACCGTTAAATCGATTTTTTTTTTTTACCAGGCGAGTTCATAAAGCAATTTTACTGCCCGTCAAAGATAATAATAATATTAACATTTTAATACGCATATACTAAAATATTATCTATAAAACTTACAAAAAAAAAAACCACGATGTCTTTTAATTAAAATCCCACAACAATAAACAAACCGATAAATCTTTTTTTCTTATTTGAGAATTTAATGAGAGTTCTCATAACATTAATATTATAATAATTTAAGATTAAAATAAAAAATTTCCGGAAGAAGTAAAACACCTTTGTACAATACTAAGTACCTAATTTAAAAAAATATTATCCGTCTACCTACGTAAATACGAATTATAAATAAAACAAATATTTCGATTGGGCTAGCAAATTTTTTTTTTTCGTTCACAATTTCGAGACAAATACTAGATACTGTCATTGTGCAAACACAATGTGTTCTTTATACTTTAAGTAATACTACATTACCTTGACCACTTACTGAAACAACACGTGCGGAAAAATGACAATATTATTGCATTTAGGTATTTTTATGCACGCAATATAATATAACATATTGTTTTATATATTCCATTCTTAAAGATAATCATATTATATTTCAATATTACAAATACAAACATGCGGTCTTCTTACATTAACGCAAGTGGGTATATTTTAGTAGTAACTATGTAAGACACATCAATAATAAACCTACATTTTTATTCACTTCATTTTTGTTAGGTGTGAATTTGCAAACATGTATTACGAATGCATATAAAGAATCTATACAGTAAACGCCTAACAGTAAGTGGTCAGATGTTTTAGAGGATAACGGATATCGAGGGAAGATAGGTGATAAAGCAAGTGTATACCGTGACACATAGAGGAATAAATAGTTGGACATCGCGTTAATAAGAACGTGAGGAAGGTCATATAAGAGGAATAAGGCACAGATAATATATTATCATAGGAGTGACAATCTTCATTTAAGTAGACGGTTAAAATGTTCTTTGGGTCAACCATCAGAGTTTAAATAATTAAATTAATCGTAAATAATACTGATTTCATGATTACCTGAATTCAAAATATTTGCGTCCATTATAGGTACTAATAATAAAATTGTTATCATAATATTATTTTACTGAGTTAACTTAAAATATAAAAATATTCCATGAGAGGTTTTACTTATTAAAAAAAATTATGCAACGAATGACATTTATTCTTTGTTATAAAGTTTAACCCTTTCTATATTTGTAGTGTAAAATGAGATTATTCCAATTATCGTTTTCAATCCATAAACAAAAGTTCATTAAAATATATTTGGAACCTGCATAGATAGTTGTCAACTGAAGAACTTAATACAAATGCAATTTTAAATTCTCTATACTTGCTGGCTACTATTACTAAAGTCCAAATGTCGTTAAAGTGTTCAAAGACAAAAATAAAATGAAACACAAAATAAGTACTTACTCGAACCGCGCTTGTGTGCAAAAGAAAGACTAACCGCTAGGCATTTGCAACTTACGAATCAAACGATAAGGCCTCCGACAGTTTACCAAATTATTAAAATTAAGCTTGAGTTTAAATTTATCCTAACCTTACTAACTACAAACGACTTTTGCTATAATGACTAGTACCTAAGGTTCATTCAAAAAATATTATGATTAGTCTTTCTTTTGTTTTTAAGCGCCGTTCGGGTAGGTATTTTCTTGTTTCTTTCGTTTTAGATTACACTTATACGCTTGTAGAATCGATATTTTAATTCGAAATGATATTCTAAAAGGAAATTGTTCACGGAACCCATAAATAATTCACATGGAATCCCAGGGTTCCGCAGAACACAGTTTAAGAAACACTGATATAACCGCTGTTTGACTTAGTTTTCCCAAAAACAGCAGAGCCTACGATTGTTTTATAAGAAAAAAGTACAAGCAGTTTTTGTATGTATTTGATTTAAGTTTAATTAGTAATTGATTATATTATGGAATTATAATAGTTATAGTAAATAAATATATAAATAAAAAATAAAAAATGAATAAATGAATTAATACGTTGCCTGGTAACGATAATTGTAATATAGGTACGACTGGTTTTAAATTAAATTGTTTTATCATCATCAGGTATATCACAGTCAAAATGTAAAACGCGAATGAATATAAAAAATTAAATTAAGGAATACTTAGAAGAAAAAAAATTATACAAATTGGTCATTTTACATAGAATATAGAATTTATTTTAATAAGAGAGATTAATTATAATGGGTCATTATTAAATATAGATAAAATTATGTTAAGAAATATAAATTATTTGGTTATTATATATTATCTAAAATATATTAACATAAGATATTTTTTAAAATCGGTTTGAACATTTAAAAAATTATTAAAATTATTTCTCTTTATTTCATTGTGTACGTGTAATTCTTCTAAAACTAAATTAATGTAAATGTTATTTAGGGTATTTAATATTTCTAAGTCTATATTGATATCAAAACCTATATTATGACTATTTTCTAAAACATGTTCAGCGAAATTTGAATTAGGGGCAATGTTTTTTAATTTTATTTCAGACATGTGTTCTTTATATCTTATTTTAAAATTTGTACTTGCCTTACCTATACATTGCCTTAACTAACATTTAAATTTATACATTACAGCATTTTCAAAAGAATGGGGATTTTTGTGAAGTTTTTAGTTCTATTATTTATATGTTTGATTAAATTATTATTAGTCTTAAAAGTGATTTTTACATTATTTGTATTATTGTTCAAAATTTTAGCGAATTCATTATATTATTTTATTATTTCGATATTTCATACACAATAGTTAATAACATTATTTGGTGAGTTGTGTATTATTTTTTTCTTTAATACGTTTATAATTTTTTTTAATAGTATTTAATTTGAAATTATTTCTATGGGCTATATTATAGATAATATTGAGCTAGTGTTGATAATTATGTTTATTTAATGGAATACGTTTAAGCCTATAGAATATTGAATTAAAAAATGATATTTATTGAGAATAAGGGTGATTAGAATCTTGTAGTATTATAGCATCAATTTGTGTAGGTTTTCTGTAAATACTAAAATCAAATTAGTAAACATATTAATATAATCGTATAATCGTAACAGAAATTCTCGAATATTTCGATACGTTATATTTCCGTAAATGGAAATAAAACAATAACTTTCTCTTTTTTCCGCTACTCGCGAGATAAAAGGCTTCTTTTTGATTTTCCGGTTAGGATTTCCACAGAATCTTTTTGAATTTAATGAATTTAATAAAATAGAGTTAACACTATGTCAATGTAGAGACTACCGACTTTTGTATGAATTTACCATCCCCCGGTATACGTACACATAATACATAATTGTGTAGGTATTATAGGTATTATAGGTATTCAGAAACGTATATTTACAAAAAAAATGAAATACAGGAACATCTTGCAGCCTAAGTTACTGTCCTGATTTTTCTGTGCTTGGTTCGTTTAAGGATGCTGAGAAATTTTATTGAAATTGACTCATAGAAAAATACTTCACGTTATCGCTGCCGATGAAACGAATGTCAATGTTTAGCAGAATTTAATAAAACCCATTGAACTGCATAACATAATTTCTCCCGCAGGTTGTTCGAGGACAATACTTATAGAGGGACATCCAGTCCCAAGTATTACGACGAATATCCGTCGGGAACAGAAGAAATTGGAGAGTACAATGACGTGTTTAACGAATTCCGTGTGTATTGGAACGTGCCTACTTTCCAGTGTCATAAGTATGGGTATAACTTCACCGAAGTAGCTGAATGGGGCATACAACACAACGCAGATGACTCATTCCGCGGCGACAAGATTAGCCTTCTATACGATCCAGGTCTGTTCCCGGCCTTATTGCAGGGAGGTAGTTCCTCGCGTGATTACGTCGTCAGAAACGGTGGCGTACCTCATGAGGGCAACCTTACCAAACATCTGGATCTGTTCGCCCAAGAACTGGTTAGCAGACTAATTCCGGACCCGAATTTCTCCGGTAAGCGGTCTTCTTATCCGGATATAATTTAAACAAAGAGGATTATCCAGATAAAGATTAAAAATGTCTGTAATGAAAAATGTCTAGAGATGTATGCTTAAAATAATACATTTTACAGCATAATATTTCATACAGCCCATAAATTTAATTTAATAAATTTGAAGGGATCTATAAGGGTGTTCAAAACTAAAAACAAACCTACTTCTCCTGCAACAATATAATATGTAGAAATCTATATTTAAATACAACCTAACTATTATTACTTCTCTCTATCTACAAAACAACACTAATTCTTGAGTTTGAACTTATTTGAAGCAGAGGAAAAAGATAAATACTTGTATATAACAGACACATTACAATCTCTCTTTTCGGGGGAAATTCGAGAAAAAAAATTGTAGACAAGGTATGACATAATAAAGTGTTCATTGGTATTTGTATTGAATTTAAAAAAAACAACAACAAAAAACTATTAATTATGTTTAGGGTTAGCTGTTATTGATTTCGAACACTGGCGTCCTATATATGATGAAAATTTTGGTTCATTAATGATGTACAAAGATTATTCTATGGATCTCGAAAAATACAATCATCCCTTTTGGCAAAAACAAGATCTCCAAAAAGAGGTATCTATGTCTCTATAGTATTTATTAATTAAGAAATATACTGTGTAAATTCTAACCTTGAACTACTTCTATACTATTCTATTCTATCTAATACCCACGGAGAAAACAAATTATAAGTGGTTAGGTGACCCTTTCTATGATTTAGACCGATGTTTGATTAACTTCATATAGATTAGTAATAATTAACATAATATTCGCGTTTTATGTAATTGACTGTACAATTAACCAATAACGAAGAGACTATAATCTACGTTATGTGATTGTCAGTGTTAATTGATTAAATTAGATTACCGACGAAATATAAACCTAGTACAAACAGTCCAACCTATACCAAAAATTATTATAATTATTGACTAAGTAATAGTATTATTGAGGAGCGACTTGAGAGTATGTTAAGGAAACATAGCCGGTTTAGAAGTAAATAAAAATGAAAATAAATTTTAGATTTTAAATAGAGCGAAAAAGCTTAATATTGTTTTACAGTGATGTTTTTTGTTTTTATTATTGTTTTTTTTATCTGTGAACAACTTTTCTACCAGCATCCAATTTACAATAATAAAACTTTTTCCGAAAGGAAATTTGACTAGGGAGGTACTTTAGAAGTCATTTTTTGATTTTCTTAGGAGTTTTCTAAATATATTGGAAACACCGGAATAAACGAAGGAAAAACGGGAGAACGGAAAAATAGGTAGGTACAATATTAAACAAATTTTATTAAAAATAATATTTAATACATATGTAATTATTTTATCATAATATGACATATATATTGTTGGAAAAGCTACACTATCATCTGAACTCCACTATAAGAATCGTTTTTTCATGCATTGATTTCAGCAATGGTTAATCGTTACTTACATATATACATTAAATTCCCCCCTGTATCCCTGTATCTTCTCAACTTCCCACCTACAAGAATGTTGCACTCTCGTTCGAAGTATATCCGTATTTTTTTATTAAACTGTGTAACTTTAATAACTGACTGCATTACATCCTTAGACGCTCCTTCAATTTCCCCAACAGCTACAAGTATATAATCTAACTTTAAGTAGAAATTTTCCATAAGTTGTGTTTCACTTGCAAATGTATGTGTATCAAAAACGTTGTGTGTCATTTTTCCTAAAAAAATTTACTCAATGTTTTTCAGACATTTTCTGTAACTATTATACTAGGTAATGAATTAAATGCCGTCATACCTACCTAAAACTATGATACTATACTATTATCATAACAAAAACAGGTACATTACTTTGTCCTCCCCCTCATAGGCGTGCACACAACTTCGGTGCAGGTACAAGTAATATTAGTAATATTGTTGGTACTTATATTGTATTAAATTTATATAAATACCGGAGTAATACAAAAAATAAAAAAATCAAAATGATATTAAAAAAATTAATTTTTTGTCAATAACAATCCAAATCTTATCTATCCTGACGCTGTAACATTTAGGCGTAAATCAATATTGAGTTACCATCATATATAATAAATAAACGTCTATGACTACGGTCTTATCAATGAAATAATATTAACTAATGAATATATATTCTGTGTCTTATATTCACAGATATTTTACAAAAAATGTCGTATTAAAAAAAAGTTAGGAAACCAAGATACAAGGAATTAAATATTAATACGGGTACGGCACAGACCATATCCATATCCATGGGCCGTATCCGTATACGCATTACGCATAAGCTCCCCCTTCAATTTGGTTTTTAAAAAAATGTTTTCGTCAATGGTTTGTAAACAATTTTTATCGTTTTGTAACATTATTATAGTTTCGTTTGCATAAATGTGATTACATTTTTTAAAAAAAATTTGATAAGGGGATAGGAAAAATTTAAAAATATAATTTATACTCATATTTAGTTTAATATTATTATTTTAACTTGTAGGTAGGCGATCATCAAAAATCAATAAATATACGGATAATTAACAGAATTTATTTATTATAATAGATGTACCTTTGTTTACACCGAAAATATTATAATATCACAATTTTTAAAACATAGGTTGTTTGCAGACATATAATAAAATATGAGAATTTTAGCTTGGTTACATTTGACAAATATTACCCGTTAATTATAAAACAGCATGAAATATTTTGTACCAACGCGTTATCAGACTGATAAGTAATTAGAACTACAGGAATTACATTTCTCGTAAAAATAATTATAATAATATGTGTTAAAAAAAAAAAATCAAATCAAATAATATTGATTTGTTAAGCTCAATATTTGTTAATGTTAATATTAATATTATAATGTATGATATTTTTCTTATAACGTGTGGACTGACTTATCAATATATTTTGGGTACCTACAGAATACCTCTACTTGCTCAATACATGTTTTTTTACAAATGTAATGGAGAAAATATTCTCAGTATATTTAGGTTATATACAATCTAAAAGAAATTTAAAATAACTCAAATAAATCACAGAGTAATAAATTAAATAAATAAATAAATAATATTAGAAAATGCAAAACATAATTCCATACATTATTATCTTTTATGTACATATACAGGATGTAACACGAAATTAAATAACTTTTGTTCCGTTTAATATTAATAAATTTTGTTTACTTATTATAATTTCTTGTCCTATAAATTCCTATATCTAATATATTTATACAACTAAAAATAAAAATAAAAATTATTTAAAAATTATTTCTACAAAATCCAAGATTTGATTATATTTATAATATTTATATATTTTAAAACAAAATGTTCGTATTATAAATGTTTACTAGTGATGAATCGTTAAGTTTCTACAATTTAATGAAAGTTAATCATTTATCATCATGCAATTTTTTGGTAATTGATAATTGAAACCATAAACAAAAAATAAAATACACACAAATTGTGTTATTCATCTAAAATTGCTGCTTGCAAACTGGACATTTTTTTTTTTGTGAAATATAATTCGATAGTATTGTTACACCTGTACAAATGAAGTATAAAAATATCTACACCCGAGAAAAAAATACTTTTTTTGGGCCATCCTAATGTTGATAATGGTATGATGAGTTTATTTTATATATTTTATTATGTGTCTGTAAACAACCTTTATTTTAAAAATCATGCTATTATAACAACAGGTGTAAACAAGTATATTATAATAAGTATAGTCTGTTAACTATACGTGTATTTAATTGTTTGTTATGATCATTAATGACCTAAATACCTATAAGTGAAAATAATAATATCAAAATAAATTTGTGTACAAAATTATATTTTTAAATTTCTTTTGTCCCTTATCAAATTTTGTTTTCAGAATTGCAACCAAATCTATACAAACGAAACTAATAACGTTGCAAAACGATACAAATCAACTATAAACAAATGGTGAAAATATTTTTTAAAAAAACCAAATGGGAAAGACCAGGGAAATATACCTGAAAAAACGCTTCCTCAAACTCCGTGTAAAAAATGACTAAGTAAAAAAAATATATATATTTATAATATAAAAGATCAGTAAAAATGACTATAAGATTTGTTTTATATATATTTTTTTCTTTTTGTTTTTTTTTTTTAGGCATCAAGAAAATTTGAAAAATCGGCTTCACAATTTCTTATACGAACGCTACAAATCGCAAGATCGCTGAGACCATACGCATCTTGGGGATACTACGGATATCCGTTTTGTTTCAACTATACGCCCAAAAACAACCGAGCGAAATGTTCGGAAAACGTAATGAAAAATAACGAAAAGTAATACATACAAATATTAAATAGTACAGGTATTCATAATAATATTGCGAAATGATTAAATATATTACGAGTTTGTTAAAAAATGATATTAATAATATGATAACAGACATTAGTGAAAAATTTGTGACATTACATAGGGAAAAGCGCTTTGTTAAAACAGATACATTTTTTTTTCAACAACGAACAAAAACACGACGGTTATTTGAGATTTTCACGGTGACGTTTTTTATCTTTGGTATCTATTAAAACACGGTAAATTGGTCGAAATTATATTTGAATAACTATAATACTTGGTATATAAATTATATAACCATCAGTTTTAATCTATATACTTATATATATATAAAATTGAAGAGTTGTCTGCTTGTCCTCGGGCCGATCTCAGAAACTACTGAACCGATTTTGACGGTATTTTCACGGGCAAGGAGTAATCAAGACTACTTTTATCTCGGAAATATTTGTTTCCGTGAAAAATAATTGAAATTAAAGATATGCCTATAATAGCTGTAAATTATTTGGACTCTATTGTCACCGTAGCACGTTGTCGCCGTAGTCCATAAAGCTGTAGTCGTGCAGTTGCTATCCCCAGTACGCATGCGCATTTACAATGCGCTTGTCTATTCATGAAACACAGTATGTGAGCATTCTTATCAATTTTTATGTTTTGATATTATTCTGATCGAAATTAATTTACGCCGATTTTTTTTACAATACTTTTTGTCGAAATATTTAAATTCTCTCAGAAATTAATCTTTGAAATTAATAATAATATAGTCCTGTGTTACTATTACTACTATTGTACTACTAAAATGCCTTTACTGTGCAATTTGTGAACTGTGACTTACGTGTTTTATGAATAGACAGCCGAATGCTTTGTAATAATTTCTCGTTGTCCCTATAATTACACAAATCGTGTTTGAATAAAGCGTCGTTGTGACCGTTTATTATTTATCTATAAAAGGAAGTGTGTTTGATAAAATTGAAAATTTTCATACCTTTGCGTGCGATAGATTCGGACGTAGATCGCGCAAAGCCGTGCGAGACATCTATATAGTTATAAATAATTATTATGGTATACTTATTCGAATGTATAATAGAATCGAGCTGATATGGTAAAATAGTTTTTACTTTTATAATCGGTAATAGTGTTATTATCCTTATGGTTACTATAATAATTATCATTTATTATTAGGCATAATACCCATATATAGTCGTTAAGTTTTAAACGTTAATAATTATTCGTCTGATGACTTTATTGTGATGCCAGTATATCACCACAACTTGCGTGTCTTTGTACTATTAAAAATGGATATTACAGTAATGTATTATTGTAAGTATATGTACACGCTACACCGTTTGTGTATTTTTGTTTTCTTTGGAAAGCAGGTAATTAAAAAAAAAAAAAGTATGATATAAACGATCTACGATAATTTCCAACTCGTAATAATATAAAACGTAAACCGTAATTATTAAGCTGGCTATACCTAAATGGACATCCGCGAATAGAAAACGGTAAACTCAAGTAAAATTTACAAGTAGGTATACCTACCAACAATCCCGTACATATATATATACTTACTCCGTTATTTTGAAAATCTAAACGAACCGTAAAAAAACTATAGCTACGGTGCACATACGTTTAAACGACTGTTTATTATTAATATAATATACTTACACGCATGTGAAATTTCTCCCGTTATATTATTATATTGACTTCAAACTTTACCAATATTTTGGAACTTATTTTGTACTATTTGGAACATAGTTTTCTGAATTTGGAACTTCATAATTTTCTTGGAAAATCAAACTATAGATGAATAATTTCAACATTCGTGAAGTGTACAAATTATTTATATTTCTGCACCAGACCATGTTATTGATGAAGGTTTTAGGTAGATAATTTGACTTTCCGAAAAAAGTTTGATGGTCCAAATCCAGCAAACTAGGTTCCAAAATATTGATAAAGGTTTGAAGTCAATATAATATTGACGGGGGCGGAGGGGGGCGCAACTTTACACACATTACACCTATAGGTATTTTAGGGATTGATAATAATTGTATATTAGTGCCTACTTCGTAATAATGATTTTACTTATTTGAATCGGATAACAATATTATAATTACGTGTCGAAACATTGGAAAACAAAACAATTACGTTCGAATATAATATTTGAAATTGAAAAATAATTACACATTTTATTATCCTGCTACTTTCTGTTCTGACTATTGATATTTTATATTTTTCGTGCTCCATACGAATAGTCATATAAATTAAATTGTTTAAATGTGTTATTCGTCCGACCCTCAAATTTTTGTATAAAATGTTTGACTTTTTTTTTATCCAACATAATTCGTACCAAAACACACAACCCAAACACGATCAAGTATTACATACGACGTGTGACATTTTGTTTACTCGTTTAGAACATCAACGTCTCGCAGTGTTTGTATATAAAGTCAAATCGAGCTGTTGTTGTACCTACGCGTTTTACTCGGCAATAATATTATGATTGTTGTTGTTTTGTTTTAATTTTTTCAATACAGATCGAAATGGCTGTTCGACGAGAGTACGGCGATTTATCCGTCTCTTTATTTCAAATATGAAAACATGAATTCGGACAAGAGGGCTAAATTCATGCAAGGCAGAATGGAGGAATCGATGCGCGTGATGCAAATGTGCAACTCGCGAAAAGTCGTGTACCCATACACGTGGATCAAATATTACGATACGAAAGAATTCGTGGACAAGGTAAATAATATAAATTTTATGAATAATAATTTAATGGGCGCGGGAGAATTAGGGTGTTGTTCCGGTTTTGAAAATGGTTCAGCGGAGCAAAACTTCTCTATACAGTTGTGCATGAACTATTATAAAATATGTACGCAATACATATTATATACCTAGGACATAGATATAATACATTTTTATCGCGAGAAATTTATCTGCGGTTTTATTAAAACGATTAAAAACTGAGATAAAGTCGGAAATAAATATTATTTCATAAAAAAAAAAAAAAAACTGTAAAAAATTATCGTTTACATAAGAACAAAACACGCGTGTTATGTTATAATAATATAATGCATTTAATCCGTTCACGCCGAGTGTTAGGTTACGTTTTGTGATTTCACTACTTAGCATTTCGAAATTATTTTTTAAAAGAAAATTTTATATATTATATTTGTAAGAGAAAAAACACATTTTACATTCGAAGTGTAACTCAGTATAGCTCTATTGTTTTGATAAACCGATTGCCGTCTAATCGCATAAAAAATAATAATAATAATTAACTAACAAAACCATCATAGCATTATATTTATTCATTCGGCAGCTGCTATCGGCCGAACATTTATTTTCTGTTTCGAAATCGAAGCGCGTAGAACGCAATTCTGCGATTACGAGGCTAACAATAATTTTACACTGCTCGTTTTAACAAAAAAAAAAAACTGAAAAAGTCCATAATTCAATTATACGAGACCGTGCGTATAGAAATTTGAATTTGGAAATCCGGCTTCGAGACGTTGTGGGACCACTCCAGTTTGTCCGCTGCGTGTACTACATAATATTATGTTTTCCCAAACTAGTGTATCGCCGCATATGGCTGTCTGAGGGTTTTAACTTTTGTTTTTGTGAAAAACTGTTGATAATCTAAACATTAGTTGAAAAATATGCATCTTGACATAACGAAAAAATGTCGATGCGTTTTTATAAATCTAAAAGTGGTTATATAAGTATTAAAATAACACACACGCACACACACATACAGAATTCTCGAACTGAAATCGACTTAGAAATTTTGCATAGAGATTATCGAAAAGGTAATTTTGTTTAGTACAATGAAGAACAAAGATATTAATTGAAGATGCGTTTTTTTTTCCTTCAAACACTTTTACCATAGTTAGTAAAACGACTATGACTTTTTCACGCCGTCAAAAGATGCAGATTTTCCCGGGGTTTAGACTTCTTTAGAGAGTGATATATCACCCACATCACCCACTTTGATAACGCCACTGAACCTTAAATGTTACAGATTTAGGAATAAATCTCAAATAAATATTTGTTTTCATTTTTTTAGAGCCTATTAGCATTACCTAGGAAACATTACGAGGAAGTTGACTTTTTAATCTCTCAAAAATAGTTTAGTAATGGTCAAGTATTTTTCACAGTTTTAAAATTGTTATTTATTTTGATCCATATGGTGTTTATATTTTACATATTATTTACTTTTATTTTGATACGATTATTTAATATTTTTACCAGTGATGTCGGACTAAATATGGATAAATACTTTACAACATCTTTACCGAATTAATATATTAAAAATCATGAATAATTTCCAAATCAGCTATCTAGTGTTTTATGTTTCTGTAAACTCAGAAGCTGATCGTATATAAAGACAGTTTATCGTTTCCAAAAATGTTTTTCTAGTCTCGTTCCCAGTCACAACAATTAGTATACAATCATGAAATGGTAACTTTTTAAAAAAAAATTTTTTACCCGCACTTACAGGCTGATCTGATGAACTCGTTCACTATACCAAAGGACAACGACGCGGCCGGAGTGATCATCTGGGGAGCGTCTAACGACGTGAACACCGAGAGGAAATGTAAAGCGATGCACAACTATCTGACCGGCGTGCTCGGGCCCACGTTGAAAACGTTTTACAAGAACAACCGGAAAGCCGCAAAGATAAAGAAAGAAAAAGCCATCGCAACCGTTGCTGCCGACAGCGTATTCGATTACTTCGCGTATTGACGCCGCTACACCGAACCCGCACCAATTATTTGTCGTTATAATAATGATAAGAATGATATCGCCGAGATGTTATTATATCTATTATTGTGTTTACCGCCCTGAGTTACCTATATCGTAGAATATGTGTGTATTAACGATTGCATCATATTATTACTATAGTCCTGTTATGTACATATTATTATTATAATAAATTATTATGAAATATTATATATACCTGTGTGTAACTTATTTATAAAAGCGCTGTTTACGATTTTATTCAAAAATCCATCACATAGAAACAATACATAGATTTTTCAAAACAATCCATTTTTAACATTCAAATATTCTAACCAAGAGTACTTCTCGAAATGAATTATTATATGTTGTATCGTTTTTCAATTTTTTATCTTTTATAATGTGGGATAATAAAAGGAAAAATAAAACTTGATGCATATTTTATATTACTGTTTTTAACAATTAATGATCTAGTTTAATTTTCAGCAGCGTCATTTATAAAATAAATAGTATCAATTATTTCTCTGCATTTGATGCAGTGTTACCTGTACAGTAAATTTGTTTCAATTTTCTCACAAACTATTGCAGATATAAAAAAGGTTAACTCTTGTATAACTGTTTAACGAATACGCTTCTATAATTTGTAATCGCCATAGGCGCAAATAGCCATAATATTTTTAAGATAACTTAAGGCCTATTAAGGCTTATTGATTATACAAATATATACTAAAAACATAGTATAAACTTTTAAACTGGAGGATTCAGCAAGAATTTGGGTAGTCTTAAGCCCCCCGAACCCTCTTATTTGTGTCTACAGTAATCTTTTTTAGTAAACATAACTAGAGGTTTGATTCTGTCTAAAGTTTCTCAAATTTTTTAATTAAAAATTTGTTAACTTAATTTGTGTTAATTTTACTTTAAATATGAAAATGATTCTGAAACGTTATTTTTCAGTTGTTTTGTTTTCTATAATTTTATATTTTTGTTAAATTTACTTTATGAATTTATAACGCTATCTGTTAGTTTATTTTCTGGAAACTTACGGTTTCCCCATTTTAACATCATAATATCGCTTTATTTTTTTTCTTATTATCTATGAGGAAAAGTGATTAAGTATTTTGGTGCCACCGCCATGATAATAAGTCGCTAAACAAGTAATAATAATTAATATGGTATCCGCCGTGGAACGAATAAAATTATATTATTTATTAAAGTGACTACAGAGTATACACACATGAACACAAGCCAAGAGGGTTGATTCAATAATGCCCTGAACTCACCGATGATAGCTAGTAGGATATTTACTGGAATTCTAATGAATAAATTTGATTTAAATTATTACACTCATGCTATTACTAAAATACAACTTTATTACTAGGAATGTCTTGCCCTGCTTAACTTAAAACCACTGTCCATTAAATTCCATCCCGGATATATTTTCTATATACGCCACTGTTATCGGGTAAGTATTAATAAGATTTAATGTATTATAAATTATGAATTATTATATTTAATTGGCAAGTTTGTAAAAAAGCAAATTATACTTTTACCAATTTCACTTTCTCACCGTACTTTGCAAGATCAAGCAAATCGAATTATTTACATTTTATTCAAAATCTTAATCACACCGTCATTTTCTACGGATTTGTTAATCGAAGAATTAGGGGAAAACACAAATTAACAATAGGCCCTGCAACGATACACTGCTCTATTTTCGTATGTATGTACAAGTTGCAGATGGATATAGTAAATAAGCAAACGCTTGCTTGTAATATTATCATAATATTGTATTTTGCCAAAAACTAATAAATGCATAAACTGTTTTACCATTAGCGCATAGTAATTATTAATAAACTGGACGTGTAATTGTATTTAAATTTGTATGCATGTTTATGTGCATATTTAATGATTATAGGTTGTATCTTAGTTCTTAATTATTAAAAACAAAGAATACAACCATAAAAACTATGAGAATTGCATATAAAACAATAAAGTAATAGTTTATTTGACTCAAATGATAATTTATTAAAACAGTAAAATATGTACTTACTAGATAGTATATTATACTATCTGGTAGATACTTAACAACAGCATAATTAACATTATAGTAGTTATTTTTTTAGTGATCATTGGTCATTAACTACTTAAATCTAACTAACTACCTTAAAGTTAGGAGTAAGGTTATAAATAATTTATTTTTTTGAAACTAATCAACACATATAATTTAGTTTTAATTAAATAATATGTTTATATAATAATCTCAAACATCTATGTAGTTATAAGTTCCAATATGCATTCAAATTTAATATAGGTTATCACAATAATGATATTATGACAATGCAATAATGATAATTATTGCGATTCTGTAATTGACTGATTTAGTTCTGTAATACATTATATATTTACAACTATACTAACTCCCAAAACAATAATCAAACCCGTACAATGTCCGTTAAAAGCAACAACAATAAATTTCAAAAAGTCCATTGTCCCGATCCAAGCGGAGCGTAACGAGATAGGTGTCTAATCGCCGCACTCTGTCTCATGTTTTCTTTTTCTTTTTTTTTAATTCACCGTATTTATAACGACTTGGAATTAATTAAGTTTGCTTATCACGTATGTGTGATCACGGCAATTAAAACTAATCGTGCCGTAAATTATCATAAGATACCTAATGTTTACGAAATAACATCTTGAAACTATATTATATTTCAATCCGATATTTGATAGTATTATCCGGTCCATCGGTTTTATAAATTGATTATATACATGTCTTTGCTATTTGCTATTTAAAAACATGGTACACACGTGTTAGATAAGTATAATAAATCGTCCAAATATCTTTTCACATATGTATTTCAAAAACTAGACGTTTACGTTATTATAGTCTCTGAATCTATATTTATTATAAATTTATAACCTATACGACACTATATGAAATATAATTAGATTCTGAGTGGAGCGAAGAATGTATTAGTTTTATTATATGTTTTTTTTTTCTATCTTTAACCAACTTTTCAACCAGAAATCTCGCTCCAATCGAAAAATGACTAGATAGGTACCGACCATTTTTTACATTTTGAATCTATTGGTGTATTATAAAGAGGTTATTTTATGATTTTTCAAGTGGTATTCAAAATAATTAGGAAAAACAGAAAAAAAACCCGTATAGGATAAACGGACTAATATTTACGGCGAGCCGCGGTGTTTCCGAATTCACTATTTTTAAATTTTAATTAAATATTATGGCATTATATAACTGCAAAACATCACTCAGAATCGTATTTCTTATTATATGTTCAATATAAGTTAAATAACTTTATGTATCATACCTTTCCAACTTCTGAACTATAACAGTATTGACCCATCAGCAATACCAACTTTTGGTGAGGAAGGTCTGTAGAAGTCAAGAACAACGTGTACAATTTAATAATAGTCCCTCTGAATCAAACCAATTGTTTCACATTAAAATACATTTTATTTGTTATTATCGATGCATATAATACATTTGATTAAAAAAAAAATCCAATTTTTATAAACAGATATGATAACAACATTGATGTATAGATTATTATTATCATCATAATTTAATGTTATTCAATAATTTCGCGTTTGTTTATTTTTTTTTCTGTTTGTAAACTTTCTAAATATAACCTGCAGATATATAATGAGCGATGGTTTGAAGAATTAAAATGTATTTATTATTAAACAATAAAATAGGTAATATAGTGACCGGACCGAAAGAGAAATTATTTTAATTAAAACTGTTTTTGAAAATGTGTATAGATAAAACTAATAAACTTTAAAAGATAGTAACTGCACCGTCTGCGCATAAACGAAAATTACACACCTTTGATAATAATATTTTCTCGGTGATTGAACTCGATGTATATATTGCAGTGACCTTCCTCACGTTCTTGTTAATGTATTGTCCTACTTTTGATTTCCCTACATATTTTGCTTTATCACCTATCTTCCCTCGATATCCTCTACAATTTCCAACCACTTAATGTCAGGCATTTCCTCTATCGTTGCCCTATATATTCATTCGTAATTCAAGTTCTTAAATCTATAAACAAATATTCCTTGAAATACGTTTGAAACCTACATAGATAGTTGTTTACATAAGTACCTAATTAATAAACATCTCCACATTATCATTTGCAGTTATCTATACCTGCTAGCTGCTACTAATCTAGTCCAAAAGTTATTTAAGTGCTTAAAAATATAAACAAATAGATAAGTATGGAATATTATTAAACACGTAGTTAATTATATAGTAACCATAATGTATATTAGGTTCAGAGCGTAGCTAGGGAGCTATTGGTTTTACTAAGATGATTATTTTTTTTTCCTTCTTCTAGTCTGTGGCCACGTTTTTTTCTAGTAAACTTGCTCCGATTTTTACATGTAGCAAATTTTCTAAAATCTCAAGTTGTTTTAATTATACTTTGAAGAGGACATTTTTTTTTATTTTCGACGCCATTTTTTAAATAAAAGTACCTAAATGGGAAAATACGTAGGAAAATGTACAATTTCACGATTTCATTATTTTTTTTAAAAACATTGACGACGTTCTCTACCAAAAATGATTTAATCGAAAAATCACAAGACACCTTTTTTGTTGCCTTTTTGATTTACTTTCTCACCATTTATTTACTTTACTAACATCGCCAAAACTTTTGATCCACTTTTGAGCTTTTAAGGAATTGTAATTTTTGGGAGTTTTTTGCTATAATTCGGTTATAAATACACGTAAAGGCTTGAAACCTGGTAATAATAATTATTGGACTCACCTAGACATAGTCAAATTTCCAAAATGATCGGACGACTTTTTTTTTTTTTTGAAATCAAATTTAAATGAAAATCGCAAAAAAAATTACGGCACTTCAAATTATTTATTATCGAACTGCGCTCAGAATCGTCTTTCGTCAAGCAATGGTTTATCGTTGCTAACAGATATAAATGAAATAACCTTATTTATCCTTAAGTATCCTTATGTAACCTAACCTAACCTATCAAGTAATATAACTAATTTAAAATTACTATTTAAAGTAAATATTATAAGTACCAGATAACTAAAACTAAGGCTATAATAAATGATATATACAAATTTTAAGCTTTTTAATATTTTGTATAATAATAATATTTTTACTTATTGTTTGATTTATTTATACGCAAATAATAAATAATAATATAAGGTAAATGGAGGTAAATAGATTGACGGTGACAATCACTAACGTATGTCTATTATGATGGGTACATCCATAGTATACTTTACCTATTCTGTCTCTCGGGAGAACGATACTGTTTCTGCCTGCATCCGATTATCTACATTGAATATTAGGGACTCAATAGCATAATAATTGTGATAAATTTATTTAGAAAATATGAAGTGTGAAAGTAAAGAAATTATTGTGACAACACTCGTATTATATATTAATTATTATCAGTGGGACCTAGATTATAAGCCCTAATAATTTTTATTTTTTTTCGGTGATTTTTGGATTCCTTTGGATAAAAACCCCATTTTTATTATTATTATTATTGTCACGTGTAAAAACATCTTATTTTTAAATGAGATTAAATAGGTAAAACAAAAATAAAATTATTGATAAATTTGTCAAAACATTTTTGAAAACGTAGGCGGACTTCATTAAAATAATATGTAAATATCATAATCAAATTCGTTGGAGTGTAACTTAATGATTTTTTTTTTTTATAAAGGTAACTAAACTTGACCTGACCAAGGTCGAATAATGGTATTTAGCTACACTTATAGTTAAGTAATAAATATGAAATTAAACTTATCGGCAAAATAATAGCACCTAACCTACTATATGCAGGTATATTTTTACATTATTGTTCTATGTTATTTATCAATGTTAATACATTATATTATTATCGTCCACTACAATGTTTTGTAGAAATCTCAATAATTTTTTTTTTCACATTAACAATAATTTAACTGTTCAATTTGTTAAAAAAAAAAGAAAGAAAAAAGGGTTATAAAAAATATAGATACCGTCATCGTTAACTAACATTTTTACTGCTACCAATGTCACTGTCATTATTATTTACTATACACGACAACGACGAAAATTATATTGTATTGAACTCGTATATTCGTTTGCTTCCGGCGGTGTTTATTTGCCGTAGGCCCCGTACTATAAAAATATGTACTCGTTTCATAATAATAAACACGATATTATTGCTAACACGTTGTTATTGTCACTGTATTGCACTATGATAATAAATTAATAAACGAAGTTTAAAATGTACTTACCTAAGCACACCGAAACGTTATAATGGTTTATGACGTTTGGGTACATGATCGGAGCTGACCTTCAGTTCGACATTTAAATATTTATTATTCTGGGTACCAGTGACGTGACTAGAATGTTTTGAAGTGAGATGTCACATGTCTACATAATTAAAAAAAAAAAAAAAACACGTGTTTTTGTCTTTTTAAACACATTTTTAATAAATTTATTTTACTTAAACACGGACGAAGGGATTGTCCAGACACCTAAAGCCCATTTCTTGTTGCGCCACTATTGAGTGCACATAATATTATCATAGTAAATAATAAATATCTTATAACATGGTAAACAATGTTTAAAAAAAAAAAAAGCTAAAACTGGAGACGAGTGCGGCTACTGTTTTAGGTGGAAATTGGGAAGGTAGGATACATAAGGTTATTTCATTTATAACTGTAAGCAACTATAAACCATTGCTGACGAAAAACAATACCGAGTGCAGTTCGATAATACATTATTTGAAGTGCCGTGATTTTTTTTTTTTTGCGATTTTCGTTAAAATTTGAATTCAAAACGCTTATTAAAAAAAAAAAAATCAATAAAACTATGGTCTCTTGTCGTTTTTCAATTGGAGTCATATTTGTGCTAGAAAACGTTGTATATACTTATTTGGAATAAAGAAATCGTGAAAAATTCATATTTTATTCCCAGTTAATCGTTTTCATTTTGAATACCATTCCAAAAATCAAAAAATGACCTATGTATTTACTAAGTAAATAAAATTTACTTTCAGAAAAAATGCCATACTTATACATCGGATCAATTTTTCCAGGATAAAAGTAGTCTACAGTATAAAGAAAAAAAATAAAGTACCATTGTAAACAAATTTGAAAAAGAAAAAAAAGTCGTCCAATTTTGAAAATTTTACCACGTCTAGGTAAGTCCAATATAAGTGTTATTACCAACTTTCAAGTTTCTACGTGTATTTAAAACCGAATTACAGCAATAAAAACTCTCAAAGATTAAAAACTCCTTAGAAGCTCAAAAGTTTGGCGATGATACCGTAAGAAAAGAAATCGAAAAAGCAACAAAAAAGATATTATGTGGTATTTCGATTAAATCATTTTTTCTGGTTGAAAACGTCGTCCATATTTTTTAAAAAAAATAATTAAATCGTGAAATTGTACGTTTTCCTACGTTTTTTTCCCACTTAAGTGCTTTTATTGAAAAAATAACCTCTCTAAAGTACAATTTAGACATATTGATATTTCAAAAAAGTTGCTACATGTAAACATCGGAATAAGTTTACTAGGAAATAAACGTGTCCTCTGATTAAAAAAAGGAACAAAGAAATAAACAGCATTGTAAAACCACTAGCTCCCTCGCCACGCTCGGAATCTTAAACATATTATAGGCATTGATTAATTAGACATGGATAGTCCAAGAAATGGTAAAATTTTTTAACGCATTATAAAATGAAATGGGAGTGTAAATAAAAATTAATTGTATCAATGTGGTCATTTTCGATGTCACCTGGGTAGGTGCATTTAAACTGTCCTCGGTGCCTATATCAATGCATATTTTATGGCGTTTGTTTCAACCGGATGAATACAACTTTTTTGTGTTCGTGTTTCGATTTCCAGCCGATATAACGGGACCACCAAATTTGCGGGCACATAATATTATATTTTGGGCCCGGGATTAAAAAATGCTCTAAAAGAATAGACTAAAACGCATTTAAAAAAAAAAATGCCTGTTATCATTATAATACCCATAAAAAAAAATTAGACAAAAATGTATTTTATTAAAAATAAACGCGTTCGTTTTGTTAAATCTGAGCCTATAATAAATTGATGGGCAAAATTTTATTTTCCATACACTATTGGAACGGTCGGATCTTTTTCAACTGTTATTAGATTAATAGTTTTTGATTTATTATTTATAATTGTTATTTTATTATTCGATAATATTATAATTATTAAAAAGAAAAGTCATAATTGTCACTTGTTTCCACTTGCTATTAAGCAAAATCATCATAATATTGATTTTGAGGCCACAAGAAAAAAAAAACTAAAGCCATCCAATAGAGTAGGTAATGTTATATTTTTTTTATATTTTCAGTGTATATATTTGCATATTTTATACATATTTGAATACGTAAGGTATTTGAAGTATTAGAGCATAATAATGAAATATTATTACATAATTCCTGACACTTATTTTATTATAATGTTTGTTATTTATATGTGGTGCTGCGCTCTCGCGGTAATTTTATGTAGTTGTAGCGGTGCACGCTAAATATCGTCAAATACAATACAGTTGTAATATTTGGTATTTATATTTGGGCCAAAATATTATAACACGTTACGGTCAATATTGAAGTACGGAGCATTATTGCCAGACAATATTAAACCGTCGTCAATATTTCCGTGATGCACAAAAAATTGTTATTATCATCATTACGTTTTGTTCGACGCAATGACGTTTATGATAAGAAAAATAATATTATTATTGTAATCGTTTTTATTTTTCTACTCGCATAATATCTATGTATTATAATAAAGTTAATCAGACAAATCAGACAAAAGATAATGAATGTATATCAATTGTATCTATTTTTATTTTTTTTTTATTTTTTTTTATAAGAATTTTATTAGTCATTGTGTAATATTGTATATTTATTTTTTTCAGTTGTTAAGGTCATTTTTATTTTTTTTTTTTTCATTAATTTTTATATATTTTCGGATCATTCCCAATTATAATAGGCATTATATTTTGTTCATCGAAATTTTTGATCGGTCACATCTCTGAACACGCCGAGTTCCGGTATCTACTATTAATACACAACCAGCAAAGTTATACCATTACAACACATATCTACGCTCAACAAGGATATATATTCACTTACGTAATATTATGGAAACGATATTTTTTTTTTTTCTACGTCAATTACCCACGTCTATCGAACAATTATGTTATTAAAATAGGTATTATTACTAATTGTTGATAATCGACGATAAACTAGGTAGTATAACAATTATAATATTGACAAACGGGATAATCGTTATTGTTGATATAGTATACTATATAGTGTTATAATATAGCTAGGTAGTCATACCAAATTAAAAATAATGAATTACCCGTTCCTTTAAAGTATATTGTTTTAAAACTTATTTTTTATGTGTCTATTAGGTTGTTACCTACTGTTTTAGGTGAGAAGTCGGGAAGGTGGGATTCAGATAGGAATTTAATTTATATTATACAATAAACCATTGCCAACGAAAACCGATTCGGAGCGAAGTTTCTTTTATACACGTGAGTACATTTTCCCGTAATATTATGAAAACTGTTAAAAAAAAAATCAAAAACCACGTCCTAGGATAATGGGAACGGGTGCAGCCACTATTTATAGATAATTTAGTGTAAGAAACCTGTAAGCAACGGTCTGTCATTGCTTATAAAAAAACACGATTCTGAGCGGAGTTCAGTTGATAGTGATGCTTTGTCAACAATATATATGCCATTTTATAGTAAAATAATTAAATAGGCTTTATATATTTTCTTTGATAATATTTGTTTCATGTTGTACTGATTTTCCCAGTTTTCCTACGTTTTTCCCGGTTTTTCACATTTGTTGGAAAAACTCCTGAGAAAGTCGAAAAATGACCTCTTTAAATTACCTCGCTAGTGAAATTTCCTTTTAGAACATTGCTATTGTTGTTGTATGAACATGAAATTAAAAATGTTGTACACATATGTTCTTTGAATTTTTGTAGAAATCTGTTTCCATGAACATTTTAGTAATTTGTTCTTAGTAATATTGTAACAGTATATTATATATTATATTGTTCTAATATTATTGAACTATTTAAAACACATGAAATAAATAGGTACATTATTATAATGTAATGCAGTAACTATGTATAGTTTTATTACCATATGCCAGCGGTTTCCAAACTTTTTAAGTTGAAGTTTCTCGTGGAGCCCCCAAGAAATATTTAACGTTAATTTTTATCTGCCTGTGATTTATCTTCTATGAAGCATAATAATTACGAATTGTTTACATACGGGAGTCAAAATAAATGTGAAACAATAGTATGAAAGGAACTGGAATTAACGACAGAGTCGTGAGGGCGATTTCGATTTATCGTCGTTTCGTATGATCTAAAATACTAAAATTAAATAATGGTATTCAATTTTCTTATCGGGATTTTACGCAGTACACAATACTAGTGATGGTCGGAACCGACTAGTTTCGACTATCGATTTTCAATCGATAGTTTAAAATACAACCGAATGATTTATCGATTGAATTGATAGTTTTATCCATCAATTGTTTTGAAAACTATCGAATGAATTAGTCGATAGTTTTCATTCGGTAGTATCACCGACTGATTTTGACTACCGATAGTTTGAAACTATCGAGTAGTTCGATAGTTTTCAATCGGTAGTACCCATCACTACACAAAACACATCGATGAATTATGGAATTCAAGTCTTCATAAAATATATGTTCATTTTTAATAACGAACAATTTTTAAATTTTTTGTTATATCACGAACGGGGGCCTTGATAAACCATTGCGGAGTACAATTTGGGGACCGCTGTCATATGCATTATATACGCATCGTAAAATATTATATTTACCTGCTATAATTATGTTTATTATGAGTTCAGTTTTAACAGAATGTGTTGGATAAAAATTTAAGTATAATATAACACAATTAATCAACTATTTTTATTCTTTTGTAACCATATACAAATTTGTAAAAAAAAAATACTAGTTATAAAATAATTTTGTTTTATTTTGAATATATTAATAAAAAATCAACAAGATTTTTATTTTAGTCATAATAAAAATAATAAAAAATACATATCACTAAGTCAAAAATTATAATACCTAATTATAATTATTCTGTGTAGTAGATGTTGAATTGGCTTTTCCTTTTTTTATAAGCCTATTATAAACTTGAGTCAGCCAACTTTTTATCCCATCGTTTATTTTTGCATCAGGTACATTTGTAAATGTTTTCATATCTCTAATTGCATCTAATTATTTAAAAATGTAATAATGTTATTACGTACGTTAAACATTATATTATACTATTATTTTAACACATTAATGTATATTACTGCTGTAGCAGTAATATTCAAAATATCATATTCAGTCAATACTACTGAAGCATTGATCTTTTCAATGGTATTAAATCATAGAAGAAATTGGACTGCCACATTACGGCAGTCCACAATGACGAATTGCATAGATTTTGGATGCAGGTATAGCATTACTAATATAACAGTAAAAATTATATTACAAGTGTCCGTCAATGTGTTGAGATGATTCAACTTATTATACCTTAAAATAAATAATACGGCATATGTTTATGAAAAAAGTAAAATCATAATTTGCAAAATATAGACTTTAAATCAATATTCTTTTGATCCATTTTTTTTCCTATCAGTTAATTACCATAACTATTTAGAAAATAATATAATATCATATATATCCAAGTATACAAATTATACATAATTATATAATATTTAATTATCACAAAATAACTTACGGCTTTCTGTTTTTGAAAAATTTTGTTTCCCATTAAAACCAATATATGAATAATTTTTTAATAAATTATCGGTAAATATTCGCTGCATAATTCTATGGATCGTTTCTGATATATTTTTGGTACATAGTCTATATAGTCATATAATGTAATATTATGTCAATACCGCAGAAGCAGTAATCTTTTCAATGGTATCAAATCCTAAAAGACAGTGGATTGCCACATTACGGCAGACTACACTGACAATTTCCATAGATTTTGGATGTAGGTATAGCACTACTAATTTAACAGTAAAAATTATATTACAAGTTTCCGTCCATGTGTTAAAATTGGAATTTACTGAATGTCTTGTTTATTATGAAGTCTTTGTACCTACCATAGACTGTATTGTATCAATGCTGTAAGCCAATGATTTTATCTCAAATTTTATTCCAATTAATTTCATTCCTATAATTTAAAATTATAGTCTGTCATAAGTTTTTCAAATCCTCAAAATAAAAAATAAAAATTTAATAACCCATATTGATTTTATTTAAATGGAAATATAATGAATTAAAAATCTTTATCATTTTCTGTTGAATTTATATATGATGGTTTAGTAAGATGCTCTTCATCGGTTTCTGAAACTTTAGATATAACATTTAATTTTATAGTCAAGTTATTAGTGTAATTATCAAGTTTTTCCTTTTGTTAGTTAAGGTACTTGCAATTGTATCGGAAAAACTTAATAGTAAAAAGTAATTTCTTATGTAAATATAAGGTCATCTATATACAGCCGTTAGATAGTCAACAATTTTTAATCAAAACCAACATTTGTTATATTACATTATATTTTAAAATTAAACCTAACAGATGTAAATTAATATAATATAGTATTAGGTATAATTTAGATAGCAAATATTGATGGTGTATAGATAGATCCGTAAATTATATAATATAAAATCATAGAAAGATACTAACACTAATCATCATTACTATGTTTAGTAATCATTTTCAATGTAGTAGATTTTTTTTGAAATGTCTGGTCTTTCATCATTAGCATTATAATAAAAACCCAATTATTTTTTTGGGTAAACATTTTTTTGAGTATAAATAAATGCTACATTTTATTTAATTACCTAATAACTTATTTAAAGGAAAATCTGGGAAAATTAACTTTCTTGAATTTGTCAATTTACTATATGGAGATTTTTTTAAATTGTTAGATAGAGTACTAAATAATTTATTATTTCTAGAATTTTCATCTAAATTCTCAACCGGGATATACATTATATCTGAAACAATAAAATTAAAAATTAAATTATTTATACTTAACTCAACAAATATAATTCATTTTACATTTTACCTGTCAATACATCATCTTTTAAAGATAATAAATGATCTTTAAACTAAAAAAAAAAAAAATTAATAAAAAACAAAAAGTAAATTAAATAACTAAACAATTATAATGGTATTACATGGCAAAGGATCATATTATATTATACCAATAAATAATAAAACTATTAATTATACTCACTTATATTGTTATTAATCTCTTCAATATCTTCAAAGATTGGTATATTACAAATCATTTTCTCATTGTTATTCTCTTTTATTTTATAATCATCTGTAAATGATAGGTCTGAATAAATAGTACCTGTATAAGCTTTTTTTTGGCTTAATTAAATACCTATTTAATAAATTAAAATACAACTATAATTATATAATAATTCTGAGGGTGATTTAGATCAAGTAATAAACAAAAAATAATATTTAAATAGGATATTCCAAATTAAACAAAAAATTACATATTTTATATAATTTTAATATTAAATAGAACATATTTTTTAAATTTAAAGTAATATTATTTATAATGCTTATTAACATATTTACCAAAATGTCTTTTAAGAGTATATATATTACTGATAAATGTTTGTATATGATGTATTAGAACCTGTTCAAAGTAATACACATTTAATGTACATGCTACAGATGGTAAAAAAAGACGTTTACTAAAGTTAGTGTCCAGACAAAACTAACTGGTCAAGAATTTGAGAAGACAATACAAGATTTATGACAAGAAAAAATATTGCTCAATAATTATGGTTAAAATGAGCCCGTGTTGTATTATAAAACAAATTAGATATTTCAGACCATTGTATTTCTTTGTATATATGTATGTTACATTTTTAAAATGAATAAATAAGTAAATAATTAAATATTTTTTAAATTTGTTTACATTTTGGTTTTAGGGTGCTGAATTATGAAAAAGTTCAGATAAAGTAAGAAAATTTTATATCCCCCATCCCAGATCCCAGGTAATATTTACTTTGTTCCCAAGGTAACCAAATCAATAATCAATATACCATGAAATACCAAAATCTTCGTATCTGCCATCTTTTAGGGATTGAATTTCGTGATAAAAAAAAAAAGCTTGAATGTTATTTTGATGTATAAACAATAATACTGTAGTTTCAGCTCAATCGGTCCAGTAGTTTTTATCTGAAAAAGCAACAAACATCCATATATCCTCACAAACTTTCACATTTATAATATTATAGTAGGATAATATAATATATACATTTATATTATAAATATTATAAATAAATATCTCGTATTCCAATAATTATGATTCAACCCGCATAAGTAGTATATACAATTAGTTATTACTAGACACAGCGATATAAAATAAAATTATACATTGGTGCCATATGTTAAACGTTAAACAGAGGTGGAAATTATACCTAAAGAATGGCCATCGCTTTTTAACATGCTCACTCGGGCAACACTGCATATAGAGCGTTCCAGTTATTTTGTAGTTCAATCACGGCGATACGTAGCTCAACGTTGTCTCTGGGACGTTGTATACTTTACGTTTCACTTTCGGTGAGCTTGTATTCTAAATTCTAATCTATGTTGCAACTTGAAAAGTCATCGATGCGTAAAACGCATTACTCTGTGGTAAAACGATCAATCCGAAACCATTTAAAAAAATATTAAATATTACGTATTTACGCTCTTTAACGATATTTCGTCGAATCGTCTCAGTCTTCGTACGTCGCACAATATGTTACCGTAAGTATAATATTATTCTTATTGTTTTTAATAAATTTAATATCACTGTGTAGGTATTTAAAACTTTTTGGCCACAAAATTTCTATTTAGAAAATAAAAATGTATCACTTATAAGTATAGCTGTCATATTTTATTATATTAAAATTAATTTCGGAACGGTTCTAGTTTGGCTCCCACACGATTTTTTGGGTTTTTTTTTCAAAATGTGTGTTTGCGTTTACATTAAGAATGTAAAAAGAAAAATATCTGACGAACTTCGTTTGGAGATTATGAGGGAAAACTTCATGAAGTTCGGGTTTTCCGTTTCGCGTATTTCTTAGTTAGAATTTAACATTTTCAAAATGAGTAATTTTTAATGTTTAATCAAAACTTACCTATCATACTTTTATATTTTTTGTAAATTAACCTTGAAAAATATTGTTTTTGGAATAAATCCAAAATGTGGTCAAAAATAGACATTTTTTATTATGAATTTTAGTATATCTGGCTTAGTTTTAGAGTTACAAATGTTCAAACTTTCAAATCAGCGCTGTTTTGCTGCGCTCATTCGGACCATTTTTTGCTTTCTATGTTCTCTGACCTGTTAGATTTAAAATTAATAAAAATTGACCTTCTTGTAACATTGAGTTGCCCTTCTCTAATGTAGAAGATAAAGCAAGTTTACTATACATAATTTTTTTTTTTTTTCTAATAATAATGAAATAAATGTCATAATTTATATTTTGTATCATTTTTAGGTGTCTAAAGTACTAAGTGATGAAATAGGCCTGTTATCTGTTTTAGTTGATGTCTTTAATTTGCCATTTCATCTAGATCCATTGGTTTAAAATATTTATAAAAAAGAACTTAATAAATATGTGGAATCTGGTATTTAGTAATTTGCGAGCTAGACTTTCTCCTGCTTTAGCTTCGAATATCGACAAAAGTTAAAAAGAAATAATTAAAAAATTGTCTGTATTGTTACCAGAGGGAAAAAGAAACATATGTTTAAGAAATCCACAATATGAACCATTTAACTTGTGATAGTCTATGTAAAGATTTCTATGAACACTTTGCATTCAAGTTCTCTTGGGTATTGTCCATATTATTTGGTTGTGTGACATCATTTACCAGTTGGTCAAGTAATCAATTAAGCATCATGATGGAAAATTAAAAATATTATTTAATAACTAAGGTGGTTAGTAATTATTTGTGTTTTAGCATTATTGATTTCAGTTCTCACCATCTAACAATCCATCAATCAATGCTTTATCCATGGAACAAAATTTGCCTGTGTTCTTTCCTATTCTGATAGCTTTATTAGCTGTAGATGCTGGAGATACTATAGCAGGACTTAGTTTTGCAGGATTAGTGAGTATTAACATTTAATATAAAAGTTCCATTTGCTTTAATATTTTATGCCATACAATATATAAATTTACATTTTTTTGTCTTTATCTACATAAGCGACTGTCACGGACAACAAAGGCTAAAGAAAAATAATTTAAAAGACAGTATGTCCACCATTTAACCATCAAATTCCGGTTGATTGTCGATCTTTCATCATCAAATTGTAGTCATCATGTTCAGCAGGAGTTATCTAGCACATAAGAACAACTTTGTGAACTGGTTGACAGATCAGGGACTGATATTCATGATCATCATGATTCATTCTTGAATAATATTTTTAGGTTTTCATTTAAACTTTTAATTTGATCATCAAAGTTTAGATGATAACTTAAGAATATTATCCAAGGCGACTGAAGTATCAAAAATGCTAATTGATAAAGGTAATCTGTTGAAAGCAGAGTTCAAGTTAAACCAATTTGATAATACTTTTCTTTAGTTAATATTAGTCAAATCGGTTGAAATATATTTGTAAAATTACCATTAATTTAATCATTTTAATATTAGAACATTTATAATATTTTTCTTATTAGTTTTAATAAATTTGAAGTCACTGTATAGATATATAACAATTTCTGGCTACAAAATTACTATGTATTTAGAAAATAAAAAGGTACTTATATCATATTTTTAGATTCCAAGCGAAGCGAGGAAGCTATTGGTTTTTCACTGTTATTTATTTATTTCTTTCTTTTTGTATTTTTCTTTGTTCTAGTCTGTGGACATGTTTTTTCCCAGTAAACTTGCTCTGATTTTTACGTGTAGCAGCTTTTCTGAAAGCTCAAGTTTTTTTAGATGTCTATGTTTGAGAAGTCATTTTTTGATTTTCAGTGCCCTTTTTTTTAATTAAAAGCACTTGGGTGAAAAAAAACTTAGGAAAATGTTCAATTTCACAATTTCATTAATTTATAAAAACACAAATGACGTTTTTTACCAAAAAAATTATTTAATCGAAAAATCATAAAATACCTTTTTTATTGCCTTTTTGATTTACTATCTATCGGTATCAATACCAAAACTTTTGAGCCACTTTTGAGGTTTTAAGGAATTTTAATTATTGGGAGTTTTTTTGCTGTAATTTGGTTATAAATACACCTAAAGGCTTGAAACTTGGTAATAATTCTTATATTGGATTTACCTGGATGTGATTAAATTTCCAAAATCATCGGACGACTTATGTATTACCGAACTGCTCTCGGAATCGTCTTTTGTCAAGCAATGGTTTATCGTTGTTATAAAAGAATATAACCTTATGTATCCTACCTTCCCAACTTCTCACTTACAACAGTAGCCGCTCCCATCCCATAAGCTCTTTCATTATGAACTTGCAATTTACTTGGGGGATTTTAAATAAATTTGTTTCCTTGTTGTTTTTAATGATTGTGGAATCGTTTAAGCTTTATTTGAAACCATTTTTTATTTTTACCCTCACTCCATATACTTTTATTAAGTATATATACTTTTTTATGTTCAAATTAATTTCTTCTTTATACTTTCTATTATATATTTGTTATACATTTAGTTTAGCACTCCTTGAAATTTAGGATTTTTTTTTCGGTAATCTATATATTTCAACGTTTTAAAAATAGAAGTTTAATTAAGTTTTTTGCGGAAATCGTTTTAAAGTGATTGTCTTACAAAGTTCACGATTTTTGGTGTATTAGGTAAGCATTTTCATAGGGAGCGATTATGCTTTTCAAACTATTGGTTAGGTCACCTGTTACCTACCCGAAGTGGTTTTGCACCATAAACCGATAGTTATTTTCGATTAAAATTGTCCAAGTGAGTTCAGCAAGCAAGTGACCATATAGATCTCTTATTCCACCTATAATGTTTTTTCACTTTTTTCTGTTACCTACCTGACGTGGTTTTATATTTTTGAAAATACGATATTAGCATACATTGCGTTCCAAAAAAATACCAACATTTTAAAGGGATGCTCAATCAGACTTTGATTTTCTATTAATTAATTTGTACATCATCAGTTTTAAAATGTTGATTCGTTTAGGTTTCAAAAAAAAAAAATAGAAAACTTTGTTTACCTACAGTAAACTATGCGTTAAACACCAAAATTCATGTATTTTGTAAGGCATTAACTTTTAAAAACTAATGATTTCCTCAAAAAAATTAATTAAACTAAAAATTTTAAAACATTAAAATACATAGTTTTCCAAAAAAAATCCACAATTTCAAGAGGATGCTAAATAGATTTGTATCATATATTTCATACGAAAATCCATTTACTCTAACCATTTTTGAACATATTGGGGCAATTTCAATAAATTGGTTGATAAAATGAATTCCAAAGTTAATACTCACCTACTGTACTTTGTATTTGTAAAAATTTACTCTAAAATCAAAATTGAGCTAGTTTTACTTATTCTAAGTAAGCATTGTTTTTGCATGTTATCTGGTAGTTGGACTGGGACAGTAGATGCAGGTTTTTTCTCTTAACATGGATTGTGTTGTTTAGGTTAAAATTAGACTTGAAACACAAATAATACAATTTAAAGATAATCATAATTTTAGTGCTTTAATCAAAAAAATTACCATACAAAATTTTAATAATTACAACAGTTTAATTTTGCTTTTATTAAATAACTGAATTTTGTAAGATAATTATTAAATTAGTTAAGTTAGTTATACTGGTCCAGTATTGAGCCTCAAGAACTATTAACATAAATAATAACTTAAATATTTCAATATATTATTTTTGAGATTCTCACTGATAAAATTATCAACTAATTGTTTTTGCAAGTTGAAGGTTCTCAAAGTGGATATACATATTTGGTTATTGAAGGTAGTAATAAAAAACAGAACGTAGAAGTAAGTTGGTATCTAGTAACCTTTACCTTTATATATATAATTTTTAATTTTTTTTTTTATTCTATATTCTGTCAGTCATTTAACACATGTATTAAACCATGAAAAAAGTTAAATGAAAAAGAATTAGTAGACGTGTACTAGCCTAAGGATAAGTGTGTTCTATTAAGAGATAGTGTAGCATTAGTTGATAGTCCTAGAGTAGATGTCATACATCATTTGGATAATTGGATTGATAATCATTGCAATAATGCTGATGTGTTTATTTAAGTTGCTAATGCTGAAAAATTATTAATGGTTATAGTAAGTTATAAGTTTATCAAATTAATGGTGTTGTAAGTAGATATCATAAAACCCATCCAGTATTTTAGTTATACTTTATATAATTTTTAATAAACATATTGGATAAAATTATACATGGATTGATGCAGTTAATATCCAAGTATCATAATTTTAAGAATAATTTCACTGTTCAACATTATCTTAATTTTTTATTTAATTTTTCTAATCATCAAAATTATCTATATTTTTGTATTTAAATATACAGTTAAAATGTAAATTATAAATCTGTTACACTGTTTTTATTGGTCAAAACAATACAATGTTTACACCCCTGTCTATTAATAAACATTCAGTAAATAACATGTTTTTTGTTGCCGCTCTATTTATCAGTTTCTCAGTACACTTTTAAAATTCGGTAATTGTTGAGTAAATAAAATTCTATTTTTAAAATTATGGCTTTCCAATAATAGTATTAATGAATTTGTGTAAATTTATTTTTAAATTTCATATTCAGTATGATTGTTAAATTATTTATCTTTGTATTAAAATTCAAAAATATATGAGAGTTGTCCAAATATATATATGACTTGTTAATTTTTCTATAACAAGAATTATCAAATGTATTCTATATTAATTATTCTAGAAGCAATGTGTCTTAATATTTGAACTTAAACAGAAATATAAAATAATTATTTGTAATTATTGAATATTAGGTACATTAAGTAAATCAATTTTAATACATAATTTGAAATTTACAATGATCATTTTTGAGCAACATCTTAATAATGCTAGAGGTAAAATATTTTGTTGAATTTTAAATTAAAATTTTTTTTTTTTAGTACAAAAACTTCTTCCATAAAGTATTATTAAAATTGTCAAAGCTAAACATATTTATATTGGATTTGAATAATGGCTGAGATGCTTGGAATTCAAGGTGTCAAATGGTATTTAATTTCAAATGGTTCACGTTGCCGATTTCTTAAACTTATGTTTCTTTTTTCCTCTGGTAACAATGCAGTTAATTTTGCAATCATATAAAACATAAATTATGACAATTATTTAATTATTATAAATAATAATAAAAAAAAAATTATGTTTTAGTAAACTTGCTTTATCCTTTACATCAAGGGTCTCCAACCCGCGGTCCATGGTAGATATGGCCCTACTTTCAATTTCAACTTATCAATTAACTATATATAGTATGAGAAAAAATTTATTTTAAGAACATAAATCTACAAACTTCTGTAATTTGATGACAAATGGTTTAACCTCTTCTCTCTGTAGCCTTACCTAATGAACTGATTGTTTTGAATTTTACACGAGTTGATCAATGTGTTTAGTAGATGTTACTTTGTAAATTTCAAGTTGATAGAATAATTACAGCCTGAGTAATATGCCAAAAGTAATTGCATAGTTTTTACTCGGAACTCTTTTTTTCAACAGTTCAACAAAATATATGTTGTATCCGTTGTTATCACTTATTTGCAATGGTGGCCATTTTCAATGAATAAAAAACAATTTTATTTATGTAAAAAAAACTGATTAACTATATCTTAAATTTTAATAAAAAAAAAGTAAGTGATATCCCAATAAAAACCCTCCGTCAACTACATGAAAAAACCTTGCTAAGAAAAAAAAAACTCAAGTTAGAAAAGATGTGATGTCAAAAAGGGGCTAAGTAATTACTTAAATTCATTAGTATTGAAATTGTTTATAATTGTTCATATTTGATGAAGTTCGATAATTTAATACAAATAATTTAACTTAACTGTGCGGCTACTCATATTATGTACTTAAATAGTGTTATGGTAATATTAATAAATTATAAAATGATGATGTAAATATTTATTTATTGTCATAAATGTAATAAAAAAATTAATAGCTCGTCAAAATATTTCTACTCATTATTCATTATGGTAAAAATTATAAATAGAATGTATTATTATTAAAATGCATGTGGCCCACAACAACTTATACTTACATGATATAGCCTAATATTCACTAAAGGTTATAGATACCCCTGCTTTACATTATTAACCACCTTTGAATTTTCATTCGCATTTCGTTATTAATAATACTAATCAGATTTTAATAATATTTTCTTTTGGACCTTCAGTATGATTTCTTTTGAATTTGTTATCAGTTTATAAATTTATTTAGTGTAAATTATAGTTGGGTTATATGTTCAGTTTTGAATATTATTATTATTTATCAAATCTAAAGTTTTTTTATGAATTTAATTTGTATAAATGATAACAATAGCATAATTGTATCTACTGGAAAGAAATACCTAAAGTTCAAAAAAAAAATTACTCAAATCTGATTACAAAATATAGGTTTCACACTTGCATCCATTCATAAAATTACATAATTAAGATTATCCGATTTGTCCATTAATTAACTTGCTTAACACTGCTCCAGCTTATAATCTTCCAAAATATTTAGACTCTCATAAAAGAAAAATTTAAAAAATACTGATAAGTCTATAAAAAATACAAATGATTTTATTCATAAATTAATAACATTCATATAGTTATGAAATGATTTATCTTGATGTCAAAAATGTATATACATCCATTCCTAAACACGAAACAGTAAATTATTTCAAAAATAATCTTATACATATATTAAATTTAATACAATTGAAGTACACGAAATTATTCAATCAATAAATGTAATTATTAATCAAAACTATTTCCAATATAACAATAAATTATAATCTCAAAAATATAGGTTACTTATGGGTGGCCCTTTAAGCACTCTTTTATCTGAAATTTATATGCAAAATTATGAAACCAATAATATTATTAACAATAAAATATATAAAAGTATATTATAGATATGTCTACGTTGTCATTTTATTTAGAGGTTCAAATAGACAAGCAGAAAATTTAATTAACTACTTAAACAAAATAAATAAAAACCATTCAATTTACACAAGAAATACAAATGAATAACATATTAAATTTCTAAGATCTTACAATTTTCATAATAAACAATACATTTGATTTTAGTATTTACAGAAACTGATGTTTTAATACCATTTGATTCTAATAACTTTTATTCTCAGAAATATCATTTTTTAATTTAATATTCTATAGCCTTGAACGTATTTCATTAAATGAATGAAAATGAAATGAAATGAAAATTATCAACGCCAGCTTAATATTATCTATAATATAGCCCATACAAATAATTTCAATTTAAATACTATTCAAAAAATAGTACACAACTCGCCAAATAATGTTAACTGTTGTACTATGAAATATCAAAATAATGTGTAACGAATTCGCTAAAATTCTGAACAATTATATAAATAATGTAAAAATCGCTTTTAAGACTAATAATAATTTTATCAAACATTTAAACATTACATATGTATGTATATGTATATTATGCTCAAAAGGGTTATCCCGTATATTTAATAATAAAAATAAAAATAATAATATGGTAATAGGCATCTATAACCATTAGATCACGACGAATATTCTTTTAGTGAGATAATATAGAGTTATTTAACATAACATAATATCCGCACATCAGAACTCCAAAAAGCTATAATTTCGAAACTTAGTCCGCTCAATTCTGAGTTCATCGTCGTTTTTAAATCGGTAACATATATGTTTAATAAAAAAAATTGGAAAATTAGATTTGTTCCACATAATTTTTTACTCCAAATGATAAAGCGAGTCCTTGGCGCCCAGGAGTTCAGTGATCGATTTCCTTGGTGATGGTTCGTCTTCACAGGTGTTGCTGTCTACGGCGGTGGTTATGGTTCAGGATCGCCACCGCCGTGATCACTCTTGTCAAGATCTTTTGGACAATGAGTCACAAGTTAATATAATAACGCAGAGAATGGCTATGTGATTAAATTTAGAGACAATTCGTGCTACATTGCCCATTTGTGGTGTTAATGGCACCAATACAAATTCGACAATATGGACAAGTTTTGCCTCGTTCTACTCGCAATATAGAAAGACTATTGATTTTCACGTTCTCCTTGTCATCACTGCTCCTTTACCAGTGCAGTCCGTGAACATCACCAGTTGGAGTTTCCCAAAAGACGTAAAGGTCTGGCAGATCCTGGATTTAATGTGTCCTCTGAAGTTGACTTTACTTTTAGGAGCAAAGACATTTTACGAGCTTGTTCGTGCACTACCAATGGGGATGCCAGGAGGTTTGCCTTGGTTGTATGAAACGGCTCTTGGATGGATAATTTCAGGTCCGATAGTAGCAAATCGGCAACGAAATCAAACAGTTTTGCCGATGTTATCACTGGTGACGACTTCTGCATGGATGGATACCGATAAATCGAGGTGTAAGAAGAATGAAGATGAAATGACGTGAAAAAAACATTTCCAGGAGACTTACCAGCGGTAAGCTGATGGACGTTTTTGACATTTGGCCTTTAAGAGGACGTGATCTAGCTCGCCAAACAGTCAACACGTGTCAAAGATGTTTCCGTGCGAAGCCAAAATCACTGTAGCCCCCTATGGGTCAATTACCTGCCGCTCGTGTTTCCACCAGTAAGTATTTGGGATCCTAATTTTTATTAGGTTTATGCAAAATGGTCCACGTTGTTCAGAGGTTTATAGCTATTAAAATCCATCCTCTATTGAAAAATTGTAATTTAAAAATAAAGTGCTTACCTATTTACATATTACCTTACCCATTCCGATTTACAATAATAACAATTTTTTTCAAAGTATATCTGACTGGGGAGGTACTTTATAGAGGTCGTTTTTTGATTTTTCTATGAGTTTTTTTCAATAAATTGAAAAACGGGAAAATAGGTACAATATTAAACAAATAGTATTAAAGAAAATATATAGTTAATGTATATGTAATTATTTTACTATAATATGACATATATATTGTTGACAAAGCAACACTATCAACCGAACTCCTCTCAAAATTGTTTTATCGTTAGCAATGGTTTATTTTTCCTTACAGATATTCATTAAATTTCTCCTCTACTACCTTCCCAACTTCTCACCCATAACAGTGGATGTACCCATCTCCATTATCCTAGAACAGCTTTTTTTTTTTTGTTTATGGTTTCTGTTAAATGCTTAGGTATAATTTTATTGAGACATACAAGAACTAGTTCAGTGGTGTAAATAGAAAATAAAATTAATCAATTGATGGGTATACGTATACTGTAAGATGAAAGTCTTAAAATATTTTACTGTTGATTTACAATAGACATATTTTTTTTGTTTCACTGCTAATTGATTCAAAATGTCTTCCGGATATATTATTATTTTTCAGAAAACAGTCTTATTTATGAGTATAAATACACGAATGTATCAAATATCGTGATTAATATTGTGATGAATCGTTCGTTACTTGTTAGAAATAATTTTACCGTTTTTGATATCTATTTTAAGTTTCAAAAGGTTTTTTTTTCTTCTTAAATATGAAAACAATATTGTTACACTTACTGAATCAACTATATATACTTTATTGTTAACAATAAATTATTTTGTTAACAAAAAAAAAAAAAAACAACGATTTAATGTATCAAAATAAAGTCGGAAGACTTCTTTTCTTTTTCTTTTTTTAATAATAATTGGATTGCTTAGTATACATTTTATATTTTAAACAAAAGAAAATACAATTAATATTTTATGTACACGTCTATATTATATTTTAGGCGTACCTATGTTATAATGGTACCTGTGTCATAATAATAACTCTCGAAAGTGAAAACGAGTCGTCTATCGGTATATAGACGCGTAAACATCCCTTGTCGGAATGAGGGAAAAAATATCTGGAGCTTGTTATTAGATTATAATAACTACACTGAAGGTTACTCTCCATACTATTTATTTCGAGTTCACTAACTCTTAATACAGTACCTCCCAGCGACCCACGTTGCCGCCACAATACCCGAAATTTAATGGACTCGAATTCCTGAAGTGTATTTTATACGCCGTGCACCAAGGCGAGCGCACGACACCTATAACGCGATGCAAGTTATGTAACATTATTATTAATGTTTTCTTTCCGACTCATTAACGCCTCGTCGATACAATACGTTACAATAAGTGTAACCCCCCCAAATTAGGTAGGGACTTAATTCATTTTGGTTTTCGGTATTTTTAAATTAACTATACCTGTTTAATCTTTTTTTTTTTTTTTTTTTTGTATAGGTATACATATTGTCGAACACGCTACGTTCCTTTTAGTATGTAATATAACGGACGACACCAGGGCGTTCCGCATTCCTTATTTTGGTTTTACATTATATATACGTATACATATATACATATTTTTTTTTTTTTTTTTTTGTTAACACCGTGGTACCGTGGATTTTATATTCAATAAATATAGGTAGTAAAATGAATAGTAACAAAATAATAAAATCTACAAAAATAGTGTGTTTACGGTACAAAGTATGTTTAAACGTAATAATACTATATGAAGGATTACAGGATGAAGAAGATGCGACGAACGCCAATTTTATTATTGATGGCATTCTCGCCAATACCTATGGCTTTTGTCGATTTTCAGCGAATATTGTGTAGCATAATAGTATAATCTATAGTCTTTCAGTTCGGTCCGCAAGTATTCGTATCCAATTTCAGTAAATCGTACGACAGCGTCCTTCCTCTGGGCTTGGTAACCGTTACTTTAATGACGTACGTCGTGGACGATTTTAGCTTCAATATCTTTTGCACTGAAACCTTCCTGCGCGAAAAATAAATAATACCGGAATATTTTATTGCTATATTACTAATAATCGATTGTATAGGTAGGCGCCTATATTAATCGATTTTCATGTATACTTACTCTTTTTCACCGATGTAGCACCTCGTCGTCTTTCGGTAATTGTTAACGGTATCGCGTTTCTTATGATAATTGCCGTACGACGATTCGCATTGGTCCGGCTTGACTGCAAAATCTACACCGTTATTATAGTTGTACTGCTGTACGTACACGCAATACCGTAGATCCGTATAAGACTTGGCGGGCAACCAACCGATCGTCACCGAATTACAATCGTCTGGTTTAGAGTATTGTCGGATGCTTAAATCGTTCGGCATGTCTGGCATCGGAAACATCTTCGGCCGGACAGTGGCCATTACCTATTTCAAGAATAGATATAGAACGACACAAATTATGCATACGTTTAATCAGTTAATAAATAAGCTAAAAAAAAAACTCGGTATCTTTTAGAACCCCTCTGTTAATTTGTATACCTATTATCAAACGTCTAAATTAAAATTGTTTGACGATATATGCCTACTGTTTCTAATGATATGTATTTTTTATACAAATCAATTTATATTAAAATAAAAAACCAATTTTTTCAAAGAGTTTTCCGTCCGAAACAACAGAACTACTTATGTTACTAACCTCAATCGATCTGACACGTTGAGTCTCGTCTACTGAGACGGTTTCCACCTTTAGCACGTATCTTTCTCCTCGATTAGTGTTGTTTAAGACTAATTTATCGTAACCGAAAATTCTTTTGGTTAAAAGCAACGTTTTTCTACACCGAATCTCAACATTGACCACTCCGCCGCAAGGCATCACGTACCAGTATAACGTATTAAGATCATTTTCTCCTTCCAGTGATCTTTGGCCAATCTAAAATTTAAAAAAATAACATAGCGAATATCGCACGTAACACGAATAAATTAAGAATATAATGAATAATTTCTAGTTATTGGAGCAAATACCAACCTTATACCGGAAGGACGCTTTTCCATTTTGTGCTCTCAGGTTCACTGTTTTAGGTTTGGCATCTTTTAAACTAATGGGTTTGGGCCTTTGAAATTTGAATGTGGTGTTGACATATTGCGTGGCTACTTGCGATCCATTTATCGAGAACACCGTGAAATAGTACGTTTTATCATAAACTAAATCTGTTAGCGTGTAGTTAGTATTATTTCCTAAATGATGTACCTATAAATTATAAAAAAATAAAATATTGTAATAGGTTTGGAGTTCGACGCTCCATTACCGTTTTTTTTTTTTTTTTTATTACAGATACAAGTTTAAATTGGTTTCTTTTATAGTCCTTGTTATATTATACATATGATATAAGTATTCATATAAAAGCTAAATATTCTTTACGATAAACTTGTTTGAATATTTAATAAAAATAAAAAATAAACGATAGGCATTTACCTCTAATCTATCACCACCGAGTTTTTCAAATCTATCTTGCGAATAATTCGACGTAAAATCTAATTTTTGTGTTTTTTGCAAACGATTTTCGGCTTCGTACAGACTTGTGTATATTTTTGAAGTGCTCACCACCAGACAGTATTTTATTAGATGTTGATCTATAAAGCTGTAAATAAACACAATGATAAACACAAATTATTCTCGAGTAGACGTTAATAAGTAGGTATCAGGTTAGGTATACACTATTCACTATGCGTGGTCATTGGTATGATACTACACGAGTATTATGGGTACCTGGTTTGATGCCATGGGACATAATTATAGTATTATAGTAATATATCGTTAGTTAGATAACAGTTATCAAACTAAAGTCCAAATCGCATAAAAAATATACATAGAATATAATCTACACCAACGACAGATAAATATTATACATTACACTAGATAGCCGGCTTTGCAAAATAAGGGGAGCTTGGCCACCATATGCAGATAGGTTAATGTTAATAATTTGTTATCAATATTCTAATGAATTAAATGATTAATATATTTATTTGAATACAAATGGTTAATTTAGTGTAGGGTCCATTTATGTATACATTAAACATAAGGAGGTACAAAAAAAAAAAAAATTACTGAACGACAAAAGCAAATATCTGCATTATAATATAAAATATCTCTTCGAACCAATATAGTTCTTTACTATATAAGTTTAGTTGTACGTCTGGTTTTGAACGGTTTGTACACGAATTAACACTCCTAGAGCACACCGATACACCATATTGTATACACTTAACACAAAATCATGTAAATCAAAACATGAATATAAAGACTAAAGTACTGATACGATGTTGGTAATATAAATTTTTTACCTATTTCAGCTTATTCTGTGTTCAAACCACCAGGCAATAATTGAAAACAAAGTTTTAAAAACGTTGACCGTTTACTTATTACTTAAATTAAATTGATAACATCAGTTTGTAAAAATTTGTAAACGTTGACCTACCCGCAAATGACGGCTGGCGTAATATTTGAGTACACAATAATATACAGTCAGCTATCTATAATATATATATATATATTTATCTGTAAAACCGGCATACCGTTAAAATCAACTGTCATTTTTTTTACACTCGTGTAGATAATATTGCACTACGACTACACCATCATGTGGAATTCGCGTTATCAACTGAACTGGCGATGACAGATGATAATAGGCAAAAATATTACACGAGTGAAATCGGATGGAAAAGCTATATGGCTTTAAGACTATCATTATTACCTGAGATTCCATCTTAAACTGATTTTTTGTCCGCCTTTTTTGATTTTTATCACGTTCGGACGGAGACCGAACTGTTCCACGGGTGACCTCTGTTTGAGTGACACATAAATAAATATTAAATTTATATCCTGCAGCGAACCGTCGTCTTCGGCTTGGACGGTCATCACATAGAGACCGCTGTAAGCTCTTCCGTGGTCATACGTCAAGGGTATAGATACTCCGGTATAACTGATGAGTGTATGTCCTGGCGGCATATCAGTTCCCACTATAATGTATATACAAGTAACTCGTAATTAATAGTGATAGAGTAGTAGTAATATAATATATTAGTTATAGTACTAATAGATTATAATACTATTGACGATGGTCAGTGGAGTACCCTACCAGCACGCCCCTAAATTGGCCATATTAAAACGTAAACAAATAATAAAATCTGTGTCATCAGTTTTAACGTATTTTATAATAATAAAATAATAATCATTGTACGTTTGGACATCTGCACTACTAAATCCACTAACTATATAAATATGAATTATAATATTTAGTAGTTATTATATACAATTGTGTACTTAGCAATAATTTAGCCACAAGAAAAAGGCTTCATAAAATAGACTTAAACATATTTTGTTGGCATTATTATATTATAAATTTTTTATTTTAGCCTCCATCATTCAAAAATCCTGGGTACGCCACTGGTGATAATAGTCAATAAGGCCCGTCCTGCAGCTGCCTAGTGACACTCACGTTTTTGAAATGATCCATTTTTCAGCGGCGGCAGGAACGACAACTCCCAAAAAATAGTGATGTTAGCCGGCGTGACGGTCACCGACAAATCCTGGTCTTCTGTGACTTGATGTACCAAAATATAAAACCTATAAAATACGCATACTTTTTATTCCACGATTAACGTACATTCATTTTTAATACCTTTACCACCTTAACCACAAGTTATATACACAGATGGGTAAAATAATTTTATCTAAATACTAAAAATACAAAACACACCAATTATTCTAAACAAGTACTGAACTACAAAAGATACAAATACTTGAACTACTCTTCAAATTTAGGTAGTAATACAGAATATGAAATATCTTTTACGTAATACAGACTGGCTTGTACCATAAAAAAGGTCCACAAACAATGTAAATTAGACCTACGAAGGCACGTAGCCGGGAATGTTTTTTGAGGGAGAGGGTAGTAGTGTCCAGATATAAAGTTGATTACCAACTACCAATAATTAATAAAATAATAAAGTAAAAACAAAATTATTAAAATGGTTGATACTAGTAAATAAATAAAGTAATTAAATATAGTAAATTATTTGTATTATTGTTCAGAATTAAAAAACCAATCATTTATATATAAAGGAAATTCATAGAAACAATATTATCGAAATATTAGAAATTATGGTGTAAATAGTGTATAATATATAAACACCCGTAACCTGTATTAAATTTAACAATTATCACGCCAATTTTCATTATAGAAATAATACCGTAACACGTAGTATTTTTTTTTTTTTTTAGTAAAATAAAGTTTTGTTTTCTAAGAAACAATTAAAATCAGTATTGCCGTTTTCGGCGATAGAAGTATATATTATTGTTTACACTTCTCAATTTGAATAAATCATATTTTTTTTTTTTTTTTGGCTAATCAGCAAACTGCAGCAACAGCATGACCATATTATTAAAATGTCATTATTATATTATTACCAAAAAGAAAAACATAAGATCAATTTAAATAAACGTGAGTTCAGTTTTGGTTTATATTTGATGATTATTATTATATCTCGACCATTTTAGTTTGGTAATTAGATTTGTTCGAATGATTTCAAATGTACGCCAAAAAATAGTAAATAATAACAGATTGGTTTTCGATTATATATCGTATAAATTATAAATCGTCGTGTTATTGGAAAACGAATTGGTGAATCATAATAAATATTACGTCATTTTTAAGTTATTTTTAAAAGTTTATAATCAACTTAATTTATAGGTTATTATTGTTAATAGATACTGATTGATATCCAGTATTTGTCTGAATATAAAAATATCCTGAATAACATTATTGGCTGCATACCCATACAAAAATTAGAAGGATGACAATTGACAATTTCGTATTAACGTAGTGAAAGAAAATGGCTAGATTCATATATATTTTCCGGAAGAAAATGGACAATAATAGAAAACTAATCGATTTTTGGAGGAAAATGGCTATGACTATAATATAGAGCGATCAACATTACGTAAGTCAATCGTTATCTCGGAAAGTACATAATATTTACTTTTTTCGCAAAACGGTTTTCAGAACCGAATTTTAGAAACAATACGCAGCTCTAAAATCTTAAATTACTTTCAATTTTCAAATAACAACCTGTTTCAATATCGTAGTTTATTGAAACTAGATTTTCATCTATTTATGGAATTTGTAATATAGGTTACTATTTGAAATTTTTTTTTTTTAATTTCATATTACATTTGGAGATTTAAAGTAAGTAACTCATAGTGTTTTCACCGCCAAAAAATAAGGGTAAAAATAAATAATAATAATGCAAAGTTTTAGAGCTGCCTGTTTCTTAAAATCAAATTCCATACAAAATTAATGCTTTCCGGGACAATGAGTGTTTTACGTTGAGCATCATAACGTATAACCTGTATGTATGTACTCATTGTATGAGTGTCATAAATTGCAACGAACCTATTATACAAAGAGTATACACGCGTAATTTCTTATCAAGATTACATCGACAAATTAAACGATTTATACGAGATAAAACCTATTCGACCAATTTTTCCAATTAGATAAATATCAAAAATTTAAAAATTTCCTCTCCCCTCCCCTTACTGTGTCAAGGCTAACAATTTCGATTACGCCGTCGTTTTAATGATATTGTTATTATTATTGCGGCGCGAAGAACCGCGAGGACAGTGGCCTAGGTGCACATTAAAACGCCCTGCGGTGAATATTTTTTTCACTTCTATAATAGAAAATAGAAATTTTTCTCTTTGTCATCAAAACAATGCTGCGACTGTATGTTTGATAGAATGATTTTTGTTTTTCTGGAAAAGATGGACACATCTCATTAAATGTTTCGTTTTAGTTTTAAATTATACGTAAATTTACATTTTATGCCATATATAGATATTAAATATTTACATCCAACATATGTTTATGAAAATATGAATTAATTTGTACCAATAATAATCGTTTAACATAGTTATTGATTAAATGTACACTATGCACTATAGTATGCGTATACAGTATTTATAAATATGTAAATATAATATGTATACATGTTATGTATATAAAATAAATGGTAAATTTATAATGTTATCAGTTTTATAAGTTTGTCGCTACAGGCGAGTCAGGTGACGCACGAATCGCAGCCAATTAAATCGACCCATGAACTAGCTATTAGGCCTGATTCGCGTGCACGTTTACATTGATTAGATTTTAACCATAATATTTGTCTACCGAATACTTGACTAAATCACCTGCATTGCTCCTATAACACAGACACGTCTCTGAGGGGGGACGGGGACGATCGCCACCCCTTCCTCCCATAAGCTGTGTGATGTTCTTTGTTGTGATATAAAATATCCATAATTCTTAAGTACAAATTCAACTGGTTGAAAGATGATTCCGGATCTTGGAAATACTTTGATTGAAACAAGAATGAAACACTTCATTTATTCATTTCAATAAATATTCTCTTAAGGGTGAGATAGAATTATGGAAAACCAAGTGGAAATAATCAATTTGTAAAGATATAGTGAAACAACATATTTTTAGAATCAAATTTGGAAATGAAACAAAAATGCTTCAGAATTTAATATGATGTTCATTACAAATTGTACTTAGTATTAAAAAAAAAATGTTGAGCAAAGGCTAATTGGCTTATCACTTTTAAATATTCATCGAAATAAAAACATTAATATAGAAAATATTGTTGATTAAACCGCTTGTAAAACGCTGCTTAAGATTGAAGTATTTTGGACTTGGTCATCTAACTTTTATTTATTATTATCATTATTATTTTTGTTATTCACATTAACATTATTTTAATTATTATTTATTTAATGTAAAAAAAAAAAAATTAACTCTTAAATTGTACTGTTTTACTGCATTTGATACGTTGATATCTGCAGTCTTCTAAGCTAATATAAGTTTAAATGACATCAGACATAAAGGTTTTAAGTTTTTGTTAACAAAAACGGTGGTATTCAAGAGTAAAAATTGTTCACCGCTCCCCTCTCCCATGGGACTGATCCGAAGACGCCCCTGAGCAATACTATTAACCGAGCTCCGCTCAGAATCGTTTTTTGTTGCCAATGTTTAAATTTTTCTTAAATATAATTATATATTAAATTTCCTTCAATATCCTACCTTCCCAAATTCTTATCTATAATAGTGGTTCACCGAAATATGTCACGTTTTTTTCTTATCAATCATTAATATTAAATTTAATTATTTCGCCCCCTTCCTGCCAAGGTCTAGAGACGCCCCTACTATCGCACACGTAAGCCCCTTAAAAAATTGTACGTCTCGAGGTGATTGCCTCGGTTGCCCCCGCGGTAGCTACGCGAATGCGCGAGGATGTATGTATACGATCTGAATAGTGATTATTTTATTATTATTATATCGCGTAGCGTTTGTTATCGGTTGGTAAAAAAAAAATATATATACACACAAAAAAAAAATGTATAATATTTAAAAAAAAGTCTTCGTGAAAGGTCAAACGACAGAGTGCAGGCGGTCCCGACCGCCGTCGGTGCAGCGATTTTCGCGAGCACAACGCCTCGGGATTGTATTTGTGCCGCGTTATTAATATTTTATTTTATTTTTTTTACGCGTTCAGTTCTTTCTTTAGACTACCAACGACGACGTCATATTATTATATTATTACTCGCGTTATTATTTTTTTTTTCGCGTGCGGTATCCTGTCGGCGGCTGCGGCGTCTATCAATGCGACTCTTTAGACTATATTATACCTACGTGTTGTCGCACCTAAACCTGTGCGAAATTTCCGATCGACCCGCACACACAACCGGTATCGGTAATATTATAATAATAACACTACAATGCGGTGCGCCGGGCCGCGTGTTTACAGACCCTATCCAAGTTCGGCCCGAGCCGAAATGTATAACAGAGTTGGTTTTAGGAGGTTATTTTTCGAAAGTTTTATGAGTTTTCCAAAACATAACCTACTTGTGGGTTCAAATCCTCCAATACTGTTCCAAGGAAGTTTGTGCCCCAGACAGGTGAATGTACGAGGGGGGGGATTTAGAGATTCAAACTCCCTCCTTCTTCGAAATTTCATGAAAATTATGATGAAAGTAAATTTTTAATGGAGTATCAAAAGTGGTTTCTATCAATGAGGAAAATAAATACAATTTTGGTTTTATTTTTATTTTATCGCTAGATATAGTAGATACATATGTATTATTATTGTCATTTTCAATTTTTGTGGTTTTCCTGCTTTTAGAAAACTAATACGATGATATTGTATAGTCCGCATTATTATCACAATAATTTATTTATTTTTTATTTGTATTTATTACATGCAGATTTTATATGTTATTTACGCGTTATCATTTAGGCTGTATTCAGAAAAAAAATATCAAATGTAAAATTTAGTAATAGGTACCTTAAAAGGCTAAAAATGAATGTTATAAAATATTGACATTTTTAATGAAAAATAAAAAATCCTACAATTGGAAGTATGTAAACTTCTTTGTTATAAGAGGATGAAAGTGTACAACCTTAAACCTCTACTGAAATTTCTTTTTGTAAATGCACCTGGCCCCAAGTGTTACTAGTTATACTAGGTCTACTGCCAATGGCAAGCCACCGTGGATTTAAGTACCTAAAGCGGATAGAGGAAATGGAAAAATTTAACCAATCCGTTCGACAGTCTCGTTAAGTATTCAAATACTTTTTTGGTGTAGTAAATAATTTAAAATCTTTTTCGACAGATGTATTTTGAAAACTTTAAAAATACTTTTATAGTATTTTTATCTTATAATAAAACAATTTAAAATTTAAATCGTAATAATAAAATTAGTTATTTTAACGGTTCTAAGAATTTAAAATACGATTTCCTCAAAACGTATTGTTAGAAGTATAATAAAGTATTGAGTTGTAGCTCAATAAAATAATTCAAACTATTTAACTTAAGTCTACATAATAAACTCATTTACTTTAATGATTATCGATTAAATAGTACGCTAATATGCTAAATTTTTAAATGTTTGAATTAAATATCCATAAATAAGTTTAAGTGTTAATTTGTAATTTGTCAAATGTATAAATCGTTCAAGGCATATCAAATGTATACGATGTACATGTGCAATATACATGTATTGGGAAAAGAGTATTTTGAATATTTTTAACAAGTATTTATATTCAAATACTTTTAAAAGTTAGTATTCAAATACCACAATTTATACAAGTACTTAAACACGTAACATATTTATTCTGAATAGATTTAAACAGTATGAATAACAAGACTACTGTCGGGCGAAGTCCGATAATGCTTCGAACATTTTATAATGTAAACCTAAAACCGCATTGGTTCTTGTTAATGTAAAACCTCGACGGGTCGCGTATATTTTACATCATACCGATTTCGGATAGGGTCTGTAAACACGCCACCGGGCCCCACCACCACCTCCGGCAATTGGGCGTTATTATAATATAATACTATAGTCGGTGGATAGGTAATTCTAAAAAAAAAAAAAATAAAAAAAAAATGAATTACCGTTGTTTGCGTATATTATATTATAATAATATATATACTTGCCGATTTTTGACTCTCGCGTGTTCGTCGAACACACAGAAAAAAAAAAAGAAGACGATGAGGAAAAAAAATTACTGTAGATAGGTTACCTACGTCTTATTATATACTCGTATATTATAATATGTATATTATTGAACGGAATAATTATTATACTCATAATATTATAAGAGACTATTGTTGCGGCGATGAGGACGTTGACGTCCTCGGCGGTCTATCGTTAATTTTTTTTTTTTAAATGTTTTAAAAAAAATATTCTATATATGTATATCTATAACGCTAGTAATTGTTTATGATAAATAATATTATAAATATAAACGTTTTCAAGTAGGTACTTGGTATACCTGGTATATAGGATCTTTTTTACATAATAATGGCGATCGTGTTTTTTTTTTCGCTCTTTTAATAAATAATTACATAGAACTGTTTTTATGCATAGGCTTTACAATATGTTCCGAAACGTTACACTCATTTAACATTATACAGTGTGTTTCACACAAACGGTAACACGAAATGTTTTTCACTCGGATGGGCACATACTGAAAAGGAGTTTTTTTGTTTCTTTTAGGAAGATCGATGATTCGATGCTATGCTTAAAACATACATTTTAAGCTTTTATTTTAAAAATGTTAACCCACGCTCACGAGCTATAGGTCTTATATTTTCTTAAACGCTTATATTTTATCGACGGATTTGAATTTTCATATGCATTTATCAATTTCAAGCAAATAAATCTGATTATTTTTTTTATTTCAAATGTTAGGTACTTGTAATTCTGCAATTATTAATAATTATAATTTTGTTCCTAAATACCAATAATCAAACTTCTTCGTTTTTAAATACATGCGTTTTTTTTCGTTTGTTTATTGTTTTTAATCGAGGGTTTTATAAATAGGCGTTTCCGTTTTTTGGACGATCCGGATTTTTGAAAATCGGCTGAAAATATGTTCCTTCCCCGCACGTTCCTTAAAGAAACGTCAATTTTGATCTGAGGCTATTCGGCTGAAATAATTCGAGTTACCTATTCAATGAAAGACATCACTCTGTATATTATATAACATTATATTATTATAATGTGCTCGATATTTTAACCGTATGCATGTAAAGTAAAGAAATATGTTTCGTAAAACACGATCTATGCATTTTAATAGCAATATTCGGAAGGCAAAAAACGACATGTTCACACACGTCAAGACAGCACGCGGAGGGGTAAATCTGCCAACTATACGACAGCTAGTAGCAGCAGCTGTAACTGTGTATTTTGAAATCGTATACGTGTTTTATGGTTACATTATTTTCCGTGGCATAGGAATCTAACCGAGAATTTGTCGTTATCGTATGCCCGAATGTACCTTTTAATACAATATTATAATGTAGTATATAACAAATTATACATTGCTGTAATTTGTTTCGCTATGTATTCGTTATAAATTAAACTATTTCTGATCTGTTTTGTTGTCCACCACGTATTTTATATTTGTATTTTCATGTTGGCGTTACTATATACAGGTTAAAATAAATCTTTATATTATACGTATACAGGGTGTTTCACGAAGAAATTACACTATATTATAATAGTAGTATTATATACTATATTATTATTAGTATTATACTACACTAATATTGTAATTATTATTTGTGACAAACTATAGTAACAAGCAGCTCTAAAATGTAGCACTATTTAAACGCCGCACGCAGTGCCACCACACAAATGATGCTCCATTATTTTCCATTTGCCAGAATTTAAAAATTGAATATCCCATCAACAGTTTGATGAAAATCAAAAATGTATTTAAATTAATACTTCATCTATTTATGGCATTTTTAATAAAGGTTGCTGTTTGAAAACCAAAATTACGTAATCGTTTCATCCAGAAAAATAAAGGCGACGAAAAATAATGGTAACGTAACATTTTAGAATTGCTTGTTTCTTAAATTATTGTCAAAATACAAAAAATTTCGATAAAAATTTATAATACTTTCCAAGATATCGCAGTATCTATATCTTTGTGGGACATCCTGTACGGTAATATACCGAATACTTAGTTATAACAAAATCAACATGTGGCGGAGTTGTCAGAACATAAAAAAAAATCCCTGCAATGAGTAACACAACCCAATCGACTTGGCGAATGTCTTTGGTTTACTACAGTTATGAATCACTCAACTCGTGCAATATATGTTCACTAATTATTATTAATGTAACACGTGAAAAATGTTCGCAGTGAATACAGTACTATAAAGCATCTAAATTTTTTTTCACCGGTGACATTCTTATATGTCTAAGGGACGAATTTTTTTGGTTTGTTTGGTTTTTTTTTAAATTAAAAATACGAGCTATAATTTAAACAAAAAATAAATAAATTGATGACGGTCTGCTATCTACAGGTGCCTACCTGTTGAGTTGTAGACAGTGATTTTCAAGGTCACAATTTCGCATAATTCGAAAAAAAAGTCTAGTACTGCTATAATATTATACTTTGGAAAAAAATACTGTTATAAAATGACTAATTTAAACTGCTTCAAATAAAAAATAACAAACATGTGTCAAAATTGCAACAAAAATGTATGTAACATATCATTATGAAATTAATAATTATTAATTCGAGATGAATCGACGTGTTATTGTAATACAATAACTAATTAGTATCATTTCGGATTTAGTATTCATCCAATATGTGCCTGGTATTTCGTTTTTCGTATACTCGACAATTCGAAAAAAAAAACCCTATACTTATCGTATTATCATAACTTGAGTAATTCTAAAATTAAGTACTTCACGGTGAAAGAATAATAGTATTAGAACAAATTATTAATTAAATATTTAATTAAAATTAAATTATTAATAATAATTTTCGTGTAAATCCGCACGAGAACTTGATTGGCAGATTTGATTTATTATTATTATTTTAGATTCTGAGTGAAGTTTAGAAGTTTATGGTTTTACAAAGATAATTATTTTTTTTTAATCTGTTAACAACTTTTCTACCAGAATATACACGTTCAGATTTCTAAGTGTAGCACCTTTTCTGAAATAAAATTGGTATGGGGAGGTACTCTAAGAAGGTCATTTTTCAATTTTCTTGAGAGTTTTTCCAACAAATGTAAAAAACCTGGTTAAATCATGGGAAAACCGGAAAAATCGTAGGGAAATTGTGAAAATTGGGATAACATTAAACAAATATTATTAAAGAAAATATATAAAGATTATCTAATTATTTTACTATAAAATGACATATATATTGTTGACAAAGCATCACTATCAATTGAACTCCGCTCAAAATCGTTTTTTCGTAAGCAATGGTTTATCGTTGCTTACAGGTATACATAAAATGATCTATAACAGTAGCTGCACCCGTTCCCATTATGCTAGAACGTCTTTTTTCTATTCACTTCGTAGTTATTAGAATTTCTTTTATCCATTTTAATTTGGAAACAAAAAAAAAAAAAATGTATCGATTGCGTGTATGTTAGCGGTACATTTTTTTTGTAGTTATTTTCCTTACAGTAAAATTCCTGATAGTCCAGTTATAGTGTATAATATATAATTTGTTATAATATAGACGCACCGCAATTTTAACTATCTACCTGAACAAAACGAAAAAGCGATGATATCTTTGGCATAACCACATAATATTATTATTGTGTATAGGTATTGGTAATAACTATACGCTATACTATGCGAATATATGTTCACGTTTCTAAGAATAGTTCCGCCCTAGACACGGACCGCGATAATTTATGGACGAAAAAAAAAGTCTGCGAAATTTATGCATATTATTATACGCGGTGCCGGATATAATATATTACACTAGTGGACCCCTTCGAATATTTCGAATTTAAAAAAAAAAAATACTAAATAGCAAACATAAAAACTAACTGAGTTACATTTCTCTATAGCGACGGATTATCGTTGAATTATTACTGACGTGACGGAAATTCAGTCCAAAAGACGCGCATTTGCACGCGAATACAATGTGCAATAATTGTGTATTAACGATTTGTCACGGGGAACTTAATCGATAAAATGGTACGTTCTTCATTTATCGGATTTGATTGAGTGTGAATGGAAAAAAAACCAACGGACATACTCCGCATAATGGGTGGCACTGATATAGTTGAAAAATTGAGAAGGTAGAGAGAAAATTTAATGTTTTTCTGTACGCAACGATTAATTATTGCTAATAAAAAACGATTTTGATCAAAATTCGGTTTTACGAGTTTTGAATGACTGTTATATATGGATAAAGGCTATACAAATCCGAAACGTTATAACTCGAACGTAAAATTCCAGAATGAAATTATCCGGAGCAAAATAATCCGGACTGAAATTTTCCGGACTGCAATATTTCGGAAAAATGTCAATGGTTTCTAAAATATTGTCATGAATATTCCTATACATTATCATTCCAGATAATTATATTCCGGAAAATTATGTGCTCCCATCTAATCATCTATTTTGTCATGCGGTCGACCATAATATCAATGTTATTATCACGAAAAAGTAAATAGTAAATTTGTCATAGATAATGTCTATGCATATTACCAGCAAAGGGATAAAGTTATACTAAACTCAAAACGAGAAAATAGGACGATTATAAATTCGGAAAAGTGGGTATAATAGTCAGGGAGGGTCTGGGTTTTCTATTTATACGGAAAACGGGTCGCGAAATAGGCGGGAGAAAAATGTTTAAAGTGTAAACAACATTCTCGATTCAAAATATTTAGGGAACCCCATTGGTTTTAACTTAATCCCGGAATTGTACATTTCGAAATATTACGGTCCGTGTTTTTACATTCTTTTGTTCCGGATTATTGCGGTATGGAATATTACGTTACGGACTTTTTATGTTCCGGATTTTTGCGTTCCATGAATTTTACATTTCGGAATATTCCATTCCGGGGTTTTACGTTCCGGAAAATTATGGCCTCTCATAATATATACGATTTGAAAATAATACATTTTGTACATTTTCCCGTTTTCCCACGTTTTTTTCTATTTATTATGAAAACCCCTGAGAAAATCAAGTATCACTCCAATCAGATTTCCTTTAAGAAAAAGTACTACACTTGAAAAGCCTTAGAGCAAAATTTCTGGTAGAAAAATTGTTCACAGAAAAAAAAAAGAAAAAATAAACATCATTATAAAATCAATACATTATTCTTACTCTTCTCAGAATCTAAAAATAATTTTTACCAAAAATACCCTCAAGAAATAATAATAATAATGTAATGTATAAAAAATGTATGCATTGTCAAGCCCGGAAATTTGCTGTTTCGACATTAAATATACGAAGTAGTCTGCAAAAGTACAAAACCAAGTTAAACTTATCAAGTTACAAACGTAGGTATGTATATCAGTTGGAATTTGTGGATTTTACTATTAAATTTGTTTTGTTCGATTAATGCGTACAAATCTTTTACTTCTACGTACTTGTAATATATTATATAACATTCTGAAGACGGTTTTTATGTTATTATTTTATTACGCCTCAACATTTGTAAACAATACACACCAAGTATACATTTTTGTTTTCGTAAATATACCCATTATCATATTATTATGTACAAATAGGTTTTATTTTTTTTAATAACTTACTTCCCAAATAGAAATAATAAAAACATAATAATAAAGTAAACCCACATAAGAAGTATGCGGAAAATCGTTGTAAAACTCGTGAATTGTAATATATTGAATAGTTCTGATACGAGAGAGTACAATAAACCGTATAGGTAGAGATTATACACTCTTTTTTGGTATGTAAACTTGTAATGTAAATTGAATATATAATAATACGGTCAAAAGAACCAAACAAAAAAAAAAAAATTTCGTATTTATGTATAATATTATATGATTTGTGTATTTTGATTCTGAGGTTTGAACTTTTATATTCACAATATAAATATATATAGTTACGAGTTTCCGAATGAATTTTTATTATAATAATAAAACGTGTTCGAATATATTACATCCGATCGATCGTCGATTTATTTCCGTACGCAGAAAAATGTATGAAACTATACGCGCGTTAATCAAAATAGCAGCCTGTGAATAAATCTAAAACCGTATGGGTGTTATACAGTGTGTCAACTATTCATCATCGCCACCGGTGTTGTATATTTTACTCGGTGATGTATTAAAGGGCATACCCATAGGAGGACGTTACACCCGCATCTACAGCCTCAGTCCAATACTACCGGGTAACAAGCAAAAATTATGATTACGCAGAATAGAACGTAAAACTAGTTTAATTTCGATTTTAGATTAAAAGTACCTATTATAAAATGTATAAAGAACATTATTTTGGAGGAAATGTCATTGGGTTTTTAACGTACGTGATATTTGCCCCCAGACATTATTACAGGGTCCCCGAAACTGTGCCAATATTTAGCAACCTCTTTGCAACTTTTAGCAAACAACATTAAACAATTTGCAATTTTTTTTATATTTGTTTTTATTTTCCGGAAATTTATTGTGATGCGTGAAAACACCTCAAAAACTTTAAAATCAATAAAAGTGAACAAGAAATTGTTTTTTTATAATATCGATATTGGATGAGTATTTGAAGAATAATTAAAATGTTATTTCCATACCAGCTCAAAGAATCTGGGTAAAAGTGAGAAAGCCAAGATAATAATGTAGTGTAATATTTGTAATTATTCAATATTTTGAGTACTCCGAGAAAACTGTTTTCAATCAAATATTGTTCAACAATTATAATGCATAAGACATACCGTTAAAATATTATTCAATTATACGATATTGGAAAATAACACGCAGGTACACGCTATAATACGTTATACTTTAGGCAATAAAAGTTTGTTAGAAGAAAAAACTTTTACTTTCATTTGTTATTCTGTACGATTAGGTACCTTTTTTATATTTATATAGTTTTCGGTTTCGCAAATAAATATAAGTCTCATCTCTCACTTAGTTCTTCTTCTCTGGTCTAACAACTCATTAAGAGCCTAATTAGCTGCTGTCAACCCAACATGCAGGTCTTCCACTTATGTTTCTAATACATTTTTCCCGATCGAATAAATTCATATTTTCCAGTTATTCCGGGTCTTCTTTGATTCCGCCTGACCAACATTAAATTTATTAATAACAACTTTTTTTGAAAAAATGTACAATGTATTGGATTAAATCAATAAATTCTAGTATGACTTATTTATTATTTGTTATGTTATATTAACAAGATAATATGGGTTATTAACCTTTATTTTTCTAGTAGCGTAGGTATCTATTTAAAATTTGTATAGAAAGTATTAGAACGGTATAAGATAACACAATTTTGTAACAGTTAATTAAAAATGTAATTTTAGTTTAATTAATGTACTTTTAGGTACACAGTTTAAATACCTGTGTTATTGAAAACATATTTTCACTTTGGTTCTGTAAAATATCCAAACATGAATCAAATATTTAAAAAACTAAATACCGTATTTGAAAATACAAAACACAAATATTTTTTGACCTTGATATAGCGTATCTGAAGTAACCACTATCAGAAACAAAGTTTAACCAGCTTAACCGGGGTCACGTGATCAGCAGACAGCACGAGTTCCATTTTGGGCGACACAATGCAGTGTGAAGATATGTTTACAGACGGACGGATCACGGCTTTTATTATACAGAACAATAGGTACCTACTTCGATTCCGTCATCCTTTAACTCGCGCATTGCACGTCTAAACCGGTGTATTCTCCGCCCTATTATAGAATTCGTTATGTTCAATCATTTTATTATCTCACGCAGCTCCTTGTTGTGTTCCACCTACGCTATTGATCTCAATATTTCGTTTTCAAATGTGATAAATTTATTCTTTTATTTTTATTATTTTTTTTTATCTAAGAATTATAAGTAGGTAGGTATTATTTTATTGTTTGTTAGATATTAAAATACACATTTTCTTTTTATCGAGAATCGTACTATTATTATCAGTTCCGATAGTATATATACGGGCTAACTATACGTATATAGTTAATAGGTACCACCTACATAATATGATAATAATAATAATAATTATTTATAAAGTATTTAAAAAAAAAAAACTGACTTTTTATGTATTTTTGTATTTTTGAAAAAAAAAACGCGTTTTACTGATAAGTTAACATTGCACAATATTAGCTAAAATAATATTATAATATACAGGTGGTAGGTTGGATTCGTACGTTTATAATGAAAAAATATTCAAATTTCATTCATAATCATTATTATCGTTCGGTGTATTACTATTTTGATTCATAAATCAAAACGAAAATGAATCATTTATTATACAATATTTATTACATCGTACGATAATTAATAATAATACTTATTATCACATAAAAATAATATTATGATACTATCAATTTATAACCATAAAAACATAGGTATAATTAGATGCAGTCTTAACGTTTTTATGAATAACGTAAAAACGCACGTAACTTTTGTTATAAATGAAAATCTAACACAAACATTCTACGCGTTGATAATGGATTTTTTTCTCAATGATAAAATCTGAAATTATTATTATTCACGTGACGCAGGTATTTTTTTATAATTACATTCAAATTCCACCGTACCACGTGTATAAAAGTGAATTGTTCAGTGCCTGTACCAATAATTTCGTATTTATACATTAATAAATGAATATAGAACATAACTGTCCATTTGAACTCATTCATATTTAAACTCGACTTATCTAAGTTTCACTTAATTTAAGTTTCACTTAATTTAAGTTTCACTTATGTTATCGTTAAATTAAAATGAGGTTATGATTGTGTTGCACCATCGATTTTTAAAAATACTTAGGTAAGGAAAACTTAAGGTTATTTTCGATGGTTTGTTCCTAACTTCAAACAGTAATAATTTTAAATAACAATTTTGATGATTTTGAATGATTTACATAACTTTCAACAGCTATGAACTGCGGTGTTTAAAATTCTAGGTAAAACATTTTTCACAAACACCCAATTATCTTCATCGTCGAAATGATGAAGATCCCTAAAATATTCCATACAAGTGACAAATTCTTCATCGAAAAGTAAATTAACAATCATATTATACAAATTTCATACCTAATAAATTCTATTTTACAAATTTACTACAAACTAATTTATATCAAATAAACAAAACTAAAACAATAAACAACAATATCAAAACTAATTTTGAGATTAAGAAGAAACACGAGAACGAATTTATTCTTTTTGTAATATTATTTTAGTTCATAAATTTTAAACTGTAATTAGTATTTTAAAATATTGAAAACATGTTTAAGAAATACTTAAATAGTTAAGCCACAGTTGAAACATGATTTAATTTAAGCATTACTTAAAACAAATTAAGTTGACAAATAGTTTTTGTGCAATAAAAAATAATTTTTAGTAATCCTCAATCGCTCTATCAAAATTGTATGTGCAACTAGTAAAAATGGATATATGTATATCTAACTAAAACAAGTTTCGTATCCAGAACTTTAAGATAAGACAGATTATATTGGCTGTGAATTAGTGAATTTGCAGCAAATACATTGTTTTTATAGTTCATTTATGATATGAAAAATTATTTTGTTTTTGGTAAAAAGTTCGAATTACCATAAAACAATAGACTCAGTTCGAAAAATTGTCTTTATTTTTTCTTTAGTTTTCGGTTGTTTTTTTTTTATATATTTTTTGTCCATTTCTGAATGATTTTGTCGTTTTTATTTTTTACGTATATTATACTATTTAAAAACATTTGATTTATTCATATTTCATATAAATGTTTATTTTAATACGCATGTTTTAGTTCTAGCCCCTATTTTTTAGTGAACCCTGACAAAGTGTGTAGTCCGGAATTGAAAGTGTGCACTATGGATTCGAAAAGTGTGTACCTACTAAATACAAATAAATAAGATTACTGGACAGGTGGTAGTTAGTATCATACACTATACAAATTTAAAAAAAATAATATTTCTATGATAATTATAATAAATTGTTATTATTTACATTTTATATGATATTTATTTCTCAACTTTTAATATTGTAAAAAGCGAAGACTCCAGATATAAATCTATCGTAATTATTAGTGAAGGAGTCTCTTTATTATACAATATACATAATTTATCATTGTCTGTGCTCTGTAACTGATTGCTGATATGTTATCACAAGTTTCAAATGTAAGTTGAAAAATATTTTACACGGTTTTATCCAATCAACGATCAAGACGAACGAGGTTCAGTTGTAAATATTTTATTATTGTGTACATTCATAAAATGTGTTCTTAAATGACGGGGTATTTTATTTGTTATGACGTTATATTATACTTAATGTGAATTCGAAAATACCTATGAAAGTATTATTCAGGAAGCCAGTTTAAGCAAGACAGCTGATTAATCCCACATTAAAATAAATTATTGTTTTAATAGTTTTCAGATTTATACCCGACATAAATATATTTTCTTTGTTTATAAAATAATAATAGATTAGTAGTTATATAATAATAATGTGCAGTTTGATTAATAAAAAGAATTATTACTAAAAAAAAAAAAGTTGATATTGTACTAAAAATTACAACCATATGGAAGAAGCTAGTGAGGTAAATGGGAGTGTGGGGGAGTGTGGGAGTGTTTCCCCTTACGGCTCTGTTTCATATCATTGTACATTAAAAATGTGTAGTACGAAATTATATGAAAAATAGGGGCTGGTTAGTTCTGTTATATTTCACGAAATGTATTTCAGCGCATTTCAATATTTGTTCAATACTCTCATTTCGAGATATTGTTTGGAAATTAATTTAAATGGTACAGTTTACGATTATTTAATGCAGTGTATTTCACTCAGACCTCCCACCGTGTTAATAATAATTATAATCAGGGTTAGGGATTTATAGTATTTGCTTGTTTTTTTTTGACGTATCATTAAATCTAGCAGTGCTCATGAAAATTTGTCATTTTTGTCTATTTTTGTTTATTGCGAAAGAAAAATAATTTTTTAAATATTGTTTAAGGGTTTATTTCGGGGTAATAATGAAGTTATTTAGATGCTTTAAAATTGGTTTCAAATGCTATATAGGTCTAGAACCGTAATTAAAATACTATTTCGGTGCGTAAATCCGACTTACTTTGTTTTGGCTTTGGTAACTGTTCTGTTGCACTCCTGGTTATGAGGTATCATGTCCATCGTTTGTTCTAGTTGCGATGGTTTTCCGGACAAGGTTCCGTGTTGCAGTAAATGAATCGACGCGTCCACCGCCGACGGTGCAGTCAACAGCTCGGCCATTAACACCGACAGCCACAACCGCACTATCATCGTCTTGAAGATCGCACGGAAGAAAATTCAAAGAGAAAAACAAAAAAAAAAAAAAACACGTATTAATAAAAACAAACGTGAACAATGTGTCCGTAATAATATATAAATTTGATCCCATCGGGGAAGAAGGACTTGAGTAAATATCTAATTTTTTGGTTATTTTGTCTTATGTTTTTTCCACCTTTATTTTCGGGCGGATAAGCGTATGCATTTTAAAGATGTATGTGTGTAGCGTATACGTGTATCAGTTTGTTACGAGCGTGTGTATTTTCGAAATGAAATTTGCTCGTGTTGTAAACCAAACAAAATTGATTTAAACCAAAGTTAATATATATATATATTATAATATTATAATATTCGAAACGCGTAGTAATAATATAAACAAACGAAACCGATAGTCGGATTTTTTTTTATACAATATATATTATATACACCTTCGGTCCCGCGATATTATACGGCGATGAGGTACTTAGCCATCTACCTCTGCGGCGGCTAGTGGTTTTACGAGGAGGAGCGCACTAAGTATACACGGACACACGAGAGAGGAGGTTGTATTTATTTATTTATTATTTTTGTTTTGTTTTTTTTTTTTTTTGCGCACCGAGAACAATGCGCCTCTCGCGGGGCGTCGTGTACTTTTCCGCGTGCGCGCAGGCGACGGGGAGCAGCGAAACGATCGGGCCGGCGGACGGTGGAGACACAGAGAGAGATCATCTAGATATTACGGGTTCGAATTTCAACTGGTCGCTAATTTTACACGGAGCGAACACACGTAAAAAGAAATAAGAAACAGACAAAGACGACACGAACAAGTTTATTTACATAAAAAAAATGTATATATATATATATATATAAAAACGAAAAAAAAAAAATTAAAAAAAAATCTTATTGGAAAAAACAGAATCTGGAAGTTATAGAAAGGAAAGCCACTGTTTCGATAAAAATAAAAAAATAATAATAAAAATAAGTGTACTAGTCAATAATGGCATACATATAAACACAGACAAACACACACACACACACACACAGACACATCATACGTGTAAGCCTACACCAGGAGATTTAGTTCCCGTTTTCTATTTTTTTAATTTTTTTTTTCTAAGTAGATTTTTTTCGTGATTTTGCAATTCTGACAAAATCATAAAATGTACGATATAATATCGCAGCGTATCTCATAATAATATATCATGGTGAATATTGCCGAATTCGCATCATTTCCATTGTATATATTATAATATAATGTTTAAATATTTATATATTTTTTTACGTTCTATTAACGAGTAATTTTTTTATTATTTTTTTTTTTTAAATTCTTTTTAGGAATTAACAACATTATTATACGGTACGAGATGACTGACGATAAAAACGAAATTTTTTTAATGATTACCAGAAAAAAAAAATGCGAATTTTTCACTAGGATTTATAGTATTAGCAAATTATAAGTACAGGAGGCTGGCCAATTTCATTTATATATTATGTATACTAGCATTATAGTAAACAAGAGTAATAGCGAAAACGGCCTCAAAGATGTAAACCTCCGGTTTTTATTATTGTTATTAAATCGATATAGAAATATTATAATTTAACAAATCGCAAAGAAAAAAAAATCATCTTACTACAGGGTCTACTGTTATACGTATACGACAGTGATCAAAATAAGGTCGTTTTTGTTCTTGGTTGAGGGGGAAGAAATGAGTGGATGTGGTTTGTTTAATATACATTTGTGTGTAACATCGCACGCCAGAACCGATAATTATAACACTTTAGGTTCCTATACAGCGCCTTTAAATATATATTTCGAAAATATTCGTATATTATTATCCTATAGACGGCAGGGGTAGAGTACTCGTTAATTTCTCCAATCATATTTGTATATTACAACATTTTCGTCGTCAGAAAATATATAACATAATTGTCTCTAATTGTTTACACCGACTACAAAGCAATATTGACGCAAATAGGAGCTCCCTCCCCGGCTATGAATAACTTGATCATAAAAAAATATTTCTGCCAGTCCCCTAAGTTCCAAAGTTCGTACTATGTACAAAGAATATCTCGTTTTTAGTTATTAAACGAAATTATAATTATTAAAAAAAAAAAAATTGTTTTATTTGTTTGTGATCGTTATTATTATTTTTATTCTTTTTGATAAAAGTTATTAACACGGACATAACAATACGAAAAAAATTCAACCTTCAAAAGCGCGGATTAATTATATAAAACCATATATGATATATACATTAGGGCGGATCAGGATTTTATTTTTTTCTGCTTTTTGCTGTTCTCGCGATAATTTGTTCGGCAGAGTAAAAAAAAAGGTTTCCCTCAAATTTTCAGATCTTCAAAATGATTTCTGGAGAACATGAACATAAAATTAAACAACAACAAAAAAAAATAAATAGCTGTTTTATTTGTTTAATCTAAATACTCATTTTACTACTTTTCAAAAATCAAAAATAAATAATAAGCACGAAAAAAAATGCAAGTAGAAAATTGAACCATTATCGTTTTCAATGAACTTTAATTGACAGTTCATAAAAAGTTTCAACTACGCAATTTTCTTTAATAAATGTCAAGTTTTTGTTCTATTATTATTATTATTTTTTTTTTTTGTTTGTTAAATTTGTTGTTCACAAACACTATAAATCGTATTGAAGATCTAAACATTTGAGTGAAACCTTTTTTTAACCAACTGATAACATAATATCACGAGAAAATCAAAAAATTAAAACGAACAAAAGACAATCGTCGTCCACCCACGCATCATACGTAGGAAATATATTACGAAAAATACGATTATACGACGGAAACAGTACACATATTATATTGAGAGGGATTTATCTAATAATATAAAATCGCGTTTTTTTTTTTTTTTTTAAATTCCTATTATAGGGAGGGAATGCGAGAGTTGAGTGTCTTACCACCTCAAAAATGAATTTGTCCTATGTGAATATCCGCGAACCGTATTTATTATATTATTATTATTATGGAGTCACGGAGCCAATGTTCACCTATAATTACTCATCTATCGTCGTCGTACGGCCACAACGTATACTCGGTCGAGATCTATTTTCGTTGTACGGTATTGGAAAAAAAAAAAAAAAAAAAAAAGGAAAAACAAATGCGTATACTACGGCATATTATAAGAGACTGGTGGAAGACGACGGAATATACGAAAATGCACGTGTATTTTAGTCTCGACCGCAGTCGTCGTCGTCGCGCATCCCCTCGCGGAATTTGTCGCCAAATATTTTGGACCAATGCCTAATAAAAAAAAAAAAAGAAGAAATAAAAAAAAAAAAAAAAGAAGAAATAAAAAAAAAAGCGGTCTTCGATAACGCGTGGTCTCGACGATCCGACGACGATGGGGTAATCGATGTATACCTATCCGACGATATACGTGTGTCACTAAAAGAGGAGGCGGCTCGAACACGAAATTTCGGCGGTTCACTTGAGCACGCCCGGCAATTTAGGGTCATCCGAATGGAAAACTCCGCGAAGAGTCCGTGGAAAATTCGTAACAATTGTATCATTATTGCTGGCCTCCAACCTGTATTACAATTGAGAAAAAAAAAATAACAGTTATACCCAATAATTATTATAAAATCTGCAAAAAAATAAAATTCGTCCAGGTCCGGTACAAGTTGCATTTGTTAAAAAAAAAAAAAAAAAAAACAATAATAAACGGATTTTAACTTCCGGGGTGCGTTTATTATTTTATACTGTAAAATAACTCGAACCGCCGATCGAAAAAAAAATCGAGATATCCATCGAGTATCGGCAAACGTACGGTGACACCGTGTGACGGGAAAGATAAACCGTTAATATCGTCTCGCGCCGGCCTACGTACCTAAATAATAGTAATTGATAACGTTATAAAACAGCGCACTCGACGAGCAAAATAACGTTTTTTTTTCAATAAAAAAGTAAAACGAAATCGATCGATCGAGAATACGAATATCTGAATATTATTAACGTATATAGGAGACGGGTGGGCTTATAACTACTCACTCGATTTCGTCGAACACGACACTGTTGCTGCTGCTTTTGCTATCGTATAGGTAGTCGAAGACGGCGACCATAAGGTAAAAAATGTTACGGTTCGTACGGCACACGCGGTATAATATAATAATAATAATAATACGTAAGTATACGGTTTTGCGATTAAAAAATAAAAAAAACGCGAAACGGTTTCGACGCGGTTAACAATTCGTACGAAAAAATATCCGGTCCGACGGTCGCGTGCGACTTTTTTTTTCTCGTCGTAAATAATATTATATTATATGTGAAAAAAAAAAAATCACCGGCAACGAGAAAAAAAAAATGTACGAATTAAACGCGATAATTAAACGAAATAACAAAATGTTTAATGCAATAATAATACGCGGCGACGAGAAACGTTCGGACGGCAACTACCTGCGGTGGTGCGACTGTACCGAGCCCTTATAAATCCAAACTGGAGTCTGGACTGTCGCATATGTTTCTCCTCTACTACTCTTGTTTAGAGACAATCCACCATATGCCCACCCCCCAAACCGCCTATGGCACGCATGCGCCATGTTACTTTATTTATTTTTTTTCTTACCTTTTTTTTTTTTTCCATTATTACTATTCATTCGCATTTATTTTTCCTATAATAATAATACGTACGCACATACATACGTATACTGTACTACCGTTTTTTTTTTTTTTTATCGATATATTTTTTATTTTTTTTTCCCAATAAAATAAAATAAAATAAATAATATAATAAAATAATAATACATATCGTCGATTTTTTTTTCATTACCCCGACATCACCGCGTGTATAATATTATATAATTGTATCGAGAAGACTGGTAAAAGAAAAAAACTACTGTTATTTTTTTTTTTTTACCGCAGTGTCGCGGAGGGTAAAACGTACTTGTTATTTTTGCCCCCCCCCCCTGTATATTTTATCGGCGTGTATATGTATACACGATTTTTATTTTAATATGATAATTCAATTTGTCTCTCGGACTGTGTCGTACTTGTAATATGCACTGCTATTATCATTACAACATGTATAAATATAGGTACGTTATGGAAGAAGAAAAACGTGTGCGCGGAATGCGAACTGCTGTTAGCTGGCCGCTGCCGTTTGCTGCCGGAGTGCTTTACCGGCTTTTTGTATTATTGTCGTCGCGCAGACACGCACAAATAATACATATTTTTATTATTTTTTTTTATTATTATTATGATTTTTTTTTTTCATTTATTATTATATTTTTTTTCATTCCCTCCGTATAACTCACGATATTGGTGCAGAATCCGCAATGAGTAACGTGTGTGGCGCCTGAGCTGCATGGGAATTTATTATTATTTTTCCCAGTCTCTCGGCGGCGTCCCGTCTCTCTCGCTCTCTTGCCGCCGCCGCCGCCGTCGTAGTCGCCGCTGTTGTTGTCGCCGTCGTCGTCGTCCCGTCGCCGCGTCTCTTTCTCTCGGTCTCTCGCGCGCGTATAGGTTACCCCACCTTCCGCCCTCGCCGCCTCCGGAGAGCAGACGTTATACCGCCGCCCGTTATACGCGACCGTCACACCGAATACGCGAATTTGAACCGAAAAAACTTTTTCCCGAAAATCGCGGTGACGGCTCGGCGGAATTTTCGTCCGAAACCGCGAGGGTATTTCGCGGGGTTTTTCGCCCGGTGAGAAAAAAAAAAAAACGAAATATAAATTCGCGTTTTAACGGTACTGGGTCGTGGGGGTGGGAGGTGAGTGGCGGACCCGCGGGTGGGAGGTGCGGGTTACCGTTTCTTTTTACCGCGGGCGGACGATAACAATCGGAAAATCGTTGTATTCGGATTTCCGCGGCGAACGCGCGAAACGCCGTCCAAGAAATACGCGACAATCGCGGCCGTCGCGCGGGTTACTGAATGTTCGCTTATCGTGTTTCGGTGGCCACGAACATTTCGAAAACACATAGGCGTACGCGCGCATTATAATAACAATATTATTTGTATTATTGCGCGGGAGAGAGACAGAGAGAGAGAGAGCGACAGAGAGAAAAAAAAAATGAAAAAAAAAAATACCGTACTCGCCGCGCCGCCGTGTCTTATTAGCGGCAGACGGACCGCGACCGCCGCAGCCGACGCGCAGCCGCCGCCACCGCCGAATCCGGTCTACAGAAGAAATTCGGACGCAAACTGGTTGGCCGTCGCGTTCCGGGTATATTATAGGTGCCTTCGGTTGCCCATATTGGTTTTATTTTTTTTTTTTTTTTTTTTTTTTTCATTTTTCCTCCCGCGGCGACGACGGCGCGTGCCGTAATATTTATTTTCGATTCGCGACTGTCCGTAGTATATCTTATACAATTTTTCTATCGACGCAATGTTCCTGAAAATCAAAAAAACCTTTCAATCGTTGTACGCGAATACTGTTTTTTTTTTTTTTTTTTTTTTTTTT
>CABPRJ010000973.1:791515-827984 GCA_902439185.1 Cinara cedri | reverse complement strand
AAAAAAAAAAAAAAAAAAAAGTGTTTCGACTGTTGAATAATATTATTGTGTTCGACTACGTTTTACTGTCAAAACCCAGTCGGATTCTCGATTTTCGACTGCGGTCAGTATTGTTATTACATCGAAACGACATTATCTTCTCGTCTGTTTTTTGATTACTATTGTCGCGAATACTTTAATTTAACTAATAAGACGGTTAAGAATGGTGGCGGACCGTGATTTGGTTATCATATGCTAATGCGTTTTGACAATAACAATTCACAAACGCAAATTAACCAACAAACATGTTTAGTCGCGTCCGATTGTAGGTATTATTAAGTTCCAGCAGAGCAACTTGATTCCACGGTAAATATTCTGGTTTGGACCAAATTTTCTTTTTTTAAGCCCGAGATGAACCCACATAAAGTTACCCCCACGATTATTTTTGTTCCACTGCAACCGATTTGCCTTTGTCTATACTTTTTCCATACTCGGAAAAAACAAAAGGATAGATACTGAAGAAAATTAAAAAAAAAATAAAATGTACCTACGGGATTAGAGGATTACACTAATAATATAATATAGGACACATTTGAAATGTTTTGCATTAAGTAGTAATTTCTTAAGTATTAACTAGGTATAGTAATTCCGTAAGTCCGTGACAATCATATATCTATGAACCATAAACAATCGTTATCAGCCGAATGAATTATTATCTCATATGGAATAATATCACATGTTAAGTGATAACATTTCGATAAACGGAAATTCGATCGAATATCACGTTTTCGATATACGTCGAATTTCGAATCGTCAAATTGTATGTGGACGTATAAAATTCAATTTTGACTGTCTGCTATACATAAATGTACAATTTTGTTCCGTTGTTGATGAAACTTTGGGCGTTGGATTTTCGAAACAAAAAAAAAGGTAGCTGTCTACATTTATCTCAAAATTCAACACTTAAAGAGCGATTTGCAATAGATTTTTGATATTTTACTGTTTAGATACGATCAACTTATTATTATTATTTTTTTTTTTATAGATTTCTAGGCTATATCGGTGACATGAAGGAAATAAAAAAACAATAAGTTACTGAACAACAACGATCAACCGTAATTGGGATAAGAGTGAAAACGGGGAGACATATTAGACTATTATAATAACATACGCGTATATATAAAAACTTAGCGAAGTTCGATCGGCTGGTAAGGTTATAGTCGTGGTGTTTTGTGTTTGCATTGTAGCTAACTTAACCCGGAAATAATTTCAAATAACTCCTGTACGTATCATTATTCATTGTTTGTTCATTCGAATTATTAGAAAACTGTTGTGAGTTTCAAAAAAATGTTGCACGTAATGTACTGTCGGGCGGGAAATCCGCAACTTGTAATGTTTTTATTTCTGAATAATATACTATAAATGACAATAAATTCTTTTTTTTTTTAATTCTCCAAATATTTTTTTGACAGCGTTATTGCTACTTAAGCTCAAATTTTAAATGGTCAACGGTTAAATCTCCCGATAAACCGTCGGTTTTACAATATCGGAAAGTTCTTAGAGAATTTTGAATATTCCAGATAAAATAATATTATGTGTATAATATTATTACACGTATTATTATAACTAAAACTAGTATAATAAATATTAAGTGATTGTGGAAAAATGTCCAGCGGGCGATGATAATAAATGAGAAAAAAATCGAAAAGTATAATAATTATAGTGCTAGGATAATAATATACTAATCAAATAAAAAAAATGTTTACCGTACACAAATCTGTTTTATAGCCCGTTATTAAGAGCTAGGACGCCACACCCGCATGATGTGCTGTCTTCGTTTTACGAACGCATGATATAGAACATTTGCGTTCAACAGAGGTGCTAACTCAGTATTGGTGGTAATTTTAATGTAAGAATAAATTGACTTATTATAAGAAATTTAAAAAATGTATAATGAACACCCATATGAGATTCAATTTTCATTTGTTTGACAAGAATTGTAGTATATAAATTATTCTAAAAAAATGTTCTAAAAAAAAAAAAAAATATTAATTTTATTTACGATAATATTACAAATAAACCTGCGCTTCATAAATTCACCCAGAAATATACGTAGCAGAAATATAATTATATCCAATGGAGCGAGCCATATTTAATATAAATCTTAACATACTATAATATGTTATAGTATATACACTGAAAAACGCAAGTGAGCAGTAGAGTCGAATCTCCCCAAACCAATTTTGTATTACTAAAATATATTCTTTGCGAAACATCACTACTACACTAAAACTAAACCACTTCCGAAAAAAAAAAAAAACACTAAAAAAATTAATTTGAGCATAAATATAGTGGGAACGATTACTGAACGTTGAAACTCTCAAAAGACACTTTCTTAATATTAACGTCATACGTATTACAAAGTTTCACTCCCCTCCGAGCGCTCATGTACAGATTAGTATAATATCTACTTATTCTACCTACTATTATATTTACAGCATGTTAATAATGTGATATTATGTGCCTACATACGAGGGGAAAAATGTACAATTCGGTATTTTGTACGGGTATAAAATGTATAAACCCATAATATTCATTCACGATCTCGTACATTTCGTTTTTAAGGTCTAAAGGAACCCTATTGTTGTGACAATCTGTCTGTCTGTCTGTGATGGCCATTGAATCGATTTTCGATTTCAGGTATAAATTACCCCGTCCACTATTGTATCGGCTCCCATTACTCCCAAGAAAATATCATGTGCCTTTGTACCAATGCATTCGTTCTAAATGGAATTTTTAAAAAGCGGTTCTCAACATATATTTTAAATGAAAGTGAAAATATAATTTGAGATGATAAACTTCAAATTCGCATATGAAATTACTCATATCGGTCAATCCTAAAAATAGAATTTATTTTACAATAGAAAAGGAAGTTTTAATTTATAATTTACGGAGGCAACGAACGAATTTACGGGAAAACATACTCAAATATACGTATAATGTTTCATGAGGTCATACTATATTATGCTTTTTAAAAATTGTTATGGTATATCGAAACCTCATCACATAGTACGAGAGACCAACTCACATTTTATACAAATTATATCAATTTCATTGATTTTTTTCTATTACTACATTGTTATCACTTTGTTAAGGCCTATCTTGTGATAGCGAATACAGTTATTCAAAATAATAGTATGTACTCGTATTCATTGTACTATTGTTTTTTTTTAAGGACTAATATGTGAATAAAATATTCGAATAAGTATTCGAGTGATATATTCAAATTTTAATACAAATGTATACTACGAGTACAATAGTAATTGTACATTAGGTAACGTACACAATTATCTATAAGTAAAATTTAACTTTATATGATATTATTCAACAGGCTAAATTTTTTTTTAGAACATTTTTTTCATACTAAAAATTAGTTTTTAATTTTTTTATATATAGTTAAATTATATGACATTAAAAAATACATAGGTTTAAATGAAAGAATGCGCATCTACGGGGTAAAAAAATACATACCTAAGAGAATTCTTTAATCTAAAAAAAAAAAATCTTAACTCGAATCAAATCAATCGGCAATATTTGTTTAGCCGTCGAAAATTATACCGCGATAATATTATGACGTAGGTACAAATATCAATATTATTATAAGATCGATACAGTCGCGTGAAATAATACAGAGTGATTCACTAAGCGTGCTCACCCCATTTTTTTGATTACATTTTTGCATGTATTCAAATTTTGATTTTAGGAATTTTTCAGGTAGGGGGAGAGTAATACCTAAACTAAAAAGTGGAATATCTTGTTAACGGTTTGACCGAAATTAAAAGTGTTGACGCCTAAATGTATTTAAAGTAATACCCCATCTATTTATGGAATTTTTAATATAGGTTTTCATTTGAAAAACCAAAGTTAGTAACGCCACAGGATACTAATAAAATGTTGTGAAAAATCTAAGTATTCGAAAATATCGGTTTTAACTACATTTAAAAATTCCAAAAATCAGAGTTTGGATATATGCAACATTTAACCAAAAAAATGGGATGAGCAAGCTTAGTGAATCACTCTGTATAATATAAATATAGGGTGTTCCATTTAACTTTTAAATAGGTACGCTCATTATCTCCGAAGGTATTAACTTTTTTCGTAATTTGTCTTTTAAAACATTTAAAAACAAACAGTTCTACAATTTCGCATTTGCGTTATTTTTTGTCACATTTATTTTTGGAAGTAAAACATTTACCATAGAATAAAATATTACGTTGTACGAGATATTCCACTGTTAAGTTTGGGTTGGAGGAAAGTAGTGGAGCATCATTTGTGTTGCGACACAGCACGTGGCGTTTTAATAATACACCATTAATTTTCCTCGATTCAAACTTAAAAGTAGAATATCTCGTCGACGAATTAACGGAAATCAAACATTTCAACACCAATATTTATTTTAACTAATACTCCGTCTATTTGTAGAATTTTTAATACAGGTTGCCATTTGAAAATCAAAAATAAGAGTGAAAATGTATAACATAAATGTAAAACTGTAGAGCCGATTATTTCTTAAAATTTCTATAAAACAAATTACGAAAAAGTTAATTATTTCTGAGACAATGAGTGTACCCACTTAAACAGAACAGCTTGTATAGTGGACCTAGTAGATCTATAGTATTTCTGTAGGTATATAAATAAAGTGTGAAACGAAATTTTTCACCATGATAAGCTATCTTGTACAAAATAATATTTACCTCTAAAAAGAATATCCTAACATTCCTAACAATGGATTTTAGTTAGTTTTATAAGCTGAAACACGCGTGTTTTATGTCGGAAAAGAAAAAATATGATTTTAAAATTCCAATACATCCGTTAAAATAACAGACTAGTAGTACTTGTTTTCGTCAATAAGTAATTCATTAATGTTATTTATAACTGCGGATCGATAAATTCGTTCTCATATTACCTGTCCATATACCGGAATATTCATATAGTAAATTTAATCCCGAGCAACTGCAATCTGCATTGATCCGAAATAATATGATCTATATGTTGTTTTCCGTACCGGATTTAGAGATTTATTTATTTTTTTATTTAAATCCGAACAAATATTATATTACTGAACATCATCCATGTGCAATTTTTTATGAATATACAATCAGTAAATTGATGATATTCGGCATTGTATATTTCGGAAAGCTGGGTAAAATGACAAATGTATTTTTTTAACTAGTTTAGGTTAAGTTACAAATTTTCAAGAAAATTATAATTTGGTTCAGTTAAAAGTAGATATTTATAGCCAGCATATGTCTCATGTCCATATTATTGTGTGATAATTAGGGCTGGAATTTCGATGCACTTTGCATTTTTTTCTAAAGCTTGCTGTGCGATTTTCGTGCTGTCACAAATTCGTTTCTTATACTTCTGAATGAGAATAACAAAGATCTTTTTGCATTTGTTTGCATTTATTGACAAATTTTGGTGTTTAAGTCGTTTTATTCATTTTTAGGTTTTAGGGTGCATGCTCAGAGTTTTTCAATCCGAAATTTGAATTTGAAATTTCATTTAAAGACTTGCACACGCTAACCTGGTTTTTATATAATTATAACAAACTGTTAAGTAGGAATTACATAATACGATACAATAAAAATATTATCGGACAATTATAATGTCAAAACTTAAATAACGAAGGATTAAACAGATAACTTCTAAAGTAAAACTAACGTGGTACGTATTTTTAGAATCACTACATTTTTTATATCTTCGCATGCGCTTATATCGTATACTTAGACAACAAATATATACCTATGTACATAGGTAATAAAAAAAATTATGTACAAATTATTTTTAAACTACAATCAGCTATAATATACTCCGGTAAATTAGACGATTTCGAAACGACAAAACATAATAATACTAATGAAAAAACTAGACAGACTGTTGTGTGAAAAAGTTTTTATGGCCAACACTCTATTACACCACGGTGGTGTATAGATTATAATTTTTTTATTCGTTGATTATAAAAGAAAATAAAACAAAAAAAACATGTTATTGATATATTTATTAATAACACGTTTTTTTTTTCCAGACAACAGTCTGGAGGGCAAACGGTTTATGTGTTACACCCTCCATCCCCTTCAAGGAAAATTGTCTTGTTCATGAAATGGACAATTTTTCACATATTCTGTGAAATGGCCGAATCAGTTACACAATTAATAGCATGGACAAAAGATGTCTAATAAAGTGCTTAGTTCATAAGTTGACCAAAACCAGTAATAATATATATATATATATATATATTTACAATATTTATAAATATTATACATATTATATTAGGATATAATATTATGTGTATAGTTATTTTTTTTTATACCTATTGAATTTAAAATACGTAGTAATAACTTTCTTTTCCAATTAATTGTTATTTAGTTAGTTACTATAGTACGGGTTTTTTTTTTTTAGGACAATGCACGCGTTCGGTTAGTCTTTAAAAAAAAAATCTCGAACATTTAGGCAACTATACTATACATAGACTGCAGGCGGTGATCTAGTAAACCAAATACCTAATATATTGGACCGGTTTACCCGCAGTGTCTACTAATAGGTGTCTATAATCTATGTACCCAGGTATACATACATTCCAATACTGACTTTAGGGAGATAGTTACAATTTAAAAAAAAACAAAACCGTAAAAATTCGCGTGCATCGTAATATTATATTCTTGTACATTTTAACACAAACGAGTTTTAATATACATATTATATTATGTGAACCCGATATAATAGCTTCAGGAAGTACGTAAAATACGCATTCGATATAATGTTTTTTTTTTTTTTTTTTTTAAAATAGTGTTATTTTTATTACTCATTATTAAACATTTACATAGTAAATTATTTATACAGTTATTAATGAATATCTATCTCTTTTAAGCCAGCTTGTGATAGAGATAGAGAGTAATACAATATTGATTAGTTTAAAACAAATTATTAAGAAGAAACTACGGATAGGTACATTAAAAATAAATTAAAACAAGCAGATACCAATTAAAAGAACTTAAACATGTGATTACCAATAAAAAAAAACAAAAAGATTTAGCTCAAATCTAAAAATAACCATATAATAAATAATATAACATAATATATAATATCTTTTTAGCATTACTTTGCGTAACGTGAATGTTTTTTTTTTTTTTTATATTGAATATGCATCGAGTCAAAACACATAAGGCCTAGATAATCCACAAAAAGTTGACCGAAAGATTTGTCCGCATATTTAACTGGAATATCATACTGCGCTATGATTTCTCTTTTATTATCAAATTAATTATACTTATTATCCTTACTATCATAGAACCGGCTGTCAATCCGAAAACCCCGCCTCCGTCCGTCTCACGTACCCACCTAGTACCTATATATATATATATATCTATATTTATACATGTACAGTTTGTATCCTCCTTTCTGCCCTTTCCGGTTGACTGCATTACAATATTACATTTTCACGCGCCGCGGTGTGCCGCTAAACCCAATAAAATTTAATGCGAATTCTATATTAATTATAATAATTCGATGTCAGTTTAACCCGTCTTCAGAGATCGGTATAGCCCTAAGGTTATACATTATATAACACCGCGAAACCTTGGTGTATTCGATTGTATACAGAGCGTACGTATACCAGCTGCGATACGGGTGCGGAGGAGCGAGAAAGAACGACGGCAAAGGAGTGAGAAAAAAACAACCCAATAATAATTAATTGGGTGTTATTCAAATCCACTATATTATATATACATATAAATAGGCACTTATACTAGCGATAGGTGTTTTATTCATTGATCATTATTATAACTACCTGCTGTACCTACTTATAAGTAGCGGCGAATCGGGTCTAATTACGCGTTGCTCACGGTCGTTATAATATAGTGCCCTCTAGTCGTCTCCATCAACATAACAGCCGATACAAAAAGTAAACGGCATTAGGCACTTATACTTATATATATATATATATATAGACACCAATACGTGTAGTGTGCATAGGTGCCCACTGACGTTACGAAAAACTGATATCGAAAAGAAAGAAAAAGAAAAAAAAATATTACATGTACATATATATCCCGAGACGCTTAGACGGTCATTACGGTTCTTTTCGGTGTCAATATCGCGCAAGCGGTGTAATACGATCATAATAATAATAACGTTGTAGTATAGATGTTGTTATCGAAAAAATGGTTAAAAAGTATGAAATATAATATTATTTTCAATGTTATTTTACGGTCTCGACTAAAAATAATAATATTACGGGTACCTATATATAAGTACTAAGCATAATAACTATAAATAATATCGTTTGTATACAGTTTAATACTGCAGCTGTGCAGTAATGTGTCCGACAAAATAAAATTATGCTCGAATTACAATCGAAATCGTTAGTGTCCGAAAAATATTTTCAAAAAATATCACGTCATCTAATTAAAAGAAAAAACTAATTAACACGTCATCTAGTTAAATGTAATGATATCAATGAAAGTTTATAACTGGCATTACAACCAATTATTGATTATTGGTATTATGTTTAGTGTAAATTGGTTATCAGCCGAAGTTAAGTTAGGTAGAAGCAAACGCATTTTTATACTAAAATAATTGATTTTTAGATTTGTCATTGGTATTATTTTTAAATAGTTAATTATTAAAATTCCGAACAAATACCTAAACTATTTTCAATATTTTTTTATATTTATATATATACGTTTGCAATAATTTTCTATACTACTTAACAATGTAACCAGTGAATCAGTACATCTTACATTTAATCCTTTGAGGAGTAAATAAATAAATAAATAAATGAAAAATGAGCTAATTCTGGGAACGGGTGCGTCCACTGTTATAGGTGGAAAAGGTTATGTTAAGTTAGATTCGCGCAATTTGAAAAGGATATTAATCGTATTTTGAAATTAAAAAAAGACCAGAAATCCGAAAAAAACGAATAGTGTAAATAGTGTTCTAGTGATTTAGAATTTGGTGAAAAAAAAAAGTAATAATTTAATATTTAAAAATAACTATAGTTGTAAAGACTTGTAAAGTCGATAAATGAATTATATTTCGTAATATACTTGATTTCAATAATATTAGTTGTCATTAATATAAAGGTATAATATTTGTATTAAAAATTATACATGTATCCTTTATTATAATAAAATATATTTGAAAAACATCACGTGCCTGCTGAAGGGTTAAACACCACACAATATAGATTGATTAAGTAATTTGTTGTAAATATTGTGGACACTGAAGTGGATTTCTGAAACACGTGTACACGAGATTGGGAAATAAATCTCTGCAAAGCAAAATTATTGGATCTGACTACTGTTTTAGAATCAGCAGGTCACGCAGAAAAACCAGTATCACTTCAGGAGGCAGCTACTATAAATAGTGTTTCGGGGGTCACAAGAATATACCCGATGCCATTGAAAAACGAACAGGTGTGCTTGCAGATTGGCATCCAGAATGTGTAATTTGAAATGTCACGGATGTTCGCCACGTGAGAAAAGAATGAAAAATAAAAAAAAATGTATACAAAATCGGTTTAAGATTAAATATTTATTAGGGTAATATTATAATATGTATAATACATAATACATATAACTTGATTGTGTTATGTGTATCCACATTATCCACTATCCTTAGGAAAGGATGACATGTACTAAATAATGATATCATTTCCTTTCCTTATTAGGAATTGTCTAACATGTCAACATTTCCGGTAACATAATATGTATTTTGAATCATATATTTGATCTGAGCCATAGAAATTATTATATAAGATTTGTAAACAAATATCTCAAATGTCCGGGAGGGTGTAACCCAGAAGCTTATCATCAACTCCTCCCCCGGAATTAAATTATTACAGTTATTCATTGGAGGGAGGAATGTTTTTGATCAGCACATCAACGAAAAAATAACCGTTTGCAAATTACTCTCAATTTATATTTTCCTCTATGTATTATCGTAATATATAAGAGACGAATAGTTCTTTTTTTTTTTTTAATATTAGATACCAAATTAATATAGTACCTACCTTAAAGACGTTATTTTAGATTTTCTTAGAGGGATAAATTAGTAAATTTATTTTGCTTTTTAGAAATTAACTCAAACAAATTGTATTAATACTTAACTAATGCAATCTATTAATCATGAATATAATAATTAATATGAATTACACATATAATATGATCAGTTATGGTTCTTTATTTAGTAATGTATTACCTACAAATTAAACATCGATAATTAAAATACTTTTAATCTATTTTGTGTCTTCATCTTCTTGGAAATAATATATGATAACTGTCAATGTTTTATGAGTCAATTTGTTATTTAAAATTTTAATGAAGATGCATTTTAGAATTTTTTTTCTATGGTATATTATCAACCATATTTCTATTTACAATTCTTATTGAAATTAAAAACGAATACAAACAAATATCATAATTTAACAGCTACACACTTTTTTAATTTCGTGCCGCATACAATTTTAGTCCCTGGACTAAAACCCCTAACCTCAATATTTTAAAAATACCTATACTATTAATATTTTGTTTCTAAATATAAATTGCGAAAAATATATTTTTATCTACTATGAGAACATCACACCCGTGTGTTGTCTGTTACACTAATTATATGATTTATATTTTTTAGTAAACTATGAGTATGTGAATTATCACAATTTACAAATATGTATAGCTCGCTTGAAAATTAAAATATTGAGAAAAGCCGATGTAGTTGCACAGGCATTGGTCAATGTTATAAAGTTTGATAATTTAAAAATTAAAACTAACAGCGCAGAGGTGTCCACGACAATTTATCAATTGCAAATTTGTTGTGCGTTTGTAAGACGGAGAACTGTCGGGTATGGCAGAATAACCAATAAAAAAAAAAAAAAAAATGATAACAAAAGTAAATAATCAAAATCAATGCACTGAATATATTTGAATTTATAGAAGTATTTCTATGAGAAGTGAATAAAAAAAGTTACCGTTTCAGTATAATATATCAATTCATTATTTTACTAACCACGAGAGCGGATATTGATTTTGATTGATGAATTATTTGTATATCTTTACAATATTATATATGATATGTTTTAGTTTCTCTTTATAAATTCGCATTAATCATTTTAATATTTAAGCGATCGTATTCTATTATATATTATGTTTTCTAAGAAAAATTCGAAATGTTTATAAAAAAATATAATATTATAAGAACATGCAGAGGTATATTGACGTCATCGAAATAATACGAGAATAGGTGATTGCACAATTATTCGAAATGACTACACAGATAATATTATTTTGATAATAGCATTACTGCATTAGTTTGTACACCTTGTGTTCATAAATTTATCCATCATCACTGATAATAACCATATTTATCCCGCTACAATATCTCATCAACCGATTCTTAAATAATGTGAGTGATAAAACCATCTTATGGTAAATGCCATCGGTGCCGTCACAGATGAATTAAAGAGAAACACAAGGAAAAATTGAATAAAAGCTATAAATAATACAATAGTTATCAGGATCTTTAACTTAAAGCCACAAATCCCGTGTATCCTGTGTGGGGTGGTTATTGTCGTTGACTAGGATTGTTATAAATAGATCCGTAAGTACCAACACGAAAACCAAAAAAAAAAAAAACGTTTAGGATAAAATGTAAGTACAACAGTTTAATATCTAAATAGTAGGATTTGAAGATGAGTTGTATACGATAGTGAATTCTGCAAAATTCGTGACCGGTATATTGTAGTATGAATTTCATTATTCACGATTCTAAGTGTCTTGCAATGTCAGAAAAGTAGTTTTAAAAAAAAAAATCCACACATAACAATAGGTATAAATACTCCGATAGTTTTATCGACTTTTTGTAATTTAACTTTTATATTATTAGTGTACACATTTGAAATCACATTTTATTACAAGCTTGTGTAGCGAAAATTTCTCGGGTAAAAAAAATGAGTGAAATTTTGATTTTATTTCTGTTAAATGAGGTATATAGTTGTGATAATATTCTTGAATAATATAAATAATAATGAGATAAATATCCAAAGAATAATGCATAACGTAGCAGAAAATGTGAATATATGTATACAAATTACGAGTAATAAGAAAATACGGTTTCATACGATTCGTGAAACTATGACTTACAAGTAAAATTTATTAAATTGGAGAAAAAACAAATATTAAAAACAAAAAACAAAAAAAAAAACGATAAAGAAAAAATTCAATTTAATTCATTACTTACTTTACCTATTCCCATCAACATTTTGATATTTTTTGACCAAATATAGATATAGGTAGTTATAATACGAGTATAACCGTGAATTCAAAATGCATTAATTCTATAAAGAGTATTGCAAATGATTTTTTAAACGTAAACCACTTTCGAAAGAAAACATAATTATGATTGGAATAATACATTAAGGTGGTTGAAAGCAATTCATTAGTTCATACATTTACACCAATAGGCAAGTAAAATAAACATATTTTTAGTAGTACAATTTTTGTTTTGAAAAACTATATATGAATCCGTACACTTACTTGTTTCTATGTTTTTTAGGAAATTTTATATTTTTTTTTTTGTAACTTAAGCAGAGTTTATTTAAGCGAAAAAAGTTAAAATAATGTACTTTAACTAAATAAATAATTAAACTGACGGTCCCCGCAAGACTTATAGACGAGAAATCAAAAAATTAAAATATGTATCCAAAATTAAAACTGCGCGAAGGGTGGGCGATTTTTACGCCGGCAGCTGGAATCCAGCGTGTTGTTATAACACATCATACCCGCCCCTTACACGAATACCGCACAGTAGATAAGTGGATATGTATTATCATTAAAAGGTAAAAAATAATTTTCAAACGTTAAAAAAGCGGAGAAAATTTGGAAACCCGCTTCCGACCCCTTAAACATAAAGTTTTATCCGAGTCTTTCCGTCTGGTACGTACCTAGCTATTATAGTTTACTCGAATGACATTATGTATAACGTTTAAAAATAGGGTTTTAACTTCGGTGACAGGAAACAAATCACGGTCGCCCGTAGTATCCGGTTACGTGTATGCCTACACCCCTATTTCAATATTGGGGTTGCAGTATTATAACATTGCGTTACGTTGTTAAGTTATTTTCAAAACGGCATACAGATTTAAAACGAAGGTGTCAACGTCCATGTTATACCGGATGGGGGAAAAATCGTGGTTATAGACCTCGGTTGTATTATTATAACAACAATAATACATAAGCACACTGTATACGTTACTGCAGCGCGGTTATTGTTCGGAAATAATAGAGATTACGGATAACGCTACGGAACCTATGACTAATTTTTCAAATATAAAATACGACCGTTGAATGAAGAAAAAAAAAAAATGGCAATAAAAACATACGAGACCTACCCAAATCAATATTTCGATGAGGAAGCCTGAGCACCGGGACCATAAAAAAAAAAAAAAAAAAAAAAAAAAAAAAAAAAAAAAATAGAAAAGAAAAAGAATAGCAGTTTTCAAACGCCACACGACTATAGCATAGCGTACGCGTATACGTTAAAATACCTATTTACTCCTATGGGCTATAAAACATAATCCGTTAAATATTGCCGTTTTTTTGATGTTTTTATTTTACGCGCGGCCTCCGTATAACCCCACGTCGACGATTTGCCCGCGCCAACCTCGTTTAACCTAAACCACGGTGAGTTTCGCGTGCGTTTACGACGGCTATTCCGCATATTCGGTACGGTTTCTAGGAAGCGACATCACCGTCCTATTGTTCTCCCCGTCGTCGTCATACCGCCGCGTGTGCGCAGCGCAATTTATTTCAAAAGTGATTTATGCCGTCCGATGCGGCACCGCTGTCGCTGTTGCAGACGTTAATCCCGTTTCGTTCGGTCGTCCCGAAATCGACCGAGACGCGCCCGCACCGGTGTCATCTGAGAGAAAGCGATGCGATTTACATCGACGTTGCGACTCAAAAGATATTGCGATGCCGTTGCCGCACTGCGCAGTGACGTAATTACCCACCTCATAAACCTCGAGGGGGGGACGGTCATGAGGCCCGCTGTAATGTCAAATAAATGTGCAACGCGTACGGGGTTCTGCATCTGCATTGGGAGGGTGAGTGGGGGGGTTNGGGGGGGGGGGGGGGGGGGGGGTTAGACGGTCCGTGGGAAGCTAAGCTCCAAATAGCCCCTCTCCGTAGCCGCAGATAACGCGACGTTTTATAAAACAATCTGGAGCCGATAACTGTTTCGTCAAAAACCCAAAAAGTACGAAGTATGAATAATAATATTAGAATATGCGCGATATCACGAGAAAAAAATGTCGTTTCTTGGGGTTTAAGTAAGGGTGGTAGTTTGGTAACCTATTGTAACGCTCACGGTGTAAATGTAACGGTCAGGTAGTTGTATTTTACAAAAAAGGAACGAAAAAAAATTGTTCCCGTTGCTCCGAAAAATTCCGTTACTGTACAGATTAGTTTTCAAAAAAATTTCCAAAAAGTTAACGAAATTAAAGGCACGAGATTCTTTGAATCCGTTCGTTCCAAATACTGCTATAAATAAATTGTTATCATTTTTTATGTTATTTAGGTCTGTTATCCGCAACAAATAATTGACGAAAGTATAATGAAGTTTAGCTGTGTAGTCGTGATTTAAGTAAAAACAGATTTCCTTACTAATTAAGTCAATATTAACTAATAAAGTTCCACATCGACTTCTTTTTAGTAGGCGTATTATCATAATTTAAATCTATTGCAATTGACAATAGATAATATTGAAACATATACAAGTGACTTTGCGTTATAAGAAATGTTATCATGCAAATATGAATTATTGTAAAAAATGCTAACCATCAAGCGTAAAAATATTATAATAGGTAATTTGTGGGCACTCGGTCATAAACACACCGTTAATCTGCTGCCATCTAGCGGTATCAATTTTCCATATATAAATTCTAGTTAAAAACAATATAATTCGAAAAATCGCATAGATAAACGAGAACCACAATTTTCACAAAACTATATGCATAATTTGTACACTATGATTATAATAAATATATAGGTATTTCAAAATGTTTCTTGTATTCTTATTTTGTATACAAATGCATCTTAAATATTATTAAAGATAAGCCATAACAGCAATTTATTATTATGCACGTTTTTTTTTTTTTTTAAGGTTTCCAATTTCGTGAAACCCGAATTTAATGAACATCGTACTGTAATCCAGTGAAAACTGAAAACCCGTTTAAATTTATTAGTATAAGTAGGTAGGTTTTATTAAGGGAATACAATACTCATAATGCTGTTTTGTAATATTATATTTTTTAGTAAATTTTTAATACTGGTTTCCTAATGTCACATACAAGTAGGAAGGTATTATTTTTTATAACACGTTTTGATTTAAAACGTCTATATTGACTTGATTTGGTGTATCCCACATATCGGTATCGTTGTCACAAAACAAAACAAAAAACCTAAGTAAGTACTTGAATTATGCTATACGTGTCCAATTGTTTTATTCTCAAGGTTTATGTCCCACCTAAAATGACTACATTCTAAACTGGTTATAGTTGAATGAGGACATAAAAACTTCGAGTTTATGAGAATATATAACATTGTGAGTAGGTACCTATATGCCGACCGATAATGTCTATTTTAAATAGATTGAATTCCAATTATTTACTGCGTATATGGGTGTACAGTGACAATTTAGTAAAAAAAAAAAAGCAAAAAAAGCTGATACTGCTGATGGTCACAGAAGCGTGACTGTTGTAGGTGGGAAGTTAGGACGGTAGGATTCATAAAGTTATTATCTGTAATTAAACATAAACTATTGCTAATGAAAAACGATGTGAATTACGTTTATACATGAGGTCCACAATATTTACAAATTTCATCAAAATTTGATCTTAAAACCACTATAAAAAAATTACTACATTTACACTTTACGGTTTTTTTTTTTTTTGTATTACATAGCACAAGCAAAATTAAAATGTCTAAAATGTCTATAAATAACTCACAAATAGCTCAAATAGTTTTTAAATTTAACTACATCAAGACAAGTATAAATATAGACAAATATAAGTTTTCTGTTCAAAATTGAAATCCCTAAGAAACATTAGAAATATGAATATCTACAAACTGAATTAAGCAATAAAACAATAAAAGCATTATTTTCATAAATTTGCCCGTTCTTTTCGCGTTTTTTCCGGTTATGCTTAATTATTAAAAAAACTATACGGGAAATTATAAAATTACTTTTAAATTCACCAACCAGATTAAGAATTCAACAACAATGATCGCTTGTCGTTTTTTCAATGGCGAAATATTTTTAATAGAAAACATAAAGCATAAATATTTAAAATAATGAAATCATAACACCGTAAATTTGTTCGTTTTTAATTTTTCGTCTTTTTCCGGTTTTCTCCATTATTATGAAAACTGTACGGAAAATCGAAACATAGTTTTGTTTTTCATCAACTAGATCCAAAATGCGATGAATAGGTCTCTTGTCATTTTTCGACCGAAGTAAGATTTCTGGTAGCAATCATAAGTTACATAAATGTAAAATTTATAAAGAAAAAAATAAACATCGTTTTAAAACTAATACACTCCTTGCTTCGCTTAGAATATAAAAATTATGATTAATATTTAAATTAATTGTATTGTGTGTACTATATTGTATATATTATTGGCGATCCCGTAACCTGTCATTAAGAACTGTTGTTTTAAGCAACGGCAACCGATATTAGATTCTGAGCGAAAACATGATGAATGTATCGATTTAACTGCGATAATGACTTTTATTTAAATTCGGAGCGTAGCGAGGAATATATTGGTTTACAATTATGTTTATATATGTATGTTTTTTTTTTATTCTGTGACCAATTTTTAACCAGAAACCTTCTTCTGATTTTCAAGTGTAGTACCTTTCCTAAAAGGAAATTTTATTTCGATGGTACTTTATTGAGGTCATTTTTCGATTTTCTTCTAGCGGTTTTCTAAATACTTGGGAAAATGTATGTACATATATAAAAGAAACTTCGTTTCGAATTAGGTTTCATTAGCAATAGTTTATCGTTGCGTACAGATATTAAATTTCCCTCCATATCATATACCACCCTAACTTCTCGCCTACAACAATTTCTCACCCATCGTGTCGATCTTTTTTTTTCCATCTGCTAACAAGTTGTCGACTGGAATATATTCTCCAATATTTTTAACTTCGGGAGTGATTTAACGTAGAACATTTTTTCTAGTTGATGAAATTGGGAGGGAATTTATCTGAGACTTTTTAGTCCCAAAAAATTGTACTAAAAATGTAAAATTTAAATTTGCCAAATAACAGTAAACCATGCGGCATGTGAGAAAAGAAACTAATTGCTTATAAAAGCGAAAAAGGGCAGCTTTATTTTATTAGACTGTTTTATGTACTTCAAAAACGTATATAGAAGGTTAGAAGAAACGAAGACGAAGAATTAAAAATTAAGAAGAAGGCTAGAAGGCGTGATTGCCCGGGGTGGCATTTCAAAACATATTTGTGTGTTTAACGCTTAATTCTTAAATCATTAAAAATGTATGCTGGTTGATAATATTATTATTACTAGGGAAAGGATTTATACGCTCTTAAAATCCAAAAGAAAGCGCTTAAATCTACAAAAAAAAGCACTTAAAAATATGTTGAAAAGCAATGCGGTAGAAGGGTTTTAAAGTCCTCCCTCTAACGCTTCTAACCCTATTCAATACAATTTTCTAATACTGACAACACTGATTAACACAAAGTATTTATTTGAAAAAAATTACTTTATGGTAATAATTTTCTAGTGTTAAACAATTATTTTTAATAATGGTTAGAACCATTAGATATAAGAGGACTTTTAAACCCCTCTACCATTATTGTTCTTTTATACATTTTTTAAGTGATTTTTAGGTCTTTTTTTACGTTTTTAAGCGATTCTTTGGAGATTTTAAGTGCATATAAATCCATTACTTAAATAAATTACCTTTTTTTTTCTTTTTTGTTATCTTATTATCATATTCGCGCCGAACGGTGAAAAGTGTTCAATTGTGAAATGATATTATGGAATTATATAATATACTTAGTCAATATGAATTTACAGGGTAGAAATAGTTCTATAAATGGAGTATTGATTATTTAAATAATTTTTACATAAATAACATAATGCCAATTATTAATTACTTAAAAAGACTGAAGAGTGTTCATCTACTTTGCTGTCAGTTGAATATATGTGACACGTAGCAAATAATACAAAACATTTTTTTTTTCTTTTTGATAAAAATCGAGATGCCTCAAAAACATGAATTGTCTCTGTTGATGTATCTATTTAATATGTATGGGAATGATAAGTAACACGCAGTAAAGTACCTATTATACCAATATACACATTATAGACATGAATATCATGTCTCTAGTTAAAAGCGAATATTGAATTGTAAATTAATATCACATCATTTTGATGAATATTATTTATTTATTGTGAATTAACGCCATGAATGCACGTAGTACAGTAAGACAACTAAATATGAATTAAAGATAATCTATACGCTAAAAATGAAACTAAGTGGAGTGTAATAAGAGTAAAACCTAGTTGAAAAAAAAAACAAGATGCAAGAAAATTACTAAACCAGTTCCCCTATAGTAACATTTATAGTTTAATTCAGATTATAAGAGTTATCGTATATATTATATTCGATAAGATTTTACCGGTCCAGAGGCCCTTATTAAAAAAACGCATGAACAGCAGAGCTCCATCAATATAGAATTGAATTTTTCCCAGATGACTTATTATAATATTTATTGTTTCTGTTTTTCTTATTTTTTAATTTTAAGAAATTAAACAAAAAATTACAAGATAATGCAGTTCTCGAAATTTTCGACAAAATACAAATAAACGGTGGGGTCACGGGGTTCAACGTTCATACCTTCTAAATAAGGCACTTCCTTGACAACAATTCTACTTAATACATAAACACATTCAAACCAAGTTACTACTTATTTATTACTCTTATGAGTTTGTAAGTGTATTTAATACTCTTGCAACAACATGTTGACATTTATACCGAAATTCAACTAAAATATTACCACTTCAATCCATTTATAAAAATAAAACTTTAACCCTTTTAATCAAAATATAACGGTATAATCTCTTTATAAATGTTTTATAAACATTAGGAACTCGCTATGGCAGTTAATTTTTATTGTATTAAACATTATTAATGAAATTTAAAAATTAAAATAAACTATAATTTTTATTAATTTTTTTGAAAGGCCCCAGATGCGAAGTTAAAGATGATAATCTGTACATAAATGTATATATTATTTTATAGAACCAAATGAAAATATAATTTGGGTTTAAAAATTGTCGATAAACATTAAACTTAAAATATTAATATGAATTTTTTCCGAGAAAAAAGCCCTCCCCCCTGGGTCTTTTTTTATATTTCAAAGCCCAGCGCTAGGAAACCGGGCTCCGGTTTAATCCGATCCTGGGCCACGGATGCACGGTTGAAACGACGAACGCAAAAGAATGGTAAGTAGTAAGTACGCGAGTAGAAAGGAAAGGTCACTCGCACGGTACTTCCATGAAAATGGAAAACCCTAATCTGTCAGGTATCTGTAAAACTGCTGAAAAAAAAAAAAAAATTATAATAATATTAAAAAAAAAAATAATAGGTACTTATCGTGGGCGATTGCAGACACGTCCAAAAAAAAATATCGTATATCGTGCAGACAGAGAATACACATTACGTAATTTAACCTAACTTATACAGTTAATGCTATTATCTGAATCATATTGTATAGGATTACCTATATATATATTTGAATAATGGAATAATACAGACACCAGGAATGTCAACCGATACGACAACGGCCACGTTAATTTTCATACTATACATTGAACATTATTTTACAGGGTGTCTCACGAAGATATTATATCCATTGTGACATCTCGGAGAGTGTTAACTTTTTTGGAAATTTTTTTGTTGTTGACAATCTTAGAAACAAACACTCCTAAAATTTTCTATTACCAATATTTATCGCTATCTGTGTAATGCCAGTATGCGGCGTCTGAATAAAGATCCACTCTACCCCTATCTAAATCTAAAAGTAGGGAATCTCGTCAACGGGTTGACGGAAATCAAAGATTTCAGCATCAAAATGTGATCAAATTAATAGATGTATAGAATTGTTTATTTAGGTTCCCATTTCCCAAAAATCATAAATAGGTATAGTCCTTTTACCTTCAAAAATACTGATGACGAAAAAATAATGGCAATATACCATTTTAGAGCGCATAATTCTAAAATAGTTTAAAAAAATCACCAAAAAGCTAATACTTAACGAGATATCACAATGGATATATCTCCGTAGGACACCCTGTGTATAGTCGATCTTATAGTTCCTATCGTGCGGTTAAACATATAAGTCATGCGAAAATAAAATTAAGTACGTATTCAAGTCTGAAATCGACCACCCATAAACCGTCAGTTATTATATTATTTCATAAAAATAAGAATTATTTCTTTTTTTTTTTTATTAATAATTAATAATATTATTATGCATCATTAACTACTCTAGGCATTGTTTTTGTGCCTGAACAATTTTTTATCCGCACGCGGTGATGCGATTGAACACGGTACGATTTATTATTTTGCCGTTCATTTCTAACCGTTTACAAAAATGTTAATTATTTAATAATTAAAAAAATATAATAATAACATAGTATACTGCGACTATTATACCGGTGGGAAAGTTAAAAAAAATGTCGACAAAACGAAATCAAGATTGAAATAATGCGCGCATTGTAAAACGTGCATGTATAATAATTTGAGTCGAAATGCATAAATTTAAAATCGTCAATATATATATGTATATTTTTTTTTTCCCAAACTGTATACATTAACGTAAGCATTTTTTTATACAGCATATTTTTCGTTGCGCGACGATGAAGAAGTGGACGGCACAGTTCGTTGGCACATCTCGGGAACATACTATATATTATACCTACGAATTATTTGTCGGCATCCTACAACGACGGAGATTTCTATCAATTTCCTTTTAATGAGGTATTACAACAATGACCTTTAGGTTCATCCGGTACAAATGACCGAGCTGATGGTTTAGTGCGCAATTTCAAATCGTGGCTGCCGCGTATAACCCATACGCGAACAGATGACGAGAAAAAACCAATTTATAACACACGCGTTTAGCTTGTCCAATAAACGTATACACCGCACACTCGCGTGTATTATACGTATTTATATATTGCACACGTATGCTTACCTATTATTTTGTGCGAGTGTGTGTTTCATTCTAGTTTGTCCCCAGTAAAAACCGCTTCGGTGTCATAAATCAACCATCGAATAATTAGTTATTGTTGCTGATGGCGCGCCTTGGTGGTCTCTCTCTTTTTTCTTCTCTTATACGTACCCTGTCCGCAGTACGTACATATACTGCAGGAGTGTATACAATGCGTTTTTTTTTTATTTCAAAATCATTTTTTTAGTTCTTCGAACCCGAATTATATACGTCATGTCCCTGTACGCAGTGGGTATCATATACAATTAATGTTATGCGGTTAAGTGGAAAATACAATAAAAAAAAAAAAAAAAAAAAAAAACCGAACGTTATTATGTGTCTATACTTGGCATTGATTTATTTAGCGAAATTAAGAGGACCGCAAAGCGGAGGAAAAGCGCGGCAGCCATATAATTTGACAAAGCCTCGGCATGCTGCAGCAGTCGCGCGTTGATTTATGGAATACCCGTTTTTCAGGGCGATTATGCGAATAATAATCCCATTCGTCTTATATTATATAGAGTTTTAAAAAAAAATAAATAATAATAACAATAAAAATATGTTGATTGGAATGTTAAAGCTTAAAATTATACCGTATTATTATTATTATTATTATTATAATGCAATAAACATACACGATATTATTTATTTTTATTTTATACAGCGTTTAGTATACGTAAAATATGCTTTAAAATTATTTAAAATTCTATATGTAGCGAAGAAACTGTAATAATCAACGTAATTATTGAGACCCGTTGTTTTTCCCACCTCGGAAAACCATTTTTCAGTTAGTGGGAATGCCTCGATTTGTCCACCGCACACACTTTAAAAGAAGCAGAACTTCCGTTTGGTGGTACTTTACTTGAGTATTTTTTTGAAATTCTGAACATTTTTTCCTCTAGATTCATTTTGTCGTGTTGTGTTTTTCTCGGAAAACACTTTTCGGTTAGTAAAAATGACCCGAATTCTTCGCGTAGCTCAATATCTGATGGGGCTTTATTTGTAACGTTTTTCGAGCTTTTAAAACATTTTTCTAAATAATTATAAAACTTGCAAAAAAAAATACGACACGTTTGTTTTGTCTCTATTGATTTCTTGTGTTACCTTGACTTTTATGCGAAAAAACCACGAGTAATATTGTATAATTTTACCAGACTGCCGAGCTCCATCCAGAATGGATTTTTGATTTCGATAATTTATTGTTTTTTTTTTTTCCATTATATAAACGAATAGTGTACCTTATAACTTCTAAACTTTCCATTTTTTTTTTTTTTTTTTTTTGGTGTTAGTATGTAACTTTTCTACCATAAATTTAGCTTTGATGTATAAATTGTACCACTTTATTTGAAAGGAAATTTTATCAAGTTGGTGCATTAAACATGTTAATTTTTGATTTTCCAAGAGGTTTTCAAAATAATTGGGAAAACCGGAAATAAAATTATTGGGAAAATAGCAAATATTTACGACAGGCTGCGGCATAACCGTTTTAAATGTTTCTAATTTTTTCAAACCGTTTTCCACTAGAAATACTCCTTTAATCAAAAAATGCATCAAGACTAGTTTTCATAATAATTGAAAATACCCGGAAAAAGAAGAAAAATGAAAACTGATAAAGTTTTACGGTGGAGGGATGGAGCGATATGATTCATTTATTTAAAATGTTTACGATTTATGTTTTCTTTCTGAAAAATTGCTTCCATAAAAAAATGACTGGAGATCGTTTTTGTTTCCATTTTAATCTAATTGGTGAGTAAGTAATTCTTTCTTTTAATTTTTCCTGTAATTTTAAATAATTGAGCAAAATCGAACAAAAACTTAGAAAGAACAGGGAAATTTACGAAAAGAATGCTATTATTTCTATTTTTGTTTTTTTTCTTCTTGTTATTCAGTTAACAATATTCGACTCTTGAAATTGTTTTAGAAAACTAATGTTTGCCTTTTCTAGACATGGTACAATTTTAATAATATTTGAGCCATTTTTGAGTTATTTATAGACATTCAACTTTAAATTTGTGATGTTTTTACATTTGTGATAATTTTTATTTGGTAGGTACTCTGTGGATAAAATTGTTTAACCAAACAGAAATGTTTGCAAATTTATCACGAGGTTCATTAAAAGCGGTAAGAAAAATGTTGAGTGTAATGTAGTATTTTTTTTAATATCAAATTTTGATGAAAATCGTAAATATTACGACCTTTCAAAACATGTATAACCAAACTTTGCTCCTAATCGTTTTCCGTGAGCAATGGTTTATTGTTGCTTGAGATATAAGTTAAATAACTTAATTTATCCTATCTTCCCGTCTATAACAGTGGTACACCCGTCCGCAGTAATAATCTCGTTTCGTTATTTATTCTTATTTCTTTATTTGTTTTTATTTATTTTTTATTTATATTGATTTTTTTTTCGTTTGATAATGTTTTTTGAAAACATGTTTTACATCGGCAATCGAAAAAATTTAAAAAGTTTTCCGACTTCGAGTAGAGGACAATGAGGTGCCGTTAGTAATCAACAGGTAGATGGGTATCATGACCACGACGAGTTGTGAGCAAACAACAATTAAATAATGTTTTTCTGGCCTGACTTTATACGGATTAACAATGATGAATTGCATATTTTATGATTTGTGCATATGACTTTAAAATTTCCGAACAACGTCGTTAATTCAGTATTCAATAAAATATCATTAATATCAATAATATTTTCCCAAAGCCAATCGTGATTTAAAAAAAATAAATAGTATTCGTATTAAATAGGTGATTATGCTTCATGTAAAACCTATTTCAATTCGTCTTTTGTTATAAATATAATAATATTTGGTCCCTGTACCTAAGTAAATAATATTTTCTTCGACTTCGTTATAATATGTTTAATCGAAATAATCGTGCTAAGTCACTATAATAATCTTTCAATGTTTCAAACATGTAAACATAATAATTTATTATTATTATTGCTATAAGTAAATATAAAATTTGTTTTATCATCAAGTACAACTTATGATGAAATTTGTGTTAAATATGCATATATTTTGACTTGGTATGCCAAAACATTTTTTTATCCATATAAAACCAAAAGCTAAAGACTGAAAAATTTCCATTCGTTAGGTATAAATAGCTTAAAACTCTCCAGGACGTTTTAAAGTATACAGATATCGTCAATGCGCAAATATTGCCACTTTTCCCGAGTTTTTTCCTAACCACAAGGAAAATCTAAAAGCGAACTCTCTATGCACCAACCGCACAACACATTATTTCGGAAGAAATGCTGCACTTAATGATCCGCGAAACACTTCTGATTTAAAAGTTATAAACGGATAAACAAAAAATAAAAATACACGTTATCATAATTTAATATAGTAAAACCCGCCACTAATGCCAATATTAATTACCAACTATATTAATAATCGTCGAAAAAGACAGCAATGCAATTTTCGTTTTATGGCCGAAAATACCTTACGACGCGACGGGTATCGTGTATAGGCGTTTAATTTAGATCAACCTTTTGAGTATTTTTCTGCAATCCAATTGCATTCTGATTTGTATAATCAAGGCAATAACTATTTAAGTATTGTTTCTAATTAAACAAGGGAGGGTTCCGTAGTTAAATACCACTACTGTTTAACAAAACTATTGCCAATACAAAGCTGTATTGATATTTAATAAATTACCTAAAATAATCGAATTGTAATAGATAAAAAGCTATTTAAAATCGAAATAAAAAAATGCGTTGGATAGACGCAATTGTCAACGGTACGGATGAGTCGACGAGTATTTCCGTTATCATAAATTATTGTATATTGTTTATTTATTTTTCTTTAATTTATGCCACGCTATTATAATTTAATTAACCATACATTTGATCATCTTATAATATCTATTTTAATATTATACATTTTGCTGTAGGTATATGCATATTATTTTAGTGTTATATCTTAATTATAGCGTCGAAGACCTCATACTTGCCGGAAGATTGCTCAGCAGAAGAAATAATTAGCTCGTGTACACATTTTACAAATTTACAATTTATTGTATTATTTCATTATGTACCTCGAATTGGATAAAACTATTATTATTAAAATTATAGCCTACATTCTACATACGTATAGCGGCTATACAATGTAGACTATTTATAATGTACACTGTACATTGAATACGTGCCGACGTACTTTCACATTGGACCATTAGAAAAAAATGAAGTAAATGCCTATACAACATCCGAATTTTAGTTATAAACTTTTAACCCGTCAAGTATGACGGGCAGACAACTGGTAATCGGTTATTTCGTCAAATTTGCCAAATATTTTCGGAAGAATATTCGACCGGACCACCCGGGCTTTTGGTAGCCGTGTTATTACGCTCTTTGCATGCTGAAATTTAAATAATAGTAACAACATTGCGAACGGCACAATCCGCATTTGTGAGAAACGTACGCGTCGTAATAACAGAGGAAGCAAAGCAAAGCCATAACACCGCTGTGTCCTGACTTGTAATGATAATATTATGTGTATTACGCGTGATCGTAGACAAATATAATTCGAATCGACCGACTGAGCGCAGCTATACTATAAAACATATTCTGATAAAAATGCATAATACACGCGAACGTCACTATTACCGGTGATTTATAAACATAACGTAACGTGTTATTATATTTCTATTTGTTATAATTACATAAAAAAAAAAAAATAATAATAATCGAATTGTTATAACGTCCATGGTTTGCGCGTGTGTGCACGAGAGGCGTAAAAAAATAAATAAAAACCCGTACCATTGTCAACAGCAACGTGCATATTATTATACCTATGTACACAGTTTGGCGATCAAGGTGAACGTCTCCTGGACACCCGGTGCCCGCGGATTTGCGGCGCATTTCGTTTCGGTGTTCTCCTCCTTTCGCCGTCTGTTTTTTCCGCCCCCCCTTCCCCTCCGACGAACACTAACCTAACCCAATTAAAACGCACTTGTGCCCGCTTTCACCGCGTGGGCCTAAACTGACAGTATGAAATTCCGCACGTCCGAATTCCGAAACGATTATGTTTTCGACGACACGACCGCGGGGAGACGGGCGATACTTATTACTTATTTATCCGACATCTCCACAGACAGATCGAGACTGGTATAGAATATACGAAATGCGTGTTTTTTTTTTATTCGGTGTCCAAGTTCCATAATAGTGTTGATAGTATATCGGATACACCTATATTCCTCTCAATTGTCTAAATATGCATACCACTAATATCAATCGCGGTTTCTCTCGGTCTTCCACTAGATATATTTTTTCTCGCCGGTCGTTTTACTGCGCAAGAGCACTTGCGTTCGCAGTTTCTTCGTTCGTAGCACGGCCAAACTACTCGACCAGTAATGTAGCCGATATTTCTCAATTTCGCAGGGATGTGGGGGGCCAAAAAAAAAAACAGCTCTCGAACATTGCGGTTGTTTTGTACATAGTCGCTTAACTCCTCGTTTGGTACATATTGTTTTGGATAGGCCACTGTTGGAAAGTTGGGAAAATATAATCTATAGTGAAACTTAATTATTGGTATCTGTACGTAACGATAGTAATTCGATTTTCTTCAAAATTTGAGCTTCATGAATCCTTATTTGAAAAAAAAAAAAAAACAAAACGTGGTAACGGATTTTGGATATTTTTTTAATGACATAAGAATACTTTTAAAATGGACCTTGTATCAAATTTATTTAGCTTTTATTTAGTATGTTTGAACAAGTAGAAATTCTTTAAAATTGAACACAATTAATAATAATACGATTTATTACAAGTTATAGTCAGTGGCAAAAACAAAAAAAATGTTGTAATTTTTTTTTTATATATATACGAGTTCAATTAAAGATCAAATATGGTGAAAAATCTGTATGTATTGATAATTTATTCAGTGAGAATTTCTCATTTTTGAAAATGAAAAGAGAAAAGATTTAATAGAAAAACAAAGACGTTTTATTTAAACCTTATAAATGATATTTGTAAGATTTAAAAAAAAAAAAAAGAAGAGCTAAAAAAATTTGCCAACGGCACGTAGTGTTCCCAAGCGGTCACCCATCCAAGTACTAACTACGCCCGACGTTGCTTAACTTCAGTGATCGGACGAGAACTGGTGTATTCAACGTGGTATGGTCGTTGGCGAAAAACCCTATCGCTATCGAGTTATTTAAACATCCACTCACTTTTCTCATTAATTATTTTGATAACTTTATTGAAATTGTCGCACGCAAATTATACGGGTGGTTCATTATGCAGTAGGTTCTTTATTTTATTGTATTTATATGATTTTTAATTACGGCATTTTAAAACGTCACGTGGGCGTCAACTAGACTTCGCTCAGAATCGTATTTCGTTAACAACGGTTTATCGATTATCGTTATTTACTTTACAAATATCAATTACATACGTAACCTTATGTGTCCTACCATCCTAACTTTTTACCTAAAACAACGTCACGCATCTGCAGTATCGGCTTTTTCTTTCTTATTCATCAGTCAATTGCCCTAAGATCAAAAAGTGTAAATGCAGCAGTACTTAGATGGAACCTAATATGAATACTTACTGTACACGGTCCCCGTAATCTGTTGTCGCGGTATTGTATCAGAATTTAAAAAGGTTGACATACTTCGCACGATGGGTGGACCACTGTTGTGGGTGAGAAATTGGGAGAGTAAGATATAGAAAGGACTTTAATGCATATTAGTGCGTAACGATTAATAATTGCTAACGAAAAACTATTCTAAGCGGAGTTCGGTTAATAGTGTTACTTTGTCAACAATATATATGTCACATTATGGTAAAATAATTGCATATGTATTGTGTATTTTTTTAATATTGTACTTGTTTTCTCATTTTTCCTACGTTTTTTCCTGGTATTCCCATGTTTTTCCCGGTTTTTTCATTTACTATGAACAGCTGGGAAAATCAAAAAATTAAAATGCCACCCCAGGAGTAATATTTCTTGTAGAAAATTTGTTTACAGAAAAAAATAAATAAATAAATAGTTAACATTGTAAAACCAATACAATTCTCGCTTCACTCAGAATCTAAAACACATACCATAAAGTACCATAAACATAAGTTGATTACGATAAAAATCGTGTAAAAATATCGACAATATAGGCACTGCGCTCGGGAGTCTTAGGCTTTTAGTCGTGGGTTGTATTGAATTAACGATTGCAGGTATTCTTTAGCGATTTTCCGTTTGCTGTCGAATTCTCGATCTGCCCGGGAAAAACAGAGACATCGTCCATCATCGCTTATTCTTAAATTTCGTGCGAGACGTGTGGCGAGCTGTTTAACCCGGACAAGAAAACGATTTTTTTCGTTCCCGTGGCCTTGTCGAACCATTATTTTACCATCCCTCTATTCTTTCCGCGGTCTACTCATACGTCAACCGACCGTATCCAATTTAATGGTTTGCGTCCGCTCGTTCTCGGCACCATCCACTGCACAGTGCACACACGATAATATTATGTGACGTTCGATTTCACCGACCTATTCGCGTTAACACACACGCAGACCGTGGGATTCCGATGTTTGTTCAACTGCTCCGCCGCCAGTTGTCGTTGTATTTTTCGCCTTTACAATGAGATCGGTGTCAACAAACGATTTGTTCGGGTTTGATCGCGGGCAAAGGAGGCGCGCATCAAGATTCGATTTCAGAAACGGATCAACAATAGCACGTCTGCCCCCGTCGACGGAGTGATTTTCGAAAACGGTTTTGAAATAAAAATGTACGTACACGAGAATAAGGGACAATAACCGTTGTTATGTTATGTATTGTACACCTTTATCGTACACAGGTATTCGTTAAACGAGACCCGTGGGGCCGTCGATCGGTTACTATAGATTTATATTATACGAGTAAACCGGGCCTTTGTCTGAGGACATTGCCACTATAATGTCGATTTTTGTTTATCTGATATCATAACGGATTTATTTACATGTGATCTGAAGTATGATCCAAAGGAAACGTTTCCGGTAACCTATGGCCAATTGACGTTATACGATTGTTCACTTGAACTAGAAAAACGTCCGTGTCCACTTTGGTCAATAGGTCTTTTGGTATTGACAGTATTGATAATGAAAACAGTGGACGGCATTTTGGAACACATTTATCGAGTTTCGGAGACCCGGGGTCATTTATCTGACACGGAAATATACTCCCCGGCAGTACACTCCACGGACAAAACTTAGATAGGTGCCAATTATGGTTGTATCAAATCAGCGCATACAATTTTTATTCCGCGCTAAATGCACGGCACGACCGTGGCTCGTCTATTGGCTATAATAGCTATTCACGAGCCACGGAGGTTCAGGGCGCACCCCGGATGCATTTCAATCCACCAAAGCGCGGTCCCAACACCCGCTACCCAATTCACTTGCCGTCTGCCCACGGATTCAGTCGCCGTCGGGTGGGTGGCCCTTGGCCATTCAACCACTACCCAACGAAACTCGTAAGCCCGTCCGAATCCAACCGCGGGTCTCCGTTCGACGCCGAGCAAGGTCGACACCGGGGCCCCGGAGACCGCCCGGATTACTTTTCATAGATGTCAAAAGTCGGACATATTTCGACACCCAACCACCGACGGAACAGTCCGTTAGTTTAAACCGGAGGCAGTCAGGCGCCTACCGACGGGAGCTTGATAGCATAATCTCAGTTGCCGAGGGTAAGTTGGCCGTCCGGAAACATTCCACACCCGCGACGGTCGGAGCACGATAAGATCGCCGAACGACCTCGCGGATATCGCCGCGCGACTTAATCAATTAATAGAAGATATTCATACATTTTGAATCGAGTTTTGATCGGTTATTGAGAATAATATTTTGGAGCTCTTTCGTCGTTTTTTGATTTGAGCAAGATTTCTGGTAGAAAAGTGGTTTACTGCATAAAGAAAAACAAGAATATATTCAACTACATAATAACACCAATACAGTCTCTATTTCGTTCAGAATCTGAAGAGAAACACTCATACACCACAGTAAAATCAATGCATTCCTATCGCTATGAGCATAACTAGTAGCACGATTATTAGCGTAGTTCACGAACTTATAGTTCAATATTATGAATACTAACTGGTCACGAATACGTTTAAAAAATAATTGAACGGTCCAAAAATATATTTTAATATAACTAAATTCTTCTTAGCTGTGGTTCCTGGAATCGAAAATACGGTAAAAATATTGCAGGTAAATGTTTATCGGTACTTTTTTTAACGGATACGATAATTTCAATATCATCGCAATTGATGGTAAGATTTAAAAATACGGGACGGGAGGAATTACAATGATAATACAAGTATTAACATTACGTATAATATGTAAATCTATACACCAGTCTCTAAAAATAAATTGCGCGCAATGTGAGTGGTACATGTTATACGTCATATTATTTAAAAAAAAAAAAAAAAAAAAAAATAGCGGTACATTAAAAAGAGGATACGCGAGTCTCGGTTTTATCGTATACCGGAGGAACGTTTTGAAAAATACTCGGCACGATTTAACAGCCGCGTGACTTATACGACGTACACAATAGTTACACTTATTTACGACCCCCCCCCCCCNCCCCCCCCGACAAAACGGCAAATTATAACCGTCCACGATTGATTGTGTTTTGTTTTTTTTTTTAGAACGTTAGAACCGTGTCCGCCGGACGAGTAAATTCTACAAGATAAGAGTTTAAAAACCGTTCGGCATTAAAACGCGCGCGCACCTGAAACTTAAACGAGACGAGAATCGAGTGGGAATTTCATTACATGCATCATAAAACCGAGTGCTAAAAGCTTAATGTTGTAAACGCGTATTGTGTTTAGTACCAGTTGAATACTCATCTATCATAATATCAAAAAAAAAAGGTTGTGCGGTCGACGTAATTTGATAATAAATTATTCATTTGACCAATAACCACATAAAATACAAATCAAACATTTTACCTATTATTTTTTAATTGATACGTCTTTGATCCCGGGGAAAAATGGATTAAGTCGATTCACTATAGTTTTCAATACAAGTGAATTAAATTTTGAAAACACACACATGCAGGCTCGGGATTGAGGGGGTCGCCAAAAGGGGCCATGGCCTCAGGTCCCTGGATATCGCAATGCTATAGGCCCCTGGCTTACTGCGTTTCCTATAGTATATTACGGATAATGGATTTATTATTGTTATTATTTATGGTATTGTTATATCGTCTATTTTTAGCAGGATGACCATGGTAAGGAAATAGGAATACTGTCGGTTACAAATGTACGACGATCTCTGAAATATATTTATTCGTGAGTCACCGATATTTTGATTTTGAAAATAATTTTGACAATAATGCACATTTATGCAATTTAGACAGAACAATTTATATTAGACAAAATCATTTATTATAAAAACGGACGGACATACTTCTCGTTACGAATGGGCCACTGTTGCAGGCAGGAGTGTATTTACATGTTTGCCGCGTACAGGCCTGTGAAAAAACTAAAATCATAAACCGCACCAAATGAATTACCATGTAATTCAGTATGTAACCTACTATGCAATTTGTATTAATTAGGTGAGAATGCAAAAGAAATTTTATTTAAATTCGAAAACATAATTTCTTAAGAGTTAAATCATTTTTATTAATAGTTAATGACAAAAAATATTATATGCTTTTAATTTGTATATTATGATAAATATTAATTAAATCGGTTTACAATGACATTTGGTAGCACCAAATATGTCTGTTAAATTTTCGCAATTCTATTCTTTTAACATGTCATTCTCTATCGCGAGCAATGTTTAATTGTTTAATTTTTCATCAGTTTGGTAGGGTCTTAGATAAATTTTTACGCATTTTAGACATGAAAACGACCGGTGTAGTACAATTAGACACTGGCATACTCACGAAAATTCTAAATGCTCTATCAATGAAGGGAAATATTTCAATATGCAAAGATTTTTTTCTTATTTTAACTATGCAAGTATTAACTTAAATAGTTTGATTGGAGTTAAATTATTTATGTCAATACCACTACTCAATAAATACGATTTTAAATGTAAACATCCTGACGAACAAGTTTTGTCCAGATCATTTGAGCGTAAATTGTGCAATTTCTCAGTTAACACAACCATTCGCAAAGAATTTAAAAACGAAGAAGAATTTAAATTTTAATAGTACTTACTTCGAATATATCACAAAACGTTTAGTCAGTCTGTTGTCTTTTTTCAAATTCATTAGTAATATTATCAATAATATCGTAAAGCGTATAACTTTAAAAAATTAACCACCCCTCAAAATTTGCAACTGTAAGCATGTGTCTATAGTGCCTGCACATAAATACGCTACTGGATATAGATGAGAAGTTGGTAGAAGGTAGGATATAGAGGGAAATTTAATTTATATCTGTACGCGCAACGTTTAATATGTTGCTCACGAAAAACGATTCGGAGCGGAACTCGGTCGACAGTATTGTTTGAAAAAGATTAAAAGATTAAAAAAATAAAAACTTAATAACAACAAAAAATAAATACAAACTTTTGCCAATGACCATCTTATTTTTAATCTTTCAATCTAAAGGACCAATTTTCCTTTATTATCTCGAATATTAATGAGAATTTCGAAAATTGACCTAATACCCAAATAGAGTCGAAATGCAACGAAAAAGGTCTTTTGTCGTGTTTTTATTGAAACACGATTTCTAAAAGAACTTTTGTACACGGTATAATAAAAAATAAATATCATTGTAAAACCAATATATTCCTCGTTCCGCTCAGGATCCAGGATAAAGGCCAAACATTTACTAAAACCTCTCTTCTCTGAGACCAAAGGTATAAATTACGTTTAAAAACAATTTATCCAGGCGATTCAATCGTTTATCGTAAGATAAAACTAACAACTATAGCTATAACTATAACTTATATCTCAGTTATTTAGATAGTAAAATCATGAGTTGTATTATCCTGTACCGTTTTGTTTCTATTTGCTGTACCGCACCCAACGTTCGAGAATCCTTTTCGACGCCATTTTTTCGTGGTCACGTAGCATTTTTCTCCTACTCCTCTTTTCGACATTTAATACGATCTGTAAGTTAGTAGGCCGTGCCATATTCGTCATCATCATTTTCCACGATCCCCTGTAATAGTATAAATCCTTCAATTTTCGCAGTATGAAGGCAAAATAAAAAAAAAAAAACGCGATAATTATTAAACAACAACAAGAATAAAAAAAACGTAATATTTTGTAATTGATATAATTTTTATTTTTTTCTCATTTTTTTTTTTCATTTATTTTTATTTTTTTGTAATATTATTATTTTGTTTACGAATCGTATAACATATTTTATTATAATTTTTTTTCGTGATTTCAACGAAAACCATTTATCAACTTTTCGATTCTCACAATATAATAATAATAATAATAATAATAATAATAATAATAATAATAAAAATAATAATAATAATAATAATAATAATAATAATAGATCATAATAATAATAATAATAATGATAATTATGTAAATTAATTAATAATTTCATTCGTTTAAAAATTAAATTTACATTAATTGATTAAACCTAACAACATTATTACACATAATATAATATTATAAATGTTCACTCGACACGATGGGGGTTGGGGAATAGGGGAAAAAAACTATAAACAATTAAATAATAATAATGATGAATCTTATAAGCTTAAAATCATAAAATTATAACAGGAACCAATACCAAAAATCAACTTAACAAGGTCATTACCATGCGGCACGACACCAAAAAAAAAAAAAAACGGTATATTTCGTAAAATTAATTTTATATAACCTAAACGCCTACGTTCTATCATAATAATAATGATAATTTAGTATTAACAATTACGAATCTTTGTGTTCAAATTAATTTACACGTAGGTACACGACAAGAAAAAAAAAAACAAAAACCACATTTTTAAAATAATAGGTTATAATAATAATAATAATAATTAATATAATATAGACTATCGGACGTATTACGTGATTTTTTTTTTTTTTTTTTAAATAATTTTCATAAATACACAAAGTATGTATAATAATATTATATAATATAATTATATTGCATTTATATAGAATTATAGGTAATTTTTTTTTATTTTTTTTAATTTTTTTTTAAATTTTTTTTTATTATTATCTAACGAAAATTATTATCATCGGTAGGTACGTCTATTTTCGTAATACAGTAACGTAATATTGTTTTATGTATATTATATTAATATCGTACAGTTTATAATAATGCCCTGAGATGATGCTGCACCGTTTAATTTTTTTTTTTTTTTTTTCGTTTATAATATAGTCCATCGCAAACGATACAAATATTGTGTATGTGTGTGTATATATATATTTATATCAATATGTATACAATATATCGTTACAATTATAATAATACATGAAGTTTTATCAAATAAAAAATAATATAATCGTTAATAAAATGTGTATAATATTTGTACATTCGAAAAGTATGTTTCATAAATATAATTATATGAAACGGAGCAGATAAAAACACAGCCTTATAGGAAATCAAAATAGAAACGGAGGGGGGGGGATCGAAAAAGCTTTTTTTTTTTATATTACCGGAACTCGAGAACCGGACATATTATACGGGTAATATTATTGTTGTAAAAAAACGAAACTTATAAGATAAGAGAGAGAGAGAGAGAGAGAGAGACATATTTCCTAAAAAATGATTGTATTCCGTAAAAAGGTAACGCGTATTCGTTTGTCGCTGTAGTTATTAAATCGCCGCGAACTGAGAAAAGAGCGCTTTATTTTTCAAATTTGTATTTGATTTTTTTTTTTCTAAATTCTTCCTACTTGTATCCCCCCGAAAATATTATAACGGACCGTTCACCGCGTTCACGGGGCAGACACTTTTTTCTATGTATAATAATACCGCGATCATTGTAAAGGTCACGCCAAAACAAACAAACAAACGTTGTATTACTGAATGAGACGGGGTGAAAACGATACCAGTGCTACTGGTCAACATCGGTTATCGGCCGCGGTGCAATCGCGTCGCGCGGTCGAAACGAAAATTCTCGTGTTATCGTTCCGGACGTATTAATCGTGTACGCGTTTGTAAGCGATCATATTTTCGTAATGATATTGTAGAGATACCTGTATGTGTTTTGCGTTATACCGTTTTACATTATTATGTTACGTGGTTTTTTTTTTTTTTTTACCCTGCATGAGTGACGAGTGTGTTTCGCTAATGTTTATAGTGTCGAATGTCTACAGCATTCGGCATTGAATTGTTGGCGGTTCGAGTGTGTAAAAAGTACCTATATATATTTATAGTATATTATTAGTATTCTGTTTAAAAACTAAGTGAATAGCGAGAAAAACGAAGAAAAACAAAAATAAACTATAAAATAAAACTAAACGAAAATAATAATAATAAAAAAAAAAAAAATTAATAAATCACTATTTCGCCGGGGGAACGTCGAATATTGTGCGTGGGACTGCGCGTACCGGACCGGGATTCGACGACGCGACGGTCTCCTAGAAAAACGAAAACCCCGGGAAATATCGTCGGAAACACGACGCCCCTGCAGGTGTCGTAAATTCGGACCGTTTCGCCGAAAATACGTTAAATTTTTATTCGAATGTCGCGGCGTTTTTTTCTTTTTCGACATTTATTACCAGCGACGCGGGCCGTGTGGCAGAGAGCACGGTATACAAATCCACCTGACCTCCCCGCGGTCGTTGCCGACGAGAACGCGTTTCAAACGTCCGGCGGTCGAAACATTCCTCTTTTTTTCTTCGGGGGGGCGAGGGGGGGAGAGACGAGATTGCTCGGGGGGTGGGGGTGTGGAAGGAAACGAAAATATCGCCGTTAATGCGTGTGTGGGTGTGTGTGTTATTTCTCTTATCGGATTAATCGCGAAACACAATATTATTACCGCGAACGTGATAATTAATTACGTGGTTTTTTTTTTTTTTTATATGGCTCGGAAAACGAAAAATTAAAACAAACAAACAAACAAAATGGCGAACGTACAGGAACTATAGAGAGAAAAACCGAATCGTAATCGAGCGGCTTCGCGTATATGTTATTTGCAATATACGAGGAACAAACAAATCGCGTGCCTGCACTATCGTAATATTGGAATTTTTTTTTTTTTTTTTTTTTTCGG
>CABPRJ010000973.1:754881-791495 GCA_902439185.1 Cinara cedri | reverse complement strand
GGGAAAAAAAAAAAAAAAAAAAAAAAAACCAACAACAACAATCCGTTGTAGCAGTCGCGCGCGGAATTACGCGTTAGAAAAAAAAAAAAACCGATGTTTTCGAAGCCGATTCGATACGTTACACATTAAATTGTAATAATATATGCGTGCGCGTGTATAGTAATAATAATATAATAATTAATTACATACGTATATATAGGAATCACAGTTTCACCGGAGTATACGCGATATGATAATAATATAATATTTCGTTATAATATTACGTCTAAAATAAATGATAATTGTTACGAACAAAATAAAAATTACTGTAACTAAAACTTAGGAACTGTATGTAGACACCACAACGTGTTCGGCTGTATGTTAGGTAAACAATACGAATTATTATTATCAGTAGTAGTATTAGTATTAGTAGTAGTAGTAGTAGTAGTAGTGGTAGCGGTAGTAGCGGTACGTCGTTGGTTTTTTTGATTAAAGAAATGATAACAATAAATATAAAACATTTATTATTGTTGTTTTGTCGGGCTATTAATGCGTTAACGCGCTCCGTCGTTTCGGGACGATAACCGCGGTTAATAATTAATTATTATCGGTTAAGGGGAAAAAAAATTAACAAAATGGCTCGAGTGGCGTCTCGGCCCCGAAACAACACTTCTTCTCGTACCTACTATGTATTGCGATTGTATTTTAATAATGATTAGGTTAGTGTACAGTGATTTCGGTATTGTTTTGTTTTGGTTTTTTTTTTACGTACTCTCTTTCTTGTGTACCGGATTATTGTTCGGAATACGCGTGAATCGTAACGCGGAAATATTTTACAGTACGGCGGTCACTATGTGATATTATTTTGGATATTTATACGAACGAGAAAAATAAAAAAACAAAAAATATACATTATAATAATATGTACACACGATCGATTGTCGTCGTATTGTCCGTACGTCGAAATATTCTAATCCGTGTAGGGGTTTTCTTCGTGCATTCACCGGGGGCGCGGTAGGAGGGTAGGAATTCGTTTTGTTTCCGAATTTTTTATCGTGTTTTTTTTTTTTTTAATTTTTACTTAAATATATTACGATTATGTTTTCAAACCGATTATTATTATTATGTACACCGTTGCACGCACAACAGACAGATTTTTTTTTTTTGAAATTGTTCGACGCGCGTTTACTTTATACATACGTAACGTTATTATTTTTAATACAGATTATAATAGTTTATTTACATTATTATATATACAGAGAGCGCGATTCCGGAGCGGGTCCGGGACACGGGTCAGGGCGAACCTATAACCTGGTTTCGGTAACCGCTGCGCCGGACCGCCGTTCGGACTAGCAGAATAACGTGCGGGGTGAAGCCCCTCGGCGGACGAGGGGGCGATGTGATGGGTGGGGTTGGGGGGTGGGGCGGTCGGTTCGCGGACGACCGAGTAAAAACGAAACGTGAAAAATAAAGAGAGAACACTGCCGGGTTTTTAGGTTTGGAGCACAGCGTCAAACGCCAGCGCGTAGTCCCTAAACACCCCGTGTCAGTCTTGCTCCTCCTTGTCCTTGTCGTCCTGGTCCACTTCGGGGCTCATCAGTCTTTCGTCGTCGTCGTCGTCGTCGACGCCGCCGCCGCTGCCGCCGCCGCCGTCGCCGATCCCGATTCCGCCGCCGATTCCGATTCCGCTGCCAGCCTTCGAGAAGTCCATGGCCTGCACCACTTCTTCGTCGTCCTCGTCGTCGTCGTCGACCCCGCAATCGTCGACGCCGTCGTCGTCGTCGCAGTCGCCGTCGCCGTCGCCCTCGCCGCCCGTCGTCGGCGGTTCCGAGTTGCTTCGGCTGCACGCCGCCGGCGACTTCATCGCGTAGTCCAGCACGACGGACGACTGCTGCTGTCCAATGTCCTGCAGTCCCATGTACTGTTGTTTCTCGGCGGCCGACAGCGACGACAACTGTTGGTGCTGCTGCTGCATGAGGTGCATCATGTCCATGCCCATCGGGAACGTGGACCCGAAGTCCGGGAAGAAATTCGGCGCGGCGAACGCGGGCGGGTTGAAGCCGGGAGGTCCGAGCATGAGGTCCGCGGGTTCGGGCGGCGGGTTGCAGGGCACCGAGGCCGGCCCGTTGCCGCCGCCGCCGCCGCCGCCGTTGTTGTTGTTACCAGCGCCCGCGCCCGAACCGCCGTTGTTGGACTGACTGTTGTTGTTGTTCTTGTTACTGCTGTTGTTGTTGTTCGATATGGACCCGAAGTGCAACAGATCCAGCGGCCCGTTGATGTCGCCGAAACACTCTTTTTTCAGCTGCTCGAGTTTCAGCGACTTGCCGTACTTGCCGCGCACGTACATCAACAGGCTGTTGTACGGTATCCCGAAGATCCTGGACGCCTGCGAGGTGGTCATTTTTTTGTTCCACACGTGCTGCAACGCCTCGGTCAGTTCGGCGTTCGTCCACGACCTGGGCGGACCGCCGCGGGGCGCGCTGTGTTGGCCCTTCGGTCGGCCTACCGGAAACATTTTCTCTGAAAACAATACGAACGCGATGAAGTTCCGAAAAGGTTTCGGGTTTCGGTGACGCGTACCGTCTAATAGGCGCAAATGGTGGTGGAGGGGTTTCGGAAGAAAAGAAGGTTCCATCTCAAAAAAAAAAAAAAAAAAAAAAATATCCGGGTTATTTGCGCCTACATTAGGCGTTAGCCAGTCATATAATAATAATATGCGTACTCTTCTTTTTGCTGGGCGGTGGCTGGTCGAATCTCGGCTCGATCAGTTCGTTCAGCAGCGGGTTTCTACAGCCGTCCAGACCGGGAAACAAACCTGAAGTGAAACGAAATGCGCACATTATAGTATAAATAATTTGAATAATATTATTATATCGTGTCCAAGACACAGGGTCATAAACAACGGAGACTTTGTTTTTTTTTTTTGAAAAATTACCATCTTACAATAATAAAAGCGAAGCGATTTTACCGACGGTGAAATCGATCAAAACAATTTGTCGTATTCCCCAGCGGAATAGCGTAAAAAAAAAAAAAAAAATCGATTTACGATAAATTCGAATTGAATTGCAATAATTCGTTACGACGTCCGAAGAATTGTTATATAATATTAAAATTTATTGTTGTTTGATGTTTCGTATATTTTGTGACCTAACGAAAGTTGTTATTATCTTTAACACGTAATAATCAGAATGATAACGCGTCTCTGTTGTTTATTTTTCTACAACAAATTAAAACTAATATTTTTTAATAATAATAATAATAAAAAAAAAACGACTAAGTATAACTATACATTCGGCATAAAACAAATAGCTTTTTACGAGCAAAAAAAACCTTTCGGCCGCGTTACGCTTAATTATACTTTACGACATTCGTAAAAATAATATTGTTAAAAAAAAAAAAAGAAATTAAAAACAAAACTATTTTAATAATACCGAAAGCGCTACGGATTTTTACTCCTTCTACTGCGGAAAAAAACTACACACGCTCAAGCAAATAAATTGTCTATGTAAAACGCCCGATGGGTTATTCGGTTTTAGCGTCACGACGTCATTCCACCAAGTATTTATACGGTTAAAAAGCGTTTTTTTTTTTTTTTTTTTTAATAATAAAACCAAAATAATAATATGCGTTGCTGAATGTCTTACCGAATTGGGCGTCTATCGGAAACACTATAATAGAACAAAATAAATCGAGTAGTTAGTTTGATAAAACCGACAAGTTTGTTAAGTGAATGATCAAATTGTATGCGTTTATTGCCTACGTGTCCCCGGCATTGCGACGAGCCCGGTGTCGCCGAGTATGAAAACTTTCAATCCGACACGTTTGCGGTGAAAAATTCAAAGATAATTTCACAAAATCGAATATCGTTTCGCCTAATCTCAGTTAGTTATAACAAAGCGAACAATATTACGAAATCCGCACCGTTTTCGACGGAACGTTTTCCCAACAAAAATAATCTCGCATTTTTCCGACAGCCATAATTTCCTTTCGGTATTATTAATGCGCGGCATGCGCGGTCAAAACGAAACGAGTCGTAACTGATAAGAAGACGGCTTTACGAAGACAACGGTTTGAAATTAATTTTCAAACTCCAGCCGCGTTCACAACATACGGTTTTAACAATTAAATAAAAACCAATCAATCGTTATCAATAATCCGCGTCGATTACGATTGGTACGCGTATATTTGCCCCGGGGTCTTTCGAAATTAACCGAAAGTCCCGTTGACCCCGCCCCGTATACGTTCGTTTTCCCCGTACGCTGGACCTAACAACGGGATTTTCGACGACGATGAAAAGTTCGATTGCTTTTGACACTTTTTTTCCACCCCCTCCCATCTTTTTTTCATTTCGTTGAGCGTTCGAAAATCATACAGTAATACGCAATATTATTATTATTGCTATACCCAAACCTGTACAGGTATGCATTGTACAATATGCATTATAATGTACACGTACATCATATAGTATATTGCAGTGCAACACGAGGGGGGACTTGATAATATTTTTTAAAAAAAAAAAAACAATCTCGTCATATGTGTCGAGTACACTTTTAAAATAATGAATCCCAAACAAAAAACGATTCCGAAAAAAGAATAACACCCCCCGTACACAGTAGCCTAACGAAAAACATACGAAATTACTTATTCTTTGTCGCACACGCGCTCACGTACGTCACACAAACGCACACGCGCGTGTACATTCTCGTCCGTATGCTGTACTTTCTTTTATATTTATTAATCCAACGGTTTTTTTATTTTTTTTTTTTGTTCAACTTACTGTGCGGAGGTCCTTGTAGAGAGAGCGATGACAACGGTCCGAAGGGCGGAAACAACGAGTTTTCGAAATGCGGATCCTGTAAAAAGGAAAAAAAAACATAAAAAATAAAAAACGAGGACGATGTATCCAATTAAATCGCGCGGCTTGGAGGCAGGCACCTGCGCGTTAATAATAACATACATAACTATACATAAGTATTTGTACGTACGCGATTTTTTTTTTTCGCCAGAAATACTATTGTTCGGGCGCGTTTCAAATGTTTATTTTCGAATTTATTACGGGGGAAGGGGGTGGCATTGGTAATATTTTACCCGGGGACAAAAAAAAAAAAAAAAAAAACACGAGACCACGAAGCGAGAAAGAAGAGAAACCCGGTAGTCTGGTCGTCGGTCTCGCGGGTGTAGTTAATTCGCACCAAAATTAACCCTAAATATAAACGACATTTGTGATTCGCACCGACATTTTTTAACTGCGCTTGTAATTCGCGTCAAAACGAAGATATGTACTCTTTGCACCATCCCAACGGTCGAACGTGAAAACGGTTACCAGATAAGGTGGCCGGAATCTCGGAGATAAAATTTATGCATTTTATCGTTTTGGGCGAGAATATGAAATGATATAAAAAAAAATTTACGAACGTTTTAAAACATCAATCGAATAACGTGACAACAATGTCTCGTGAAACGAGTGGGCGTTAATGGATCCGTTATTTAGAAACGGCGTATTGAAAAGAAGAGCCTATCTCGAGGAAACCGATAGTTTTTGGATTTTAAACGCCGCGGTGTAGGTCAGCTAGAACCGCCCGTGTCGCACCGCTCAGTGGGTCAGTCGAACGGGCGCCTGACAATCGAATACACGGCCACTAGCAAACAGTATTTTCGGCTACCCGTAGTGGTGCCGATCGCAAACGGTATTTTTTCACCATCCGCAGCGGTGCGAATCGCGAATCTTTATTTCGGCGCGAATCGCGAACTCTCCCGGTCTCGCGCCGCCGGTGCACGCCGAAAAGTTCACGGTTTTCACCGGCGGTCGCGGCGCATTGCCGGGGGGATTTGTAACAGTAATGATATTTATTTTTATTTTTTTTCGGCTTTCTCGCCGCGCGGCCCTTCGAGAAATTACGCCGTTACGTTCCGGGGTCGACGTTAATAATAATAATAATAATAATAATAATAATATTCCGCCTCGTACGACGGCGACGACGACGACGACGACGATAATAATAATAATAACGATAATATTGTTTAATTTACGGACGGAAAAAGAAATGATATTATGGTAATAACAACACGGCCGTCGCGGAATATCAAGCAATACGAGTGTCCCGGGACGATTCCCGGCGGCGCGTAAAAAAAACGGGCCGCGCGAGAGAAAACCCGAATAAAAAAAAAAAAAAAAAAAAAACGGCCGCGGCGGACGAGGAGTAAGTAATAAGACTCACGTGTGGATTTAGCGGTATGCTCATGGGATCCGGACCGTAATAAGGAAAGTCCGGATGCCTCTGTTGCTGCTGGTGGTTGTTGAGATGTTGTTGGTGTTGCTGCTGCTGGTGGTGGTGGTGATTCTTTTTGCTATTACCGCCCGACTGGTTATTGTTGTTGTTGTTGCTGTTGTTGTTGTTATTGTTGTTTACGCTACCGCCGCCGTTCGGGTTGTTGTTGGCCGACGGCTCGGCCGGCTGACTGTGTCCCAAGTCTCCCATCATGTCCGGTTCTTCCGCCTCGATCTTCATTTGTTTCTGCAGCGCCCCGGAAAAGCGAAAACAACGAGTGAGAAACGTTAGGTATTTATTGGTTCGTCTGGCGTACAATAGTACTATGTGAAAATACGTGAAAAACAAAAAAAAAACAAGTGTCGTCGGGTTTCATTTTGTTTTTTGGTCGCCCGTTCTTGTGTTTACGACTAAAAATCACGGTGATTTATTACTAATACTTATTGGGAACTTTGGACACGTGCAGAGACACGGATTCGGTAAATTTTCTGTTTTAAGCTACCTAGCTGCATGGTATTATGCAGTTATAATTATCGAAAAACCGATTTCGAGAAGAATTCTCCGTTAGGACTGTCGCGGTCTGTATACGGATATTCGAAATGTACCGATTTCTCGATGCACGTTTCGTACACGAATTCGACTAGACCCATTCTTGAGTGAAGCCTCGTTTTCATGTGTGCATTAAGGGGAAACGTTCGGGCGTGGGCCTGTGTTAACTGGGCCAGAGATTCGGAAAAAAAAGTCGGGGGGGCACGACCCCCTTGAAACCGCGCCCGAGTGTAAAAATCTCTGTTCTTGTGGAAAATCCGACGAATAAATGAAAAATAATAACGTGAACAATTACACTACGCTCGGGGATATAATGTCAAGGGTACGTTGTAATTTAAATATCGGACACCCCGATGTGGCGTCGAAACCAGCAGTCAGGATGGTGGTCGCCACTATTCTTTTAAAGGGTGGGCGATGATGGGTACCCGGACCATATTTTTTTATCGAATCGGTACGTACGTTAATTAAAAGTGTTGTACGGGAGGTTGTTTTGTGAACGAGGGCGGCGGTCTATAGAACTTTTTACCTTTCTTAAAACATGGTTCGACGTCACTCTCGGACGCTGTCGGGACATTATGCTGATTCGGTATAAATATTACAATGATCGTTGGCGGGAAATATTATTCTCGACTTACGTTCGACGAGGGCGACGGCGTCCTGTCGGGCCTCTTGTTGTTGCAGCTCAAATTCGTCGGCATGTTGTCGTTGTTGACGTTCTCGTTGTTCGGCGACTTTTTCATCGAAAGATTCTCAGCCATGTTGTGGAAATTTAACGGCGACGGCGCTTTGCTCAGGTCTTGCGGGCCGATCGCTTCGCCCGATCTCCGTCTGGGCCTCGCCTGTAGAATATGAAAAAAAAAGAAATGCGTTCGATTAGAGGACACGGGTACACGGATACGGTCGGGTTTCATCGGGTACACGATTGAAGATCGTAAAACGAGGTGCGACGACACCCCCGAAGTGTCTTTTACTTTAAACTGATCGGAAATGTCTTACGGCGCGCTCTGTAGGTAGTAATCGTAAAAAGAACCAACGCAGCGACGGTAAATAAATAATTTCAATCGCGAACCCCCAGTTATATCTCAGTCCGTTATGAGCGCTAGTTGTATTTTCTTATCGACAGATTATCGAGGGTTGTCAAAGACACTTCGGGAACCGAATCCTATGCTCTTGGCATTGCTCGTTGTGTAACCAGTATAATATCTTTAATCGTGGTGGGGCGCGAAAGTTCGCGGGCGATCCGCGACGAACGCGAATCGAATCGTTTTCGGGATGTTATCGTATTGTAAACGTAAATTGTAAAAACGTAGAAAAAAAAAAAAGAGAAAACCTTATTGATATTGCCCTGTAATAACGTGTACCGGCGACAACGATTAAATATGAATTATTAGTGCAATGTGTCGACGTAGCCCCGCAATTATTTGTCAACGGCATATACTAACGCGGTATACAATAATAATGGGTACACGGAACGATAAATATTGGACTAATCTCTGTCGCGATACCGCTGATTGCCCGCCGTTTTTTTTTTTAGTTTTGAAACGCGGATAAACAATAATAACGGTTAACAAATGATAATGCGAGGACGCGATTTAGACGATTTGCCGCGATGTTTAACCGTTGTAACGCAATGTATTCCCGACGAAAATCTATCCTCGACCGAAATATAATAACTGATTTTTTTTGTTCGTTCTACCAGAGTTCAACACTTTAACGGAACGCGTTTTTTTCATTCGATTATGCGTCAGTCAAATCGATCGGGGTTTTTTTTTTTTTAACGCTGGTCTAAACCGTTTATTGTATTACGCCGATCGCGAACCAAAATGAAAGCCAATTATTTCTAATCGCGGCATATCGATTCGATCAAACGAATTGAACGGATTTCACTACGGTTTCAAAAACGAAAAACCGACGATTCGTATTGATACGGTCGCCCGAAAACCGACTTCCGAACTATAATCTCATAACGGCGCGGCTACTGACCTGTTTCCTACGTGGGGTCGGCGACGGACAGTTTCTGTCGCCGAACGTGATGGGCGGCAAGTGCGGTATTTGCGGCAGACGAATGTGCGGCGGTTCGTACGGGTTAGCCGCAGCGGCGGCGGCCGCGGCCGCGGCGGCAGCTTGGAAGAACATCCGGGTGGTCGGCGACAGCCGGCCGAGGGAACCGTCCCGGTGGTGGTGCGACAGCGGCGGCGGGAACGGCGGTGGCTGCGACTTGTTGCGCGGGCTCTGCGGCGAGTCGGCCCGGTGCCTGCTGTTGTGATGGTGATGGTGGTGATGGTGGCCGCCCTTGCCCGGCGAACTCTGGCCGTTCATCAGCTCGGCGGACTTGCCGCCGGGACTGTGGCCGCCCCCGGGATGGTGATGGTGATGGTGGCCGCCACCGCCGTGGTGGCTGCTGCCGCCGCCGCCACCGCCGTGATGACCGCTGCCGCCACTTCCGTGGTGGTGCGACGACGAGGAAGGCGGCTGCGGCGGCGGCGGTTGGATGTCCGAGGGCGTCGCCGACGACGAGGTGGGCGAGTCGACGAACAGCGGTATACGCTCCGTGTGGGCTAGCCCGCGGATCTGCAATACATGTAAACAGAGGTACGTGCGCGATTAGCGATCGTGATCTACGGCGACGATAATCCGATGTGAACGGCGACGCCGGCGCGGTCACACTCGCGGTTATCGCGCGCGCGGAGGTTCCGCGACGGCCGTACGCGCGGCGCGGATTAGGTTTCGTCGTTTTTAATTGGCCATTGTAATGGTATTTTTGCGGCGCAAACGAAACGAAAACGGATCCGTCGGACTAATCCTTTAATGGGAGGAAAACGAAAAAAAAAAAAAAAAACAATAACAATTACAATGCAAATAATCTCGCGTGTGTTTATTCGGCATAATAATATAATTATGTTTCCCGGATGGTTGTTTTTTTTTTTTTTTTTCCTCAATTCGTTTCGTTTCCCGTCTCCTTGTCGGTTTTCGCAAATCTCCAGAGCCCCGTGCACAGGCTGCCGTTACAAAGTCCGAACGGCCCTCTCTCTCGCTTTCCTCGCCAACCCCCCCCTCGGCCGCCGAAACGCGGAAAACGCCGATTTACAGGTTATCCCGCGCGTTAACTTATACGAGACGCTAATAATTATTAGCCGGCCGTTTGGAAAACGTATGGCGGACAGGTATCCCCCACACCCACCCACAGCCTACAATATCGTTCGGTCCGCCGGAAATTAAAACGACCCTCGCGATAATCCCCTTTTGCGCGCAGCCGTTCGCGCTAGGTCACGCCGGAATAATATCATCGTTGCGTTAACAATACGGCCGAGCGTTATAGAAAAACAATAAGGTCACGTCCGTCGATGTTCCGGACGCAGATTATACTGTAATAATAATAATGCGACTAATAACGTGCGCCTTATTCGCGCTCGCGTCCGAGGATCCGTTGGCCGGCCCGAAACGTGTATGGGTCTTCCGGGGTCCCGACGTCGCGGCAGTGCCCGCAGTACGTCCGTGTGTTGCAATAGGCAAGGGGTATGGCCACGACCCCTCCCCTCCATCTAATAACAATATAATGTTTACGTACTTGTAGCGTTTCGGCGGCCTGCAGCAACAACGGCAACTGTTCCTGGCCGACGTTAATCTCCCCTTTGTACATAAAGTGTATGATAGCTCTCATCTCCCAGTCGGGGAGGTCCTTGAGTACGATGACGGGATGTTTGCACGGCGTCTCCGAGAACAGTCTTTGAAAATACGGACTGGAAACCGCGACAACAAATGTTTATTACGATGTAAGCATTTTTTTTTTTTTTTTTTTTTTTTTTTTTTAAACCGTCGACCGAAATCGAAATATTACATTAAACGTAGACGTACCTGCACGCGGACAAGACGACTTTGTGGGCTTTGAACTGGGTCTTTTCGCACACCAGCGTCACGTCCACGAGAGTTTCGTTTTGCAATAGCACTTCGATGGCGTCCATCATGTGGACCAGGTGATTGTTCCACCGGAGACTATACTGCGGCGTGTCCATATCAGATAACAACTGTAGTAATAAAACATAAAACAAATGTCGTTAGCATAATCATTAACATTATAGGTACCATTAGTTGATTATTTGTGTAAAATAAAATAAATCCGTTTACGCTCGATGGGGCAGAAAAATATTTTCCCCCGTGAAAAACGCTCTTATTTCGAAAAAAAAAAAATACACTAATTTAGTTCGAGCATTTAAAAGCAATATTAATGCCTCTCTAAAAAGAAAAAAAAAACCAAAAAATAAAGGTGATCGAAATTGAAAATGTCACAATCTCAAGTCACAACTGTCACAAGTTTATAACAGTTACGTGTTATTCGTACTTGGGTGTAGCCGCTGTTTTAGGTGAGAAACTGGAAAGGTAGGTTACAGACGGGAATTTAATGTATATCTGTAAGCTACGATAAACCATTGCTAACGAAAAAACGATTCTGAGCGGGGTTCAGTTGATAGTGTTGCTTTGTCAACAATACAATGTATGGTAAATGCCATATTATGGTAAAATGATTATAACAATGTGCGTTTCCATGACAACGATGATTGTTTAAAAAAAATTAAAAATAATAACAATAAATAAATAAAAACGGTTGCCAATGACAGCCGTTTTTAATCTATTTTTAATCTTTCAATCTCTTTTAACCTAAATACCCAGGTTTTCTTCATTATTTCGAATATTAATGAGAATTAAAAAAAATAACCTTTCTAAAGTACAACCCAGAGAAAAATTCCTTGATAATTGGCGTAGGCTTTCTGGTAGAAAAATTGTTAATATATATATATATAAAAAAAACAAAAAACATCTTTATAAAACCAATACATTCTTCGTTAAACTCAGAATTACATAAAAAATCGAACACAAGGGTGAAAAAAATCAACTAGCACGGACTTACAGATAGGTGTCCCATAGTTTTAGTAGGGAAGTTGGAAGGGAGGATATTGTATTAAGTAATATCCGTACACGCAAATGTAAACCATTGCTGATGAAAAACGATTCAGAAGTAATATTGAGTCATGTTTTTTAGCTTGTTGCCAAAAAAAATTACACGGAAATAAACAAAAATTACACAATTAATCGCCGGTTTTTCCCATCTATTAAAAAAAACTACTAGAAAAACGAGAAAAAAGACCCCCTCGATGCCCCAGCAGAATCGAAAATGACACGAAAAGTTAGCGAGATATCCGGTAGAAACGATGATTACAACAGACATTACATTTTTTTTGTTTGTTTTAAACACATCATAGTAAAATCAATATATTCGTCGCTTCCGTTCAGAATCTAAAATAATCGATATTGCACAATATTGTATAATAACACATTATAACACAGACGCGATAATTAATTGCGAGAACACTATTACGGGAGCTGAACCGGAGACGTGGTATTTTTGACTTTTGCGGCGTCCCAGAGCAAAAAATAAAAAAAAAAAAAACAAAAAAAGGGCCGTCGCCTGTTGTTGTTATCGACGACGTATCTGCGCACGTAACTTTTAGCGACGAACAAAAAAACGAAAAAAAAAAAAAAAACCTCTCAATCGCCGTGTCTCGTGACGCCCTCTCTTGATAAACGTGGCGCCTTCGACAATTACCCCTGTCGCGCCCCCTTTCTCCACCCTCCCCCCCTCCCCAAGGCTAAAACGACGTTATGCGGACAAATCCGATAGCGGCTTATGCGCAGTTAATACAAATATTCCATACGGTACGATCGCGTCGGTCCGACGGCAGGTACGTTACACCGGTTGATCAAAATGGCATTTATGAGGAAATTTTACCCTCATCGCGGAGAGCGTGTGCAGTACGTACAATGGTAATACGTGCGCGGTAAGGAGAAAACAGCGTCGTTTACATCACGGCAAAATGGGGGACCTAAACTGCGCGTAATGACAAAGTATATGACATAATATGTATACGTGTATATGTTATATAATAGCTCGAGAGGGCGGGAAGTGCATTAAAAAAATGACGCCGTCGTAAATTTTACGACCTAAAAAGTCTCTTTTCAACTTTATATGAATAGGTAGTTTTTGTTTTTGTTTTTTGTTTTTTTTTTTTTTTTTGTAATGCCTCGACGACGACGTTATAAACACGGTAAATCAGATTTCTTCGCATTTTAGCGGAGCGACAGCACGAGACGTAATGTTATGTAAACGGACGCCGTTTTTAACGGTCGTCGTCTCCAGTTCGACCGTTTTGACCGTTTTTTCTTTGTTCGTCAACCCACTTTTGTACACGTCGCGCGGTCGACGAAATCCTGCCAATAGTCTTCGCGTATACATATATATATATATACATAGCATACTTGTAACAATTTTTTCCGGGCATATATATATATTTTTTTTTTTTAAATAAAAAAAACATGAACGGCTAATTGTTCAAAACGATCGTTTGCAATTATAATCACCGTTTGTTTCGGATTTTCTTGGTATTTCCATCGCTTTTCGTTGAACCGCGGAAACGACAGCGCGAATAATACGAATTTTTCGAGAGTCCGTCAAACGCGCCGATATAAAATCGATACAAATGACACGCGTATGTTTAAACGGTTTTTCAGCGCACAAGGACGACGGCAGATGGACGCTGCGCTTTTGAACACACGAATCTCGCGTCGAAAAATCGTTTTATCGCGAAATCAGCGCGATTTACCGTGAAACATCCCGCGTTCAATCAATCACAAAGGACGCGCGTTTATCTAGGGCGGCGTTTGTCGAGCTCTTTTTTTTTATTTCGCGTAACACTCACGGCACTGTATGGATCGGTCGAGTACCGTGTTATGGCTAAAAACAAACGGACGTACTACGCACGACGGTCGGGCCACTGTTGTAGGCGGGAATGTAGAGGGGAAATTTAATGTACATATCTGTGCGCGACGGTTAAATCATTGTTAACGAAAAACGATACTGAACGGAGTTCGGTTGTGCGCGTTTTGACAGACCGTAATACGTTATCGTACGATTTGAAATCGATACATTTCGTAAATTATCCAGTTTTTCCCACGTTTTTTTCTAACGAATCGTGGAGACCCCCGGGAAAATCCAAAAAAAAAAAAAAAAAAACAACTCGCCCAAAGTACCGTCGAACTTCCGGCGGAAAAGTTGTTCACAGAAAACGAAATAAACATCATTAAAAAACCGATTTATTCGTCGCTCCGCTCGGCATCTTGAACGGCCGAACTATTCGAAATTCCAATACGTTTATTCCGTACCGACGGCAGCAAAACGCTACAATTTAATTACGTGTAACGGCCAAGTATAAAACAGTATTAGAGACCCGTTAAAAACATTTGTGTAAACGTTCCGCGCTCATGACGCCCCGCGAATTTCTGCGTACCGCGCGCCGCGCCGGTTCGATAAACCGCCGGTCCGGGGTACGATAGACGCGTAATTATTTCGCAAAACAATCGGTTAACCCGACCGGGCCGGGGGCCCCGCGAGATTTTCCGACAAAACGTCGGAAAAAACGCGTTAGTTGTTTATAATTTTTTTCGGAAACACGTTAAAAACCCAAACACGCCGTCGATTCCGAGAGTCGACACAAACGGGGCGGGGGCGGGGGCATGGGCCTCCGGAACCATTTCGACCCCTCCGCGAACACTCGGCCGGGCGTCGACGATAACCGAACAGAACGGCGCGGGCGGCTCGGGCCCTCCCGAAACCGGCGGTCCCGTTTTTTCGCGCCCGCGGTTCGCGCGCGACGCAGACACCGTCGGACACGATCGTCAGACGTCACGAGTTCGATTTAATGGTCCCGTCACGCGACGTAGAGACCCGCGGAAATATTCAACGCCGTTGCGATAACACAATTGTAAGTGTATATGCGTACCGCGGGTCCGATAAAACGCGTACTGGTCGACCCGTGCATCGTGTACTGGCGTGCGTGTGCGTGTGTCTGTTTGTGTGTGTGTGTGTGTGTCTGTGTGTGCCCCGCGATAGCGAAGACAAACAACGGATTCGACGTTAATCGCTATTGTTGCGTACGCCCGGTACGGCGAAAACGACGCGTGTTATTGCGATTGAATAATATTCCGTGCTCGGCAATCGCGCGTCACGTCACAGCGCCGAGAGCGCGGCGACGGCGGAGATCCCCGAGAGAGAGACCCTCGCGGCCGCGCGCTGCGATTTACGCGCTGCGTCGTCCGAACGGGGACTCCCGGCGACGAGGCTCCGGCCGAGAGATCGCGCTTTGTTTTTGTTTTATTGTTTTCTCTGTTCTTCGCGTTTCGACCGTTTGTGTTGAACGGCAAAAACGTTCGACGCGTTTTAAATCACGTCCGCGTCGAGGGCGGTCACTGTTGTCGCGGACCGCGGCGGCGGATGCTCTCCCGGCGTCCGCGGGATGCAGCCGCACGCTTCTGACGTCCCACTCGCAGTGCTCTTGACAACGATCCGGGAACCACGCACGACGATTTCCGATCCGCGGTCGGTTTTCGTTGGCGCGGACGAAACCGTGCCGAAGCGCGACGAGCGGTTTCAACGGACCGCGGACAAACGGCGGCGGACTGTCGCCCGCGCGACACCGTTACCTGTTGGGCGAATCCCTCGGTTCGAAAACGGTCCTTCCGCGGTCCCGTGTTCCGGGGCGTATCATTACAGTACCGCGTACGATAACACAGTGTGCCGCTGCACGTGCCGGCGCGTCACGGCAATGCCACGCCGTGCGCAGGCGAAACAGCGAAACGCGTTCACGCGATTACGTTCGCGTGCGGTGCGCGGTGCGAAGGCCGAAGGAGAAACCAACGCCGGCAATACGCGATCCGAGAACAAGGGACCGGGAAACTTTACGCGAGATCGTCGAAGGAAAATACCCCGGAACGGTCCGAGGTGGCCGAATGGCGCGCATTACACGAAGCGATTCCGCGATCGAATATAGTCCGAATACTTAGCGTTCAAACAAATCGAATTCAATAACGGCCCGTTGTTATTCGTCCCCGAAGCCGATTGTCCATATCATTATCGAATAACTGTGCCCGTCCGAAAATGTCGCAGATAATAGTCACGTACTCGGATGGGGTTATTGGTTTTAGTGTGCTGTTCGAAGAGCGTTATGATTCGTTACCGGAGCTGCACGTGATAGCCTCGGCATTGATGAGGGATAAAATAATTGTTAATTTGTTACTTTTGTCAATCATACGAGTGTTCACACAAAACGCAGTTTGTAAATGTCAATTTATGACGTCATTACTTTTAAATCGGACGTGGTATTATAACGGAGCACCTCCGCGTGCAGTAAATTTAAAATATAGACATTATCCGGAATTCGGAAATTCGACGGATTGCCGATATTATATTGATAAAAACGCGTATTTTTTTTTTTTTTATCGTAAACCACAACCTACCGCACGCAAACGTTATGATAACCTACCGTGTGTATGATTCGGATATGCGGGACCGGAAACGAGCGCTGATAACGCGACCGGAGTACGGAGGAGGGAGGAAGCGAGCTCCGGCGCCGTCTTAGCGGATTTTTTATTTATTTCAGAACGACATTTCGCCAACGGTACGGCGAAAAAGTGTAAACGAATTTGATAAGCCGCGCGCCACCCTTTACAGGGGTCGATTTTTACGGACGATCGCCCCGCACCACGTCGGTCCCGCCGTCCGTTTCCGGTCTTGTTCGCGTAGTTCCGTGTCTCAGAACGAGACTAACGCGAGTGCGGAAAAAAAAAAAAAAAACGTATTTCAGGTTATCTCATATCGTTTGCTCGTATCTCAAATATCTGTTTTTCGTCGATTCATAACGACGGCAGTGCGTCGCGTGTTTTTGGCGCTCGTTCGGACCGCGGGCCTTACAGGCCGAACGACGCGCCCGCACTTTCGTGCGGTAATGGTGCGGCTACGGAGCTCGGACGATAACGAGTGGTTCACGTTGGTCCGGGCGGTTCCAAGGCGCAGCCGACGCGGTCCGCGTCCACCGAACGCGCGGGGACGTCCCGTGTCCGGGGACACGTTTTATTATCCACGGTCCGTGTGGCCCGACTGCGATCCGTTACGGGCGGTCGCGATAGCACGTGAAATCGGAATGTCACCTTCCCGCCGAGCCGGTGTCACGGCGCTCGGAACGACCGTCAAATCCCGCGGGGGCCGGCTGCGCGTTTTCTAATTACCACTGCCCCGCCGGCGACAAGACTATTGTCTCGGTCGCCTACGGGCGCAGTATCGATACGGTCGAAATAATAACTAACGCGCGTCGGGACCGCGTACGGACGGCGCGAGCGAGAGAGAGAGAGAGAGAGACGGTGACGGAGACGGAAAACACGGCCGAAAAACAAACGTCGTCCGTCTTGGTGCAGCAGTCGGCTAACCGGCCGAGTCGTAGTTCCGGCGAGCACATCCGACGTCGACGACAACGGTAATCGACAATAAAACGATAAATAATATCACGACGATTGTCGTCGATCCTTTCCCCCCCCCCCCCCGTTTTTACCGAGCGACACGTTTTTACTCGAGTCTTGGCGGTTTTTCATCGATTCGTAATGATAACGCGCGGAGATCATTTCCGACATCTACCCGGGGTTGGGGGGAGGGGGGTAGAGAGAACACGAAGAAAAGTTGAACGTTTATAAACAACATTGTCCTCCAAACCGCCACGCTCGTACCCGTGCCTGTTGTGCGAGTTGTTTGACCGCACGCGTTCGTGATGTATTGTTCTATTATAACGGCGTACGAAACTTTTCGTCCGAAAATTCGGGTCACATTTCGTTTGCCATACTAAACGTCGAAAAGGGCCCGTTGGACGATCGAGAATGAGATGGGAAGGCGTGATTGTGAAAAATTACGTGGAAGAGCTGGGGGGAGTAATAGATCGGAGGGCACGAGCAACGAGCCGGGATGAACGGACGGCTGGATATGTGACGGGACGGTCCTAGAGGTCAACTCTATAACAACACCTCCCGCCCCCCCCCCAAAAAAAAAAAAAATTTTAATTAAAAATTTGGAAGGGTAATATTGAAACGGTAAGAACCGCAATATTCGACGACTATGTATCTAAACGAAACGTCGGTTTCCAAACGGAAACGATATCGGATAAATGTCTGGGGGTATGGCTTTCGTGATTCCCAAAAAAAAAAAAAAAAAACAATAATGTATTAAACCTTAATGCAGGAAAAAAAAAACCATTTGTAAAACAATCGAATAAACAAATCACTACGTAATAATATAACGTTTGTACTCGGGAAATAATTCGAAGGACATAAAGAACTTAACCCAACCAACATTTTTTATTATTATTATTATTTTTTTTTTACAAAAGTAAGGCTCCTCGTCAGAATGAATCAGCCGCGGGTCACTGGGTTTATCAATCCGGATATTGCGCTCCTACCAATCGCCTTGAAATCCCGCGAGAACGACACATTCCCAGTCTCAACGGTCTTGTACGCATATTATCGACGTTTACAATACGACGATAACGTAAAGCGATACCATTCTTATCGTTTCGAATATCCATCGCAGTACTATTGCTATTCCCACCCCGTCCACTTTATTCTTAGGGGGATTTCCCCCTCATTTCCATATTTTACAGGTCTTGAGTTTAGGCTTCTACAAAGTTCGGTTTCTGATGTATTACATTATTCTTTCTGATTTTCGACTCATTGGCACCCCTCAAGTGTACTTGAATACTCAACTCGGGGTCCGTCATGAGTTTTACAAACGAAATAAAAAAAAATATCGTTGATCAAACGTAATATAAAAGTTTTTCTCTTTAATAAGCGTTTTAAGTTCGACGTAAATCGTAAAAATCACGGCATTTCAAAACGTGGTTTTTTTTCCACCGCTGTTTAATGGACCTGCAAAATATTCGTGTCCACCCACCACTACGCGTATTTTGAATATTCGTGAAGACTGTTATTGTGAAATTGTGGTTTGTTTTTCGATTAGCATTATTATTATTATTGTTCGGGTGTAACACAACGAACTGATTGAACAATTCACGGAAAAAACAGCAACTATTACAGTTATTGTAAACGCAATATACGCGGTTGATAACTGCCGATCAAACAGATGTATGCGTTGTATGATAATGTTATGCAAAATGTTAATCTGCAAACAAAGTGAAACGGTTTTGCGGCGCGAATGGTTCGGGTCGCGAATTTTCATGTTTTTTTTTTTTCAATTTTAATTCCCGCGCCATTTTACCGTCGTTGTATTTTTTAAAAAAAAAACCGCCGAGAATCTGTCGACAGATAGTTCGCGTGAACAGCCACCGGGTGGGTACTCGACATATTTTAAGGCGCGTCGCGAGAAACATCCGAACAGTTTTACCTGTTGTGAAAAAAAAAAACCACATCTCAGTAATTACCGCGGTGTGTTATGGTTTGTTCGTTGCACTCAGTATATCGCGACAAAGTCGAAAAATTACTGGTTATCCCATTTCGTTAACAAACCGACTCGACCGTATTTATGTATAGTGTTTATTTTTCGTTGTAAATAAACTCGAATGTTTACAGCCGGCATCCGGCCGGCAACACGAATTACTCGCAGTGTACAGCACGTACAAGTTCAATCGGGATTGCTTTTTTTTTTTTTTTCGCACGAAACGAACTCTGCTCGCGTCGTTTTTGCGCGGCCCTTTTTGAAACGTCACACGAACCGCGCGCCGCGAAGGGAATTCGCTCGCTATCGGAAATCGCGCGGTATTTTGATTTCCGAGTCGATTTTTACCGGGCGGGTGGTGGGCGGGGGGGGGGGGGGGGGTGGTGGGAAAGTGCGCGTTTCCATTCCGTTTGTCGTACCCGATTAACTCCCCCGCGTGCCGAGAACGCGTCTGTACGACGCAGCCGTCGCGGGCCACCGAGTGCCCGTGTGCGTACGCGCGTGATGAGGAAAAAAACAAAAATAACAAAAAAATTAAACAATAACATTGCGCCGGCAGTGCCGGCCCGAGAAGACGGGAATTTCATCGCGTACAATGTCAACCTCGGCGACGCGCCGATTCGCCAGACGGTTACAACGATATCATTATTATTGTTATCATTATCATTATTGTCATTGTTATTGTTATCATTATCGCCGTACACGTACGCGCACGGGCCAGGCGCGCTATACGTATGTCACGTGTTGTTATCATTATCGCGCGGGTATACGACTTGCCGCAGCGCGCGTCTCTGCACGCGGGCGTGGTGGTGGCGTTCGTGCGCGCGCGTGTGTACGCGTGCGGCTAATACGTACGATTTCCCTTTTTTCTGTTTTTTTTTTTCGCCGTGAAAATCATTCCCAAGGTTTCTATTATCTTTGTAATAACAACGCGCGCGCGCGCGCATTCGCACGAGACGCGCGGAACATTACAAACGTTATTGACGTGTAAAACGCGAGAATTCTCAATAATAATCGCCTCGATATAGGATATTTAAACGAGCCGGCTAATCGCCGCGTTATAATGCCGTCGTGTACGCGGGTGCATTGTGCGCAATGCACGCGGTGTACGGTATGGCCGCCATAGAGCAGTGTTTCTCAACCGTGCGTTCAGGAAGGATGGGCCCGAAACCGGGAACGGACGGGCCGAGAACGGGCGCAGTCGGCCCGCGGAAAACGCGCGCGTTTTTCCGGGGTTTTTCGGTTTTTTTTTTTTTTCTTACGACGGCCCGCGAATTTACGGGGAAAGAACAAAAAAAAAAAAAAAAAACGAGCAAAACAAAAATGTTGAGAAACACTGCTGTACACTCGTAACATCCAATGCTCGAGAGTATAAATAATATCGTGTGTGCAATGTGCAATGTGCGTGTGTGTGTACGGGCATAAAGCGCCTGTATTATAAACGCGGTCGTGTGTTGTTTTTTTATTTTTTTCCTATAATTTAGCGCAGTATTTATTAATCGTTCGTCTACAACGGTGATTATAATTATTATTAATACGACATCGGTATTTGACGCGCGCGTACGCGTATGGGGTACCTACCTGTGAGCGCGCAGTAATCCGTCACGGATTCACTATAACGGCGTCCGAAGTGCCGCGGTTATAGTTTTTTTTTTTTTTTTTACACCGTCCGTCTAACCGGGTCTACACTTCTGCGCGAGCACGGCGCTGTAATATTATTAATATTTTATATTGTGACCGCGGCGGACAACGACTATGATCGCGTTTGTATTTGTCGGACACTTGCCGCGCAGTGTTCCGGACGGCGGCGTAAAAACGCCCGTTCTCCGGGAGACGTGGGCCAACACGCGTGTCTATTGAAAACGCCGAGAACAAAACACCCCGGCACACGGGTACCTTGCGACGTACGGTTCGGTTCGCGTTTAACGTTAACAATAAACGAACAACTGTCGACAACGCGCGCTTGTTATTCGGGGCGGCGTTTCGGATCGGGCGCGGCGGGTTGTCGCGAAAACGAACAGCGGACCTGCGGGTTCTGGACCGCACGTTCGGGAGACGGTGTGCCGGCCGCACCGCCCGCTTTAGAGAACGTCACCGGTTCGGAGGCGACGGGTCGCGGACGAAATTCGAAACGCCGACGTTATGAGCAACGATAATGTGTATCGCCGATACGCCGTGGTGTCGAAACGATATTGTTGCGGTGTTTCGCAATAGCGGATCGTTTGTTCGAAGGAAATAATAAAAAAAAAAAAAAAACTCCCGACTTGTGTATTTTGCGATTGACGTCGTCGTCGTCGCGCGCGCGCGCGTGTGTTGTTTCATTTTCTGGCGAGACTGCGTTCGTTTCATTATTATTATTATTTATATTTTTTATTTTATCGTTTACTCATCACAGTCATCACTATAATATCGCACGGCGTTTGTATCGATAAAAGAATAATTTCGACGGTAAATATTTCAATACAATAACGTGACGTAAGTATAAATATTATTATTGTCACAGAACACACAAAACCGGCGTAATCTGATTAGTGAAATACTGTCGTTTGTTGTTTTATCACCGCCAGGACTCGGGGAGGGCATACTTTTGTACATCTTGCGTTTGTTTTCTCTAAATTCTCCGGGTTTGGCGTGGCCGTTTCTTATATGCGCCAAAATTAACGACCCCTTTTTACACACCGAAAGAAAAACTGACTGATGTCCGCCAAAAGTCCGCCGAAGAACGGAACGATTGTAAGGTGAATGTAAATCGCCAATACACCCATATCTATTTCAGATTTGTTTTATCGCATGAGTTTAAGAGAAACCAATACAAGCACAATATTAATACAAACAAAAACAAAATAATTTACACCTATAATCTATATACGATTAACATGATTTTGCGCAGTGAAAAAATGCGCTATCTATCGATAAATAATCGTTAACATTGAATAAAAAATCAGTGAATGAACACTGTGTTATAAACTATTACACTATGTCTGTAGAACATAATTATCGAATGGATTGGGCTTATCCACACAGCGGTACCCGGGCGAAAAAAAACTCATGGTAAATTATTTAAAAAATTATATGAATCTTTCGCGTACTGTAAAACCAAACATTTGATAATTTAATAAAATAAATAGACGGTTGTACGAGCTTTTCAAAATGGTTTAAATGTAAACGTTCCGAACGTATAGACACGACGAATACTTATTTGGGAGCTCAATTCGGATTTGTCGTGGACAACGGACGATCCGTTTCTGGGGGCGCACGGACCACCGGATTCTGTGCGGCTCAACGGTCGCGGGTGAACGTCGGAATTAAAAATAGGCGAATCACCGAGCCCCGATCGGCCAGTAACAAGTGGAAGCGATAAGAGGATAGCCCTCCATATTGGCCGTGATGGCATTCTACAATTTTACTGAGTAAGGCTGGGGCTATTTGAAGACTGAGTTCCGTCCGGTGGTTGTGAGAATTCCAAGCATTTACGTGCTGCCAAAACCATTCTATTCGCATATAAAACCAAATAAAAACCACATAAACATGGAAACGTTAAAGGCCTATAAATTGCTCGAAAACCGCCCCGACGATTCGAACATTTCACCGCGTTTGTAAACGGCTCACATCAGTATTATGTACGAATTTCAGGTTTCCGCGATTATGTTTAACCGCAACAAAGAAAAACAAAATCGAAAATAATGAAATAGTTTCTTCTCGATAATAACACCACACGGGAAATCAAAAAAATTACCTCCCCTATACATGAACTAGTTACAATTCGCTCTCGGAAAATATGCTCTAAAAAAAAAAAAAAGTTACTTTTTAGACATTCGTAGACTTTTCGGACGTCCGTTCAAGTTTTTTCGGGTAGGTGTAATCCTAACCGATTTCTCCCCCATTTCCCCTCTTTCCCCGAACCTCGCGGTTTACCTGGTACGTGTTGACGGCCGAGCGCACAGTAGGTATATGGGGGGTGTCGCGTGAAAAGCGCGACGCGATCCGGGAAAAAAACCTGTTGCACCGCGGCACGGACGGCGGACGACGCGTACACGCACGGACTACACGGGCACGCGTGACGAATACACGGCGACGACGACGACGACGACGACGACGGAGGTCCCGTACGCGGCTGACGTACGCCTCGAGTCCGGTCCGTTTTCGGCACCGCCGGTTAATAACGGCGCGGGCGGTTACCGCGACGCGGTGTACGCGTGCGTGAGCCGGTAAATTATTATTATAACAATGTATCGTGTATACGAGAGAAAATGTATTTTCGTTCGCGCGGTATAATACACATACACGCGTACAATGTGCACATAATATATACGTAATTCCGACGCGCGCGAGTATATAGGTGCGTCGCGGGATGAAAGTTGACGGGAGGGGGGGGGGGGGTGGTTATGCCCCCCGGCGGCGGCGGCGGCGGCGGCGTTTGTATCTGGTCACGCGCTAATGAAAGCTATTAAAACGTATATATATATACATATATATATATACACGTGTATATATATATATATTTTATTATATATATTTCATTATATATATGTATATACGAGAACGAGCTCTTTTACGTTTTCTCGCTTTTTCCCGTTTGTATCGCACAATATAACGCGTACGTATATACGTATAATACCGGTACGCTATATCCTATTATTGTACTCGTGTTCGTATGTACGCGGGATTTTCCGTCTCGCGCGCCCGTCCGTCCCCCCGCCCAATTTTTTCGCCCTTTTCTTCCGCGAGCAACACCCATTCGACTGTCTCGCGCACGCCCGGCCACGTCCCCCTCGATTCCCGCCCGTTTCCTTCTTTTTCCCTTTTTATTTCTCGCCGCCCCCCGCGACGCGCGCTCTCTCTCCTCGCAACACACTTGCACGCCGTCTCTTCTTCCGTCCCCCGCGATTCGCCGGGGCGCGCCAACCCGCGGCCGCGGACGCCGACACCTGCGGCGGCGGACCGGGCGATCCGCGCGCGGGCCCGCCGGCGACGTCGTCGCCGCAGCAGCCGCGGCCGTCCGCTAATCACGCCGCCGTTCTACGGTAATAACAATAATAATAACGATAATAACGATAATAACGACAAAGACCGCGAGGTTTATCGGTCGGCGGGGGGGTGAGTGGGCAATTATTGACGCAAAAAAAAAAAAAAAACGCCGCCGTAAAATATTCCCGTCCGCCGTGTCGGGGCGTCGGCGTCGGCGAGGGAGGGGGGCGGTAAGGGGGAACGGCTGTAGAGATAAGAAACCGCGGCGGATATCGCGTCCGACCGCCGGGCTCGCGTACATCCGGCGATAACGCGCGGCGGCGCAAGTACCCGTGCAACAATAATAACGCGTGTATCGTATCGTAGGCGCACAGGTTACACGCGCCTAATGTTATCGTGGCGCGAGAATAATTACGCGCCGCGCAATACGTGAGCGGCAGCGAAAACCGAAGCACGCGAAACAGTGATCGTCGCACGGACGAAAAACAATAGACGAGAGAGAAAAAAAAAACGCCCCCCCCCCCGAAAGAAATCTACGCGACGGAATTCCNAAAAAAAAAACCCCCCCCCCCCCGAAAGAAATCTACGCGACGGAATTCCACCGCGGAGAAGCCGCCGATCTGCCGTACAAAATCTCCCGTCGCAACGACGAGATTTACGTTTTGTTTCGTTATTATTGTTTCCTCCTGCTCCCTCGACCCCCATACCCCCTCCCCCCCGTCTCTCCCATTACAGTCAACACGCGCGTACGTGATATTTACGGTTGTAACGTTATGACGTAATACGCGTCGGGGTCTCGAAGACCGCGACAAACGCGTATCGTGATTTTATCGCGTACGCTGCGCGCCGCATATCAAACTCGATTAAATATCATCGTTCGCAATAATTACTACAGGCGCGTCCGGCGGGAACTTAAAAAGAAAAAAAAATTAACGAAAAAATTGCAATTATCGACTCGATCGTTAAAGTTACGAACGCGCGTGTCGCACGTTTTTCCCGTGCGTCGCGTGTAGCGCGGCTCGAGCAACGTGTCGGTTTCGCTACGACGTGCGGTGATGTTTTTTTTTTTTTATTTCGTTTATAATTTCTATTTTTTTTTTTTTTTTTTTTTTTGGTTCCGTCCGTAAACCTCTTCCCCAGAAATCACGCTGCGGTCTACCGAAAACGTCAAGAGACGTATCGCTTTCGTTGGATTCCGATGCTGGTCGGCGCGTCAAAGGCGTTTTTGTTTTTCGCGATTTTCCTCGCTATAGTTGGAAAATATCGAGGATAGGGGAAACAAGTACGTTCGCCGTATATACCATGTACCGGCGGCGGATTCGATTCGTCTTTTAGGGAGGGGGAAGCAATATCCTTTTAGTCCAAAAGTTATACTTTTAACCAACGCGTCGTGATTATAATTTATTCACACACTGAACTCCTGATGTACAGATTTCCGAAAGAACTTATTAACTATAGGCAGTGTGACGTCTAGGAGGGAGCCGCGGACCGCATGCCCTCCGAATGCCGCGTATGACCGGTACAAAAAAACGTAAGAAATAAAAAACTACCGACCGATGTGCGTATGACATTATCATAAAATATTATAGTATACATCGGTACCACGTTTTCAGTACTAATAATATATTATTATAAGTGATTTTAATGGCCGTTGCGGTCATCGTATTTTCAGATTCTCGAGTGACTGGTTCAAAATTATTGTTGATGTATTATTAGTATACGTCTTATCTTTTTTTTTAGCGATTCTTTACAAATTTAATTGTTTTTAATCGCGTCCAACAGTCAACCAATAATAATAATCGCCGTAGTTATGGCTGGTCTGCAGTGTTCGAATTGGGAATACAGCCGAACAAAAAAACGGTCGGAATTATTCGCAAAACAATTCAAATCAGCGTCCCGTGCAATAAACCCGCGCGGAGTTTCAGCCCTCGCTCCGCCGCTTTTTTCAAACGTAATTCAATAATTACCTCTATAGTAATTATTATAATTAAAACGTATTTGTTTCGCGTGTACATTATACCGCTTATTATGTTATTTACAATCGTTTAACTTCTAATTGTTATTATTTCTTTTTTTTTAAACTTGGGCGTTTGGATTTCGGTTAAATTACCGTTACTTTATTGCCGCGCGGGGCGAAATTTTCGACGCGGAAAATACAATTACGGCGGTAAATTTAGACCGAACGATAGATTTGTTATTGATTTTTTTTTTTCGAATTTACCTAACTTAACCCAACCAAACCTAACCTCCCGTCACCGATTTGAGAGCTGCGGGTAATTACTTATCGTTCCACGACTGGTTCAATGCGCTGCAGGTTAAGTCGGTATAAGTAGTGTATCCTGATGGGTTCCCGTTTGAAAAAAGGAATTTTACGAATGTGAGCCGAATTGTAAGTTTTCGTTTAAATTTGCCATGTAACCGTACTAGTATATCACTGGTCGAATTGGTTCCCGCTGTTCACAGTAACAGTGGCTCGAAGGAAGTATATTTGAATCACGTGATTCGCAAAAAAAAAACCGTATGGGCGGGTGGTGGGTGTTCAAAAATATAACGAAAATTATTATCTTTTTACAAAACAAGTCGTTAAAATAATTTTAAACTGCGGACATTCGATCAATTTTGGTGAATTTTATTGAAATTTAACAGATTTCAATACGTTTTCTGGTAGGGTGGGGGTATTTTCGGGTCGTGGTCGGCGGGTGGGTGAGTGGGAATTTTTCATCGGTGATTCTAGGTAAAAAAAAATACTTCGAGCCGCCACTGCGCAGTAAGACGGTCAAATACACGCGTTTCCCCTCCCGTTCTTTCAGGCTTAGGACCGTCGGTTGTTTTGAGAATCACTGGGATTTTACGCTGTAGAAAAATGTCTGTATTTTATATTCGGCGTATAAAGCCGTATAAATACGTATTATACCTAGACGGATTGACGTTATCTCAATCGATTGCGGTATTTTAGTAATACATACGCCGACACAACATCGATTGTATTGCCCCGATAACTGTGAAATACCCGCCGTGCTGTACGATAAATGTCGAACAAAAGTTTAAAAATGCACTACCTACACGAATCGTGTTTGTCGTATAAACGCATAGGTGTTAAACGGAAACCCGCGGTTATGGCTGGCCGTTCATCGAGTACCGTTTTTAAACGGGAACCGATACGGACGCATCCGGCACGAGTATGCTTTGGACGCCACTTAAAAAAACGGAAAAATCGGTACTCGTCGCGTCGCCGTTGAACTCCCCGGAATACGGTATATTGCATTGCGTATTGCGCGCGTTCATTGTTTTAACGACGCGGATTTCGCCGTTTTGCTCGGTTGGCGAGCACTCGTCTCCGAATAATAAAAATGCTGTTTTCGAAAAACCGCGGTCGATTTCGCGTTTCGACCGGTACGCCGATTAGGGGCGCGCGTAAACGAGTACATCGTTTTCGGCAGTGCGATCTCCACCGGGAAAAATAATCGGGTAAAAAAAAAACCGGAGTTCTCGTGTAATGCTCCCCGCCAGTGAAGACAGCCGATTAAACAGAGTATCAAACAGTAATATAATTTTTTTTTTTTTAAAATAAAAAACCGCATCATCCGCATTACCGATTTCAGACATCAGATTATTTTTAAACACGGCGAAAACCCGCGTGTAACGGGACGCATCTCGTAACGGACAACGCGATACGGTCCCGGCAAAGGGACGGGCGTTCCAAACGTGTTCCGACGCGTCTACAACGGACGGTATTTATTGTGTCGCGGACAGTAATGTACTCGACACGGACAACTAATATCTCGGCTCAATACCGAATCGTTTATTGCGAACGTGCGCCGCGGTGAAGTCGCCGGACCGTTCCGGATACCGATTACGGTCGATTACGATGTGTTCGGCGACGAGGATAAAGCGATCGAGTCGATTGCGAGGACGAAAACAACGCGTAGAACGTAAAGGCGTATTATTGAGGGGGAGGGGGGCGTCCGTCATCCGTGCCGCTTCGCCGTCGCAGAGTCGTACGTTCTTCTTTCGGTCGTTTTTCAATTTTTGTCACTGCGCCTCCCGCACATGTCTATTGCGGACACCCGTCCGTAACGGACATTGTCCACGGTCCCGTAACTGACCGTTCCGTACGGAACACTCACTGCGTTAACCGATCCGACGCGCCAATGTCGTTATTGGCGGTTTTCGCGATTTCGGGAGTCGCCGGCGGGCAAGAAAATGAAATCGGCGGAGTTTACGTCGGGACCTTTACGTCATTTCGCCGACGTTCCGACGGGGCTCGCGAGTTTTCGGTCTGTCGGCCCGACAGTACGGAAAGGGAACAACGTCCGGACGACCGGGACTCGATGTCGCCGCGGTTTTTGTCCAATCGAGTTTTAGTCATTTTTTTCCGAAATAAACGTTCGCCCGCGCGGACACGACGACGGATTTATTTTAATTTTTTTTTAGCGCTTGTTCGCTGCGGCCGGCTGCGACGGGGTCGATTTCAAGTGCTCCGAGCGTATTCGAGGATATCGTTAAATACTCGACACGCGATTCCTATGGACGTTTCCGAACCGATTCGGAGTTTTCACTCCGAGAACGGGGGCCCCGTGTTTTGTCGGGTACCGCACCGCGAATTGATTAACCATTATGACGGTGGTATAATATTAATTTGGGCGATTGTTTTTTTGTTTTTTTAACTGCATTTACCTGCAGTGTACGCGTTCGATTAAAATCAGAAACGACGAAATTCTCGCGGCGAAACGATCGCGTTATTGATTTCGGAAAACAAATATTTATGCGCGGTCCGTGCGACTGTACGGGTATCGTTGTGGGTGTACGCGCGTATGATATTTCGCCGGAGGAGCGAACACCTAATGGGCGGGGCGGGGGAAACCGCCGTTTCTTCGGGACGAATAAATTTCATTGCGCGCGGCCGCCGGAAAACAATCGATTTACGAATGTGGAGAAAAAAAATAAAACCCCGACAACAACACGAAACGTAACAAAACGAACGCGGACCGAAACCTATAAACAACATCGGATATTTGCCGGCCATAACTTACGGATTCGCGGAGACCATTTCGAACGTTCAGCTGTACGCGGTGCAGGTATTGCGCGTCGCGTCGTTGTTTCGAACGGGCCGAAATTCCGTCGACGACGCGACCCGAAATGCAACCCCTTCTACCCCCTCCTCACACCACGTCGAAATCGCCCTCCCCGCCGTGTGCGCTTTACACGCCGGCCAACAACGGTGTCAATCGTTGCCGAACGCCGCCGGCCGTTCCGGAACGGTTTCGGACGACACTTATAGACGTCCGGCGCCGAGGACCGATTTCCCGGAACCGCACGTCCGTTTTCGATTGTTTTTCCGCGAATTCGAACGTTCCGGCGCGCGCTCTCGCTCTCGCTCTCTCGGGTCAAAAACTGCGCGCGGAAAACCGCCTAAAAACACCGGGGCACTTACGACCCGGTAAAGCGTAGAGGTTGTTTAAAAAAAAAAAAAAAAACAACAACGACAAACGAAAACCGTAATAAAAACACCGCGAATCCGATCTTGAAAACGGTTATTAGATTCAGAAGACAATACGGCCGCGGGTAAGTGTGCGCGGTATGTACGGCCGCCGAGACATTTGAATCCGCGGACTTGCGGAGAAAACGCCGGGTTTATCGACGGTACGATGTTGTTGCATCCTGCAATCCGGAAAACTCTCGTCTCTCGTGAAAAAACGCGCGCGCCCGATCGGCCGGGCCCGCGATTATCGGGGTGGGGAGGAGGAGGGTCCGGTACTCCGCAAACACAAAGCGCGTGTCGTATCCAAAATGACCGTTAAAAAGCGTTTTTGTACAGAAATGTACGCGGCAAACGTGTGGGAAACGGACCCGTTTCCGGGCGTAGGTTTTTGAGCGCCGTGCTCGTGAAACCCGACAGACCCGTGAACCTAACCTCCGGTGCGACCGAGAGGAAAAACCGAGTGTACGCGTAGACAATTCGAAACCGTTAAACTGTTTTTTTTTTTTTTTGTATCACTGACCGTGGAGTTGGAAAAAAAAAAAAAAAAACCCGATTAGTATAATGTACCCCGGGTAGACGATTTTATAATATAATCGGACAAATTGAGTTTCGAAATGTGCGCTGCAGGCGGGGATAGGGGAGGTTGCACCAGCACTCGAGCGTCAACATCGTTCTCACCCTCTTTTCCGCCGTATTAGACCACACTGCAGATATCTGCGCGACACACGGAGAATCCCGCGACCGGATTGAAATATTTATTTATTACGCGGCGTATTTTGTTCTTTCGGGCGATTTCTTTTGGGGATTTTTTTTTTTATGCGTTAAACACCCCGCCGGGTGGCTCGACCGGCTGTCCGGCGCAGGTCGAAAATTCCATTTCGATTCACGGATAAGCGCGATCCGTATTGGACGCCGATCGAAAAAACGGAGAGATATTAGAAAAATCAACGGTGTAAACGCAAAACGAATATTCTCAAAAAGTGAAAAAAAAAATCGAAAATCGAAACCGAACTTTACGTGTCGTCTCGGTTATTTAATTACCGCCTCTTGGAAAAAAAAAAAAAAAAGTCCCGTCTAAACGTTTTATTTTTCGATAACAAATAAGAGACTTCTCTCGCGTGAAATTAAAACACGCGCAATACGCTCCGGATGGAAATTCGACGGATTCTCGACGTCTCGAGTAGGCGGCGATGCTGCGATACATCACCGAGACCCCAGCCCAATAAATACGCCTCCTCGCCGATTGATAAAGCATTTTTATTTTTTATGCCGGACACGCCGCAATCGAAACGTCCCCGCCGCGGCGTTTCTCGATCGAGGTCGTTTTTTAATCGTTCCGGCTTTTCGGCCATTAACCGCGAAATTATTGAGTGTGCACCTACACGGTTAGTGTTCCGACGGTATTCGCCGGTCGATTTGTAATTTACGCGTTTTGAACGCCGCTCGCATCCGGACGTTTACACGCGGACGGTCGAAAAACGTCGGCCCCGGTTTTTGGCGGGAAGTCTCGTACGGGCCGCACTAAAAGCGCCGCCCGACGTCCCATTTCGCCCGTTCGCTTTTTCCTGTACCCAAAGTGGGATTGTTTTTTTCGGATTGTCGACGAGTACAATATACAGTACAATATTACTGTTACAATGACGTAGCGGTGTTTAAAAAAAAAAAAAAAAAAAAAAAAAAAAAAATAACAATAATAATAAAACCGTCGACGGTACGAACTGCGAGCTATTATAAAAGTATACACATATACTCGTAACAGCGTTAGACCGGGAAAATAAAATTTCGGGTTGCGGTGGATGGAATTAAATTTGCGATTCTATCGCCCGTCCGTTCGAAACAAGTCGACGTTTTTTTTTTTCCCGCGCAGAGTACATTATCGACGCGAGACAGAAATCGAAAACCCATTAGGTAGGCATTGCCTCCGTAATATCACATTCGTATGTAGGTATGCGCGTTTTAACGGTGCATTTTAAACTGCATTTAATTACTTACAATTAGGTGCGTCGGACGGCGACGACGGCGTAACAGCGAGGTATCCGAATACGCCCGAAACGTAACGATTGTCGGGAGACGTTCTGAGGGTCGGCGACCGGTGGGGGCGGGGGGATTGATGTCGCGTATCCCTAATGGGTTTTCGGATTTTCGATCATTTACACGAATATTATTGTTGTGTTTTTTTGTTTTTTTTCGAAGGCGGCGGCAGTACGTACGGCTGAACGCCGTTTATCGATGTGTGTTTAAGATAATATTTCGATCGTGATGCGCGTTGTTCGGTACGAAATCGTGTTCTCAAAATACATTACGAGTACCGTGATACTATACTAGTTGTTATATTTTAGGTTTTTATTTTTTTTATAAACGCGTATATTATTATGACCTAATATCGTTGTATCGTACACAGAACAAACAGCTATAATATGTGTGTATACATAAAGTATAATGTTCGTAAAAATTCGTTATTTTTATAACGTCGACAGAAAAAAAAAAAAAAACGGGAAAAAAACCGACCTCGCGATAAATTCGTTATCGCAGTTTGCCGTTGCGGATAGACGAAAAACATTTAAAAAACATTAAAAAAAAAAAAATACCGGGATTTCCCACCGAAAATACGACAGTTAACGAGAATTTAAAAAAAAAAACAAAAAAATCTTACCCCGTTCCGAGACACGTCGATCACTTCCAAATCCGGTCGTCTGTCGATCATTTTTGGTTATTTCTTATTTTTGTTTTGTTTTGTTTTTTTTTCTAGTCTAGTTGAGTTTTTCGGACGAAAACCCCGGCAAAACGATCGCGCGTAAAATTTCAAACTGTAAACCCGACGCACGTCGTCGACGTTGCTGTTGTTGTTGTCGTTCGCGTAACATAAATAATAACGAGCGCATATTTTCGTCGCAGGCACATAAACGCGCGCGCGTACACACCGGGAACGAGGCGAACAACGGTACACCGGTTGATAATATTATTCGGTAATAATTCTGGGAAACGCGTAGAAAAATCGCGGGCGCAAAAAAAAAAAAAAACGAAAACTTAAATAGAAATTGAAACTTGAAATGATTTTTTACGGTGTTCGAATAACCGTAACCGAAACGGCGACAGCGGCGCGCGAAACGTGCAGCAAAACGAGCGGGGCGCCAAGCGAACCAAGTGAAACACCTCCGTCCGCGGAAGACGCACGTTAGCGTGTGCCAGTGCTGAGGGCGGCGGCGGCGGCGGCGGCGGCATGTGATGGTTTTAACATAACTAGTGTTGTATGCGTGTGCGTGTGCCGCGCGAGAGACAGACAGAGAGCGCGGCGGGCGAGCGACGGAGAGACGGTGAGTGGGCGAGAGAGCGGGCGCGCGTGTGCGGGCGCGGGCGCGGGCGCGCGCGATTGTACGCGCGTTCGTGTACGTGTGTGCGCGCGCGTGTGTGTGTGTGTGTGTGTGCGCGCGCGCGCGTGTGTGTGTGCCTGCGTGCGTGTGCGCGCGTGTGTATTTGCATGCGACCGCCCTCCGCCGCCGCCACCGCCGACGAATGCCTCCGCCGCACCGACTCCGGCCGGTCCGCGACGGCCACCTCCCGACCGCCGTCACCCGCCCACTCGTCGTCGTCGTCGTCGTCGTCGGTCGCCCGTCACACGTCACGCCGCCGTCTTAGCGTCGCGCGCGCGAAACGCGTCTTCGCGAAGGGTTGGCCGCGGCTGACCCGCTGTCGTCGTCGCCGTCGGCCGACCGCACTCCGCGTCCCGGACGCGCGTGTACGGCGATAATATTAATGCGAATAACAGCGGCAATATAATTTATTATCGTCGCGGACCTCGTCGCGTACCCGTGCCCGGCCGCACAGTGACGCCCGGCCGTCGTCCGCGTCCGGGATTCACCGCGCGGCCCGCGGACGACGACGCGATGCGACCGCCGCACATTTCGCCGCGTCCGATAGTCGCCGGTCCCGGAGTTTTCGCGAACGGCGCGACCCGTACCGGTCCCCGACCAGCAACGGTCTCGCGCGGTCTCGCAGCTTTTTACGGACGTAGTCGGCGTACGTTTTTTTTTTTTTTTTTTTTTAAACGTAAGTGTATAATTTCCATTGACCGTAGGCGATTTACAATTATTTGCGAAGACCGAGTGCAGACCTTTAATTTCGCTCCCTACGGCTGATTGGTCCGGGGACGTTGCTGTCCCCGACGGGCGCGCACCGGTCCGCCGCGGTACCGGCGATTTCCCGGCGGGCCCTACTCGTATAGACCTTCGGTTTCCACACGTTTTCCTACTACCGTTCCGTTAAATAATCCGTCGCGGCTACGTGATATTTGCATAGGTAGTTCGGTATAGGTAGGCTGATACTTGAAGAATGTGCATTTTTTGTATTTCGTTTATAATCGGGCCCTATTTCATAACTCCCCGACAAAGACATTCGAAAACGGCGAACTACGATAAATTATGCGAAATACGCGAAACTACGGAAAAGCAACTGTTCCGGATGTGAAAATTCAAAGAATTATAAAAAAAACAGAAACGAACAAAATTCGAATAAACGAAACAAGTGGATCGTGATTCTTAACTAATAATAACCGTTAGACATATTTACCGCGATAAAATAAAACACATATACTTTGATAAAGAAAAATGGACGAGTTTAAAAAATATTAAATGCAACAAAAATTCTATACAAAATACGCAATTTTTAACCATACCTGCAGCATAACAATATTATGTTAAACGGTCGTGAGTCTGTGTAAAATTTAAAAGAAAACTGAAATCGCTTTTAAAATAATCTGAGAACCGATTCGGATTTAACAACCTTCGTAACAACCCGCGGGAACTAATTGGCAATTGGGAAGCTTATCAGGACCAATTCAGATATTCCGATACATTTCACTACACCGTCCTGGCCGGACGTGTCCCCGCCGGGCGTTTGGGAGAGTCGGGTACCTTTTTTCCGGCGCAATAAAAACAGTGTGTTCGCGCGAGTTCCTTTATAACGTATTCGTGCGAATTTCTAATAACGCGTTTGAGCGAGTGTGATAAGTACACAATGTAAAATATAAAAGATGAAATTATAAACTATACGTACTGAAAATGCCACGGAATACCTGCGTATAATATTTCGTAATTGGTTTTTCTTTATCGTCGATCCGATAAGATCACAAAAATTGCGATTTCTTATTGTCAGTAATAATATTGTATTGATCGAAACTTCATAATTATAGTTTCTCAAATATCGGATTCGCTCGAACATCGGAAACGCGAACTCGTTGTATAGTGTTTGAGTTATTACTACAATAGCTTATTTGTATTTAGTACTAGTTTATAGTTATTGACTAATACGTCTCGTATACCAATTGTGGATCGTATAATTGAAAACGCTTTTCGATACGTTTCGGTTTAAAATGTTAAATATAGACCGCCTAGTTGGGCTTATGACAGAGAAAATCGGCTAGTTGGCGTTTTAAATTTTTTTTTTCAACCGCGGTTCAACACTAGTGGATTTTGATTCGATAGAACTCCCTAGGATTTTGACTTCGCGAATCTCCTACACCTTCTATTACTCATTCAAAATCGAAACACAAAAAAAAAAAAAAAACGCTGGCTAAATGTGAAAATAATGCAAATTTTTTCAAATCCGTTCGATAGCATCATCGCCGATCCGGACGATTTGCATAATATAGTTTAAAACACGTTTCTGATACAAATTTGATTCGTGCACGGGTAAATAAATAAATAAAATAACGTTTTCGGCACGAGAGACGCCCTGCCATGTACAGATAATTACAACGATTTCGTTCCGAAAAGTTTATACGAGTATAACATTTCCTGAGTTGAAGTTTAACCGAAGAAAAAGGTATACGAACAACTGCGCAAGTGACGTATAAACTGCAGGACTTATTTTCACAAGGGGTTAACCGCGACTAGACATATTCTGTTATGGGACTGACGGGCAGTCTTGTAAATAATGCGTTTGTACTCAGAATATAATATATTCGAATATTTTCAAAAGCATTCGAATACTATTTTCCAAATGATACTAATTTATATTAGTCGGGACTCGGGGAACAACAGTGTGTTTACTTTTTAAACTACGGCTTACATATTTTACTACATTAACCGATTAGTGATGAGCAAAACCAAATAATAAACAATTAATAGTGAATATTATATTATTCGATACTTGCGATTATAATAATTGTTACTCTCATCTGTTAATTACTTAAATGGGAAATCGCATTAATAAAATCTATTTCGATTTTTATCCCACACCGCGTTCAATCCACTCGCACAATAGTGTTATACCCTAGGTCCTAGGAGTTCAGGACGCAACGGCACGTGGTTTGACCGCGTGGCTACCATTATACATTTGAGTAAATCGATCCATTTTTATATGAATTTCGCTAATGGAATTCGACTAATAACACTAAGATTTAAGATTACAAATCCAAAACGCGTAATACCGAACTCTGCTCAGATTCGTTTTCCATTAGCAATGATTAATCGTTGCGCACGGATATACATTAAATTTCCCCTCTACCTTCTCCACTTCTCATCTACAAGAGTGGACCACCCATAGCGCGAAGCACCTATGTCCGTTTGTTTTTATTGTATGACGTATTGTATACGGCTGTATACCTAATTGTTTGTTTTTACACAAGTCCTAAAACCCAACTCATTTTATGGTTTAGAAACAAATTGTGGATAGCAGGCAAGTACTATAAGGACCCATATTGTTAAATAATATTAAGTACCTACACAAGAGTGTGTTACTAAAAAGGAGCTGTAAGCAGTTTAAAAAAGTAAAACCAGTACTTATAATTAACATTATTCACACATATTTTATAATTGGTGATTATATTGGCATATTGCATTCTTTCTTAACTGAAGAAGATTCAATGATTTGTACTGTTGGATTTTTTTTTCTGGGGGGGGGGAGCGAAATTATACTTTTATCATATCACAAAAACGGCAGGGGGCAAGTTCTCCCATTCGTTCCGCATCCGTAGCTACGCTACTGATAGTAGCCGGTAGGTAACTTTCTGGAAGTCGGTATTTATACGCGATTACATAAACAGTTAAAA
>CABPRJ010000973.1:730380-754864 GCA_902439185.1 Cinara cedri | reverse complement strand
GGAGCGAAATTATACTTTTACCATATCACAAAAACGGCAGGGGGCAAGTTCTCCCATTCGTCCCGCATCCGTAGCTACGCTACTGATAGTAGCCGGTAGGTAACTTTCTGGAAGTCGGTATTTATACGCGATTACATAAACAGTTAAAACAAATTTCAAACCCGTGTGTGCCCCACGTGGGAAGTTATAAAAAAATTCCGTTTATTTTTTGCACCGCGTACACTAACAAAACGCAGGACGTCGCATCCGTCGCAAGACGATAATATCATTCAAGTATTGTCGTCGCGAGACCACGTGAGTGACAGCGTGTAACTATCGCGGCTATACGTTCACGAATTACACGACAGAGCCATTTTGTCAAATAATTTGTCGGACGCGGGACCACGTTGATGTTCGGGGATGTTCGGCTGTTTTCACAGACCGATTCCGGAGGGAGTTTGAATGTCTCGACGAGGAGCGCGGCACGAAAACGTCGCCGCAACACGGTGTCGGCCGCCGGCGCGATATCGGCGCGCGATAAGAACGCGCGCGCCGCGCGGTTTTTACGACTGCGCGGCCGATCGCCCCGAGAACACAACGGAACGCAGCGACGATAACGGTTCCGAGCACGCGTAACAACGATAATGACGTTAAAATCCGATATCGCGTGGGACGGGCCGGATCCGTGTGTCGGCGGACGCGGTACACCGGTACGGAAAGATCGACAAAAACAAAAAAAAAAAAAAACCGCACGCAGGTTATTGGCCAACGGTCGCGCCGCGGGGCGGCGGACGAAAGTCGCGCACGGCGCGGCGACGCGACAACGAAATCGCCGCCGCGGCAGACGCGACGCAGTGGCGCGCGCGGCCGCGGAACCGATTGCACGCGGTATTCCCGTCGGGCAGCCGCGCGCACAAATGGAACTGGTACCAAAGGGTTTCGCCGGGAATACGCGGGTGGGGAGGGGGGGGGGGTGCGCGCACCCGTCCCCGACCGGTACCCGGTCGCCCCGACCCCGTACGCGCGGCCGTAGCATTTAACAGCGTCCGCGGTTGGAACGCCGACGCCGAAAGTGATAACGTTGTGCGGTTACGACGGGGCTTTTCGCGATTATCATTCGCGACGCGGGATCAGCCGAAATACGCCACAGCGCGCGCGACACGGCCGCCGCTGAACAGCAGTTGTCGGGTACAATGTCGGGTACCAATATTGATACTGTTAAGCGATTACCGCAGACGTTCTTTTATGTATTTGCGGTTATAACCGCGGATATATATGTGCATTTGAGTTTACGATTGGACGTCTACAGCCTAATTGGAGAGGATTTTTTTTTTCAAATTGGTCTAATACACGTAACGATTCACGAAACAGATTATCTCCGGGTTATTCAAAAAAAAAAAAAAAAAAAAAATTGTAACCTAAACACAACGTCAGATTTACCAAAGAAGACTAACTAAGAAGTAAGAAATATTGCCGAAGAAGAATTAGTGAGTTGCCTAAAATATTTGTGATAGTTTGTTATATTATTTACAATGTTCGTCTTTATTCGTCTTTATTAATATTTTTAATGATAAAACAAAAACAAAAATTTGTTTTATGTTTATTTTATTATGAATTCAAGAAAAGTCATCAAGTTAATGCGATTTGTTAATTTGTTATTTGCATTTATGAGTGTATATTCAATTTTAAAATTTAGAGTATTATCGCTACTATAATACTAATAAATTTCAAAGCAAAAAAATGAATACTTTTGTGTGTATTTGTGATGTATACTACTATTACTATTACCATTATACTTAATATTCCTTATGTCTTAGTCGTTATAGAGCCGTATATACGTTTTCGTCATTTTATACGTTTTATACTTGGGGTATTACACGTGAAACGCGTATAAAACGTTTTATCTGCGTACGCGACCGGCCCTGATTTTCAGTATGAAATGCCGCGGTTATTTTCGCTCAGAAAAGTGCGTTGAATTTTTTATTTTTGTTTTTTTTTTTGTTTTGGAAAACCGCGTTTTTCGCGAGCCTATCAAACATAAACGTACGGAACACATTTATTTTCGAAATATTCTGCGTTATTGCAGCCTTCTTGTGTATCTCATAACCAGGGCTCGGGACTTGCAGCGCTTAAAATCCACAAAAAAAAACCGCTTCGAAAATTCCGAAAAAGCCCTGAAAGCACTCTAAACAAATATCTAAGAAAACAAAAACGGCAGAGTGGTTTAAAAGTCTTTGCTTCTACGGCTGTAACTAACGTAACTTATTAAACAACACTTTCCGACACTACAACAATAACAACACAACGCAATACAAAATAATTTTGTTTCCATAAAATTGTACATATTTAAACAAAGATAATCTTTGTTAATGATATTGTGTTCAACATTTTTGTTATGTTATGTTAATAATTAGCAATAAGTTAGAATCGTTAGAGGAAAAACTTTTAAACTCGTCTGCCATTTTGAGATTTTAAAATTTTTTTTTAAACGCTTTTTTGTGTATTTTAAGTGCTATAAAATCCGAGCCCTGTTCATAACTATGCTATCGAATTCTAGTGCGAATACCCACTGTATCCGATAACACAATAATTCGACCCGCGAACAACCATTGTTTATTCGGTATCACAGACGGTTTAAGATTCGACTACGTGTATCGTCAGCGGATGTTACGAGTAAGAAGCTAACAAGTAAGAATAAGTTTATTATAATCTCACGATACGGATATAAACGAATATCTCGCATGGGTTGCGAAGGGCTGTTATTTGCGAGGGTTGTGGGACGGCTGACGAAGGGATGGGGAGGGGGGGAGATGCAGAGGGGAATCGCTCAGCGTCGGTAAATTTCACCGCGGCCGGACGAACGCGCTACAGTCGAAATATTTCAATAATATGATCGTAATGTCATATTGTAATATTGTTTTTGTTTTCGCGTGATTGGTTTTTCGAAAAAAAAAAAAATCGAAAACCGTGACGGGTCCGTAGAAATTAAATATCGCGTCATTAGGCGTAATATTCTGCTCTTGCCGATGTATACGATTTCACATTGGCACAACATGTCTATACATTCGTTCGGTAAAATTCGACTGCAGTAATGCAATTATCACGTCATATTACTGTATAAAATATAATATTATTAAATTCATTTGGTTTTTGTGCCCGAATCGGGGACGGTCCCTGCGACCGTGTATAGGTTGTTGCTGCCCGTCGAATATATTCGATAAACTGCAATACACAATATAAACACACCGGAATGAACGGTCGATTTCCACACGCGTAGATCCTTTTCGTTTTTCCGTTTTCGCGCATTTTCGAATCCGTAACCGACATGAACTGTATCGAGTTACTTTAATCGCTTACCCCCGTCCTCCGTAGGTCAGGCGGGGCGAAGAAACGCTGTCCGATAAATCCGTACAAACCGTGTAAAATAAAAATATATCGGGTCGGGTTTGAGGTCGGATCGGGATTGGGTGACCGTGCGTCACGGTTCATGCAGGATTATCCTTTTTTCAGCTTTGCGTCCTGTTGTCTTGATGAACTTCTTTCGGGATGCTTTTTGTTCTGTTTCTTATGTCGACGCCAATACTATTCCACATTAGTTATTATTTATTTATCAGATGTATAGGTATATTTTATAGTTTTAACATAGGTTCAGATAGGAGTTTTAATTAATTTAAAATTAGTCGACAAAAATATTCGTTTTTTAGATTATGGCAGTGATTGCGATTGTATTCATGAAAAATAATAATAGCCAAAATAATCGATACCGGTAATTATCCAATATCTAAGATGTACGCGTGTATTTAAAATAGTTAATAGTATAGGCATAGTTATGAAAAATTAACAAAAAAAAAAAAAAACTATAACAATTAATAAATATAACTTTGAATGTATTATTGAAATTATTTCGGGCTGTTTTTTATTTTTTTAAATATGGTCACCCTAGATTAGAGCAGGGATCACCAACGGGTGAACCGCGGGCACTTTTTCACGGACCCTTTTATGCACGTAGTATACTTTTTATATTTTTATTTGTATATTATTTAGAAATGTGTCATATTATACAATTTATATTATGACCGAAAAAATTGTGTAAGGGTCGCGCCACACGGTTTAAACGCGCCGATTCAACCGCTAAAAAAAAAAAAAAAAAAAATCCAACTGTACAACTAGGCGTTTTCCACGCAATTCGAAAAAAAACGTAAAAAATAAATATTATAATCAATTTGTAATTCGTATGGTCGTGACCCGTGAATCGTGACATGGTCATTTCCTACTGTTCAGCAGACATATAGGTACGACTTGTAATTTGGTTAATTTTATATTAATTAAAAAACGTGTATAATTTATCAATATTTCAATAGGCCGTCAGTTTTTTAACGTAATTTGTAAATTTATAATAAACAAAATTTTAACTCAACAGTTAGAAGGTTTGTACTCAACAGTTAAACATTTGAAATTCACAATTTTTTCATGGCCAACAGAAATGCTGACTACATGGTTTATGAATTAAAAATATGTTTTGATGAATAATACATTTTTGTGGCTGAGTAATATGTAATAATTTTTTGTAAAGAAAAAACATTTTCACTTATCTTTTATTATACATAGTTTTGGGGGCCATATCTTCCTGTAACCCCGGGTTGCGCCTATTGCAAATCAAGATTTAATAGTAAATCGTAAATATAGTTATTAATATTAATACCGGATAATACAAATAAATAGATAACTATCTAGTTACCTGTTATTACTTAGTTATAATTATTACTGCATGTGTAAAAGTGTAAATAATAATTTCAAAAGTGTAAAGTAGCACGGTATCCGCGGTGTATTATCCGCTTTATAATTTTTGTGATAGTAATAATTATGATAATACGATGAAAACTGATAAATTGATCGATCGGCTGACGGGTAAACGTTCTAGTGTTGCACTATCCATTTAAATCAGTGGTTCCCAACTGGTGGTCGTAAACTCGTCTCACGTGGTTAATTTAGTGTATTGCTGATTTTTTTTTTTTCATATAGGTACGTATAAATCATAAAAAACACAAGTGGTGGGGGGAGTGGAACTAAGTAGTGGTTCGTGATAGTGTAAAACGTACAATAATCAACAGTGGTCCGTGCCTAATGTCGAGTTGGGAACCACTGATTTAAAACCGTACTATTCGGTGTGGCTCGTCTATTTGCGGCAGTTTCGATAACTCGAAAAATATGAAGGTCGAAACGCGTACGTTTAAACCGCCATTTGTGCCACGACTCTAAAAAAATCTGCATTTCTATGGTCATAAATCGGGGAAAACTAACGTGTTAACGTCAATATTATAAATCCATCCGATAGTAAATAATGAGATAAGAATGTCGCATCAGAGTAACGAGTTTCAGAGTATAGAATAATTAGCGGTGTTGCTTGTTTTTTTTTGACGGTGAACTTTATAAAAAAAAAAATAATGACTTATTAAAAATCAGTTTCACTCATTCCACACTTTACGTTAAAAATAAATAATGTAATTCTTCACGTTAAATTTTACCAAGTCTTGAATTCGTTTAAATTATGGACCGTGGATAGTGATGCATTTTAAAACAGACGCCTACGAAATCTAGTGTGTATAGGAACAGCGTCAGATATTTATAAACTAACGGGTACAATGGAGATCGGTGAACACTCGATTTTCGCGTCCAATCCGAGTACTCGAGTCGATTAATTTTTTTGGGTACTCGAGTATACTCAACTTCCATCGACGAGGAAAAATATTTTACCGCGAACTGTCCTTATCAAAAATCTTTGGTATTGCAGAGTCATCTAGTTGTAAACAAAACTAATATTGTTACTGTGATATAGACAATAGAACAGTTTGTTATCCAACAACAATCTATGTCCATAATAACCGTGAGTTTATTCGAGATAACACGACCGTTTTATTTAAAAAAATAAATGTAAAAACAAGTTATGAATATCTTGAAACCCAAATACTTCTGATAAGAATACCATGCGTGTACATATAGTATGGTTTAAATTTACAAAAATAAATTATTGTTTAGTTTTTTTGTAATACTATAAAGACATCATTAATTACGTTTCATCGTTGTTAAACTACGCGCGAGACAGATAGAGAAAACAAATTATAGAGCGTGACATTACGCACTAGATGGTTAAAAAAATAAACAGAATTTCGTCATGAATTCGTAAAAAAATATCCGAGTACTCGTGCAATTCAAAATATTTGACAATTTCGAGTACTTGACTTTTGAACTAGAATCGTATTAAAAAAAAACCAATACTCTTCCAACTCTAAAAATTAATGATCGATTCCAAAAGATCGCAGAAATGGTCTTCGGTTACACGCTCGAGGTTTTGAACATTATTTAAAATTAATAAATACTGTAGAATAAAATAAATTACGCGTTTTCGAGATAAAAAAATTCTATAATCCATTGTTTTCACGGCTTTACCGACACGACTTAATCAAAACGAAAAACTCGATCGTAATAATTATTTCGATCATAGTAACAGCGGCATTTGCCGTTTCTGTTTTTTTAACAGGCAGTACAGTAAAAATGTATTTTAAACAAACGGAAAGGTCTTTAAAATCGATTTTAGAGATAAAATATACGCTATTGTGAACATTTGTGTATACGGTAATATTATGAACTCCAGTTTCTCGATGTTTTACGATTGACGGGCACATTTTTCAATCTGAGAAAAGCATGTTTTTAATTTCAAAATGTAACAATTTTTTTTTACAAAGTAAATAGTTCGGATTAAACTAAACATTAAACTTTGAAATAATGGCATATTTTATATTAATAACTATGGCTACAGCCGTGTATTAACCCGACACTTTTCTGGTTATCAGTTGGCTCACCTGAATTTATTTTCCTGGATGCCTAAGTTTCTCGCGATCATTACTTTCGAATAGTCTGGTATTTTTCGCCACGGGTTCAATCAGCACAAAAGACACAGTATACAACAATTCAAATAATTGTTTGATACTAATATCGCCTTATTTTGGGGGAAAAAAACGATTTGTCTGGTTTTTTCCACGTAACCTTCGATAACCGTCCACAAACTGGTGAATAAAGAGATCCGAATTTTTTTCTCGGTCATATTTAAAATGGAAAACGTCCTCGAATAATATCGTCGCGAGAGGTAACGAATTTCGTATAACGCGCGCGTGTTTTATCTCTAAAACCGATTTTAAAGGACATTTCGTCGGTTTAGTTTACATGAGTTCGCCACAGTAATGTCACACCCGTGTAGAGAAAGACCACGAAGGCAAAGGCTGCCACCGTGACGGCCTTTGGAAGCTGGGGATTTTTCGTTCGGGAATTATTATTATTGTCATCGCCGTATCGCACAACCGAACGTTATTATTATTATAATATACGCCGCCGCCGCCGCCGTCTTTATAAATACGGGAAAGCGAGTGTATTTTTCGCGGGGAGAGTTTTTAGCATTCTTAATAACGCTAAATATCAATACTCTCACCCTCCCCTCAGCCCCTCCCTTGCCCCGAATCTGCTTGCACCCCCATCGACGGTGGTGGTGGCGGCGGGGTGGCGAGGCTCTCGCGCGGCGAAACGTGATTATAACGATTTCTTAAAATCGGGCGGGGTGTGTGCGGGGGAGACGGGGGTGCGGGTGCGTGTAGCCTTTAAAAAGATGATAATATTGATCTTTTTTTCTTTTTTTTTTTTTTCTGCACATTAAAAAAAAGTAAAAGTATACACGCGGGGGCGAAGTGTTATGACGATGACTATACAGAGCAGGCCGGCGAACTGGTGATGGCGGGAGGCGGGTGCGGTCGGGCAAATTATAAGTCGTCGGCGAGAGGGGCGTGTGTTGTGTGCGCGCGTGTGTGTGCATTGTCTTTCCTCCCCCTTCGCGCCCCCCGCACCACTCTTTCTTCACCGGGTCCGAGGACTCTCTCCGCGTTTTCTCTTCCCCTTTTTTTTCTTTTACTTCCCGTCCACGTTCCGCACCGCCACCCGGGGTAGTACACATAAATATTCCTCTCGTTTGCGCTTTACCGAGAACCCCCTTTCTTATTTAGCCCTAAAAAAAAAAAAAATTAAAAAAGACCCACCTCGCGAGCGTCAAAAACTTCGTCGTCGTATTATGCACGTACACAATATTATCGTTATTATTATTTTATTATAACGCGCATACGGTACCGATATTTGTGTGTACGCAGCCAAACCAAAAATCTCGTTTTAAAAACCGACATGATATTCTGTGAAAAATGCGAAAAACAGAAGAAAGGCGGATTGTTCAGAAGTATAATTTGTTAAAAAAAAAATACACGAAAAGTCTAAAGAAAAAAAATATATTTATATATATCTACAAGTTACCGGATATTCAGAGATTAATTGTCGGTAAATCGTCGACGAGATCATCGTCTCAGAAATCATCAGCAAATTTTGTACAAAATATATGTAACAGGTATTTAACACTAAAATCACTTTTAAGGAAACATTTTTGTCCGTTTCGCGTGTTTTCGAGAACAAAACATTAATTCATTTCGATAACGCGATCACCATGTGATAATTTATTTGAAAGTGAATTTTTGAATATTTTCCAATTTTCGACGACATTTTCATTATTGCTGTACTTTCAAAAATCTTGTTAAAATTGCTTATAAATGCAACGTTTCGAATAATATGCTTATCGGTCGTACGGCGTTAATTGTGGCGTTTAGGTTGACATTAGAAATTAATCGTAAGGGACAACGTTTTCGTGTGTGTTTGTTTAGAATTTTTCTAAAAAATTAAGCCATAGAAACATACATTTTTGTTTTGTTTTCTTTTTTAAAATAGCATTCGAACAGCTCATAGAAATATTGTCTCTTCTTTACATTTTGTTATTTTCTGTTTAAACTGTAATTTCAATCTAAACTTTACAATTTACGTTCTAAGTAACGCGATTATTGCACGTCAGACGGAATCAGTGAAACTCGATACGACTTTAATACGTAGTCGTATTCGTAACACTATACAATACGTATTCTAAGATTATAATATAATAATATATTGTATGTTGTATAATTATATTGAAAAATAGCTATAACATTTGCAAAAAAAAAAAAAAACATACGATGCTCACATGCGACCGAATATTGTCGTTAGGTTTACGTCGACACGATCGAATTTCACGAAAACAAAAAAAAAAAAGTTCACGGTTATAATCTTATGTGCGGTAGGCGTCGATGGTAAAAAAAAATAAAAAATACTATCGCACGCGTCGGCGGGGGGTCGAGAAGCAAAAAGAAATCGTCGCAATGAAAACCGATTTGTGAACCGAACCCACGAAATTAGCGGATTTATCGGCAGGCGGAGTACTGCACAGACCGCGATAATCATTTTGGAGATGCGGCGAAATGTTTTTTTTTTTCTTTAAATTTGTCGCCGATTTATTATCAACAATTATTCTGTTTATTCTGTTATAATAAAAATAACAATAATATTATTATTGTGCGCGTTGTTGTGTAGAGTGTCGTCATAAGATACGAAACTGTAGATACAACGGCAGTCTGCCGGGGTTATCGTACTTTTTTTTTTTTGTTCTAAAAAATAATAAATATTATGTCACTGCAGCAATTGACGGCGGACGAGTAGATCAAATAATATAATCGCGTATTTTTATTATTGTTTATCACAATGTTTGTATTTTTTTTACTTTCCATTTTTATTACGTTTTACATTATTGAAGCTGATGCTATACACTGGTGAGAAATGCATACGAGTACAATGTAACCTCTAAAGTATACCAGAGAAGGACATAAGTAAATACAGCAGCTACGACAACTCCAGTTATTACAATCCACCTATACAATATGTTAATGCGTTTATTATTGGATATCCTTGCGTGCTTTTTGCTGCCCATCCTTTGAATAGGAAATACGAGCAGATAGACCAAACATCCCTTTAACTTTTGGAGAATTTTCTCAGTTATTTTTCTCTACACGTGACTCTACAGTGACTCTACATAAAATACAATATTTCGTTACACTATCTACTATAATTCAATAATTTACCATTATTTTCTAGTATACACACAGTATAAGCGAAATCTTACTACGGATGTCCTATAGACTTCACTGTGGTGTGTTCATTTGGACACAGAAAACTTCTTTAAAAACTGCCTTAATAAAAGTAAAGAATGTAAAGAAAAATCGAAAATTAAAAATAAAAAGTATGATAAACGAACGAACAAATTTTAGGATCACGCGTTAAAAAATTTGACATCGCTGCTTAAGAGTGATGTATAAAAAAAAACTTCAGCCTTGGAGATGGAAAAAAAAAAAATTGAAGTACACCGACGAGTTTTAAAACGTGCAACAACAAGTGGTGGTCAATTGCAGTTGGGGAACGGAAAAAAGTACCTACCGTGGAAAAAGTCCGACCGGCATGTGAAACCTCACGAGTGTACAGATTACACGATATGGATGTTCATCTTACTCTCCTAGACGTACGTAGACCTCGCTGACAGGGAGGCGTAAATGGGGGGGGGGGTAGGAGATCGTAGCAACGTTTAACCTAACGATGGATATTTTCACCCGCGATATTGATTCGCGGTCAGTCGCGGTTATCGAGATTATTGTGTGCCCATAAAATATCAAGTACGGGTTTAGATTTACCAGACATTTTGATCGCCTACTGTTTGCGATAATTATGCGTGTTTTACGTTTTTCATTTTAAATTTACCACGCGGGGCGGGCATATGCCTATTGCATCATGCTAGGCCGTACACGTTTTGTTATCGAAACATTTATCCGGACGATTTTTATCGACATTGAAACCGTTTGAACGGCGTGCTGCGGACGATTATAAATGGCTCCGTAGAAAATCCGATACAAATGCGCGGCGGATGACATCGCGGACCGAACCGGCCGTGTAGGTCGTGGCCCACTAACCCGGATAGTGGAAAAAGGGCGAAAAATAAAATAATAAAGCACGGAGGGCCGACCCCAACGTGACCCGTTAAGTGGTCATTCGCGATTTCGCGAGGGGTCGGGTTTTCCCACGAGCCTATATATATATAAGGACTAGGGTTATACGCGTAAACTATTATTATTTAAACGTTGAGAAAACATCGAATCGAGGGACGAAATATTTTGTTTTTTTTTTTAAAGTCGACGAACGTTTTTTTTTATTCCATAACACGAGTTGTCCGAGAAAAAAAAAACCGAAAACAGAATTGTCTGCAGGATTATTTATCTACATATAACAATATAACATTCGTTATTTGATAATATTTTGACGATCTATTTTTTTTTCTTGTTTATTCTCGATTTTTTCATTTCAAAAAAATTAAAAATTACAATCATGCGAAATGAATGTTCTGAAAAATGTTTTAAAAAATAAATAAAAAAATAGTCTTATTTTATCGTTTCGTCACCGTCGTCGTCGTCGGAGTCGCGGGAGATTTTAATATCGTCGCAAACCGCTCGAAGACAAACAAAAGGGGTCCCGTAGAATTTTATCGCAAGCAAAGCGATTTTTTTCTCTCTTCTTTTTAAGACGTGATGGTATTTTTGCTCTCGCTCTTTCGTCTTTCATGTCGTCCGCGTGCTCCGCCAACAGCTCCGTAATTATTATTAATAAAATACTACATTAGGTAAGGTTAGGCTGTTTTTCATTCTATTATTATTATTATTATTATTATTATTATTACTATTATTACTACTATGATATTAATATTATTTTTCAAACTCTCCCAAATTATTCGAAAAACGATTGACCGTGATAATATTATGGATTCTCGGGACGCTGCGAATTACGAATTATCGAAACTCAACTAACATCTACAGTACCCACGTGGAAAACGATTCCTTAAAGGCCCAGTTTAATTATAATTTCGAAGTGAAAAAAACGTCGATTAATCAATCCTTTTGGTGGATTGTATATTTTTTCGCTAATACACATAGGTACAGGTATCACAGAAATTCGATACATGCGTGCGGCTTTTATGAAATCTTTTTTACTTGTATGACGTATTCTCGACAATCTCGAATATCTGTTTGACCGATATCGCAACGCTTTAGTTTAAGCAATTGACTTTAGTGTTTAGTATAATTTCGTGAAAAAAAGTAAAGTGCATAAATGAATCTGAAATTAATTCCGAAATCGCATACAGTTTTAAAATTATGAAATAATTTAGATTCATACATTGTGAACATTTCAGATTTTTCGTTTCGATCGCGAAATAGTCAAAACTGTATGTTTTATTTATAAAAAAACCGATAAAAGTTCACCGTGTATTGTTCCCCCAAACCGCAAGCATACAGAATATATTTTTCGATAGATTCGAGCAAGGGTAGAGGTCATAAAATGTAAATTTGTACAAAAATATATTTATTAATTTTAAAAATGCTTAAAATCAAACAAAATCGTTAACAATTTTTAATCGTATTAATATCCCGATATTCGATATCTATTACCTCTTGAATATCGTTTAGTTTATCTGTTTTTTAACAGCTCGTCGGGCCGGAAACCTCGCTCCGATTTTCAATTGTAGCGCGCGTTTTCCAAAAATAAATTCTGTCCGGTTTGTGTATTGAGCTGGAGGGCCATTATTCGATTTCCCGTGCAGTTTTCTAAATGATTTCGGTGTTATTCCCTATGGGAGGTGGACCTCGTTGAATAGTTTGGCCCGGGGCCTCTAAATGTCTTAACCCGGACTCGAAAATACGGGTCAGAAATAATAATAAACGAAATAATGCCGTCCGAGGAACGTTATTAAAACGTGTACTAGGTATACGAAATAACGATTCCCGGTTGCGGTTTTTCGCGTTGTACACTCGCTGACGGATTTTTTCGATTATGGTCTTGGTGTTCTATTCCGCGGACCATTAGCCAACTGTTTCGCATGTCCGCCGCGTAAATATCCGCAGTTTAAATAGGTCATCAGGGCCTATACAAGAATATTAGATACTCGCGGATTTTCGCCCGGTGTCGCACTCGATCCGAGAGAAAAACGTGACGAGGGCGGTCATTATTATTACATCGCGGATCTATTATACCTGTGTGGACAGACGAAAATAATATACGGTATGATATACGCGGTGTAAAGTATTTATTATAAAAAAAAAAAAAAAAATACAAAAAATTACAAACACACGCTGAGTGATAGAGAGAGAGAGAGAGGAGACGTTAATGTTTCGACCGCGCTGTTTATGTGCGCGCAGTATTTTGTTTTTCCATCTCTTTTCGTTTCTGTCACGCCGGCACGTCGTCGGTTAGGTACCTAACCAACGAACTTACCTATATGTCCGCGTACAACAACAACAACAACAATAATATAGGTAATAATCCCGCGCGCTCGTTTTATAGTATAGGTACCTACGTACGTAATAACAATATAATAATAATTTCGTCGTGGCGACGACGGATTAAAAAAAAAAAAAAAAAATACGAAAAATATAAGTATTTGGAAAGAAAGATAGAAAAAAAAAAAATCGTGTTTTTTTTTTTTTTGATTACATAAAATTACATACCCTCGCCTCCGTCGTCACCGCTCGCCGTCATAGACAAAGCGATGACAAATCACTATTCACACACACACACACAAACAACAAATTAGTTTTTCGCCTCTAATTCGCGTGTATTAGAACCGAAAAAAACAAAATACAAAACCCATGTCGTCACACAATATAAGTGAACGACGGCCGATGGAAATGTCGCAAGCGATGTTCATATCGCGTTATATGTACACACAAAGGCGGTGTGTGATTTTCGTCGCGGTGATAATCGTTTTTCCCGGCGTCTGCGATGCGCTACGGCTGGCTCTGTAGTGGCGTGTTCGGGATTTCGAGATATCGGATTTAGAGACTATTGCGTCGTATCGCACCCGCGGTAAAACGTGCACAGTGCAGGTACCTAGAGATCGATTTTGAATGGTATTTACCGGCGAGTGTTTTCGTGAGTTTAATGTACACTATTCGGTCTGTCTTAAAATCGAAATCAACCAGCTATGGGTGTATTAGTAATGATGGCCAGCGGCGCAATTTCAGTTTCTCGTAAGCAAAAAAAAAAAAAAAAAAAATTAAAAATGAAATCGAATAAACCCACGTGCCATAAAGTATCGATTGACACCTATACCGATAAATGAATGAAAATTGCACGGGGTACGAGTGCACAGCCCGCCCCCCACACCCTCCCGAACGGCATCCTTGGCAATTGTCATTGGTACATTATTTACTACGTTTTTTAAACGAGAAAATGTATACGCGTTGCTCAGGTGTTTACGATCCAGGAGCTATACCGACACATCTTTCGGATCTTTTCGGATGAAAAGTAAAAAAAAATTCGAATTAAAAAAAAAATAATAAAATAGTCAATCATATGAATAATAATATGCTGAAAAAAATAAAATGAAGGGGGCCATAGGTAATAAAGAACGTGATATCTCCCCGATCTCGCCCGCGTTTAATACGCTAATACTAATACGACTGCAGCTAATACGGCACCGCAAAATCACGCAGTACATATAATCTTTTTTTAAAACGCCTGATAGATGAAAAAAAAAAAAATTTGAAAAACACAAAAACCGATGCGATATATTTTTACTATATTACATGTGTATTATACGACGCCGAGCCGCGGTTCCGTTAGCGTTTCGTCCGAACATTCGCGCGGTGGACTATCGGTACGCATCGTGAAAAAATATTATTTTATGATATTACGTTTATAACGGGCGAATAATATATTTTATAATTTTATGTTACGAAAAAAAAAAAAACCAACAAAAAACAACCGCGTGCAATATTTTACTACACAATCGGAATACACATTATAGTACCGCGATTTGTGGATTTACGAATGCGCGAGCGTTCATAACGGTCCGAATATTATTCTTGTTCTTTTTTTTGCCCGCCGAAAAATCTCGCGGTACCTATTATCGGGCTTCGTAAAAACTATAACACATTATTTTTGATATTTCACGTCGTATGAAATTGGAAAACCGAATGAAAAAAAAAAAAAAAAAAAACCCCGTAAACCCGAGAGCTCCGTCACTATAATACATAGATTCGATTTTTACCCACACCTATTTCGCGTAATAGAAAATACATTCTTTGTGTAAAACAAAAAAACACAACCGAATAATACAATAATACGCAATACTATGTGCATAGCAAAATCTATAACTATAATATTATCTGCACAATAAAGTAAAGTAAAGTACGTTTTTAATAATCCGTTTAAAAAACAATTCTAATTCCCGAGTTCGGTTCGGAGTCTACAGACAGCTAGAAGCGACCCTTTCGGTCAATATTTATAAGTGTACAACGGGCCCGATGTACTAGCGATGAGCAAAACAAGACCATCTGCACTGCCTTAATCTTGGTCTTGTTCTTGCGGACTCGAGACTACTGGACTACTCGAATACTGTTGCTGTACCGTGCAGGATGATTTTTTCGTTATCGTGAACCAGATTTTATCTCGGAGGATTTTAAGTGAATTCGATTTATATTTTTTCTAATCATTATAAAATCGTTTAGGCTTTATTTTAAAACCGTTTATAATTTTTTTATCCCTAATCCATATATAACTTAAACGAGTATATGCTTTTGATTTTCAAATAGGAAGCCCCCTTCCCCTTCTGAACACAAATTTGAATAGAGAATATTTCTCTAGAAATTTCGATATACACAACACTAAATACTAGATTTACCGTTTACGAGTCATAGCAGTTTAAAGTTTAGACCAGAGGAATAGGAAAGGGTAATAAATTGCCTATCTATAACATTTCCTTTTTTTAAAAAAAAATAAATAGGATAATTATAATATTATCATTCTGTTATTTGTTTCTAACCGAATTGATATGTGAATCGAGTTGGGGCATAAATAGCACAGTCGGTGACACAAAAAAAGGTTTAAATATACGGTTTAATAGGGTTTTAATATAGTTCTGAAAGTTTAAAACTGCAATACCGGATATTTTAACAATATTGACTACTATCGTTCTTCCCCCGTAGCCCTTCGAACATTAAAAATCTTGTCCAACGTTTAAAAAACACTAATCATCGGTCTGTACAAATTACTGTCCACAGTACGACATTTACCGTTTCTCGGAGAGAATTCGTCAAAAATCGCTGGATAAACGCGCAGAATACTGCGGCACTGCGCTGGGTTATGCTCGCCGTAATTTCATTGAAAACGCGCCGATTTACACGGGCGGCGTTTACGGCGGAAATGACGTCACACCCTAAAATAATATTAAACCAGAGTTTATAATTATTATTATTATTATTATATTAGCGAATCACTAAACGCTGTACGCCTGCAGTACACGAGAATCACTTTGGTACCCGTGTGCGCATACCTATATAGCTCACAATGTAAAATATTTTGATGCGAATATTGGAAATTATTATTTTCGACGAGCAACTCGATTTCCTCCGAAGCTGGAAAAAACCACAAAAAAAAAAAAACCGATGTTTGTCGAAAACGGTCGCGTATACAGTACGTGGTACCGTGAGACCGTGCCGATAACGTATCTCTCCTCCGGCGGCCGGTTTAGGACCGCGGGCGGTGCTCGAAAATAAGGGAGGTGGACGGTACAGCGTGGATACTTCCTCTCGTTTTGGGAGTAACAATAAGTAACACTTTAACGACTTTAACGTCCGTCCGGCGGCAAGTTCGCCGAATATTCATTGTGTTCGAGGGGGGGGGGGGGGNGGGGGGGGTTAAAAATATTTTTTTTCTAACCCGGTGTGGAATAAAAATGGCCGTTAAAGCGTAAACGCGTTTTTTGTTTTTTCAAAACTTTGTTTAACTGGTGGTGGTGGTGGTGGTGACGGTAAAACGGCAAAGTCCCGGTACGTTACGATTTGAACGTAAACAAAAAAAATTTATAATGTGTACCAACAGTGCCTGTACGACGAAATGTCCGTCGTCAAAATAAAAACTTACCCCGAACGAAAAATTGTCGTTCGAAAACAATTCGATTATAATTTCAACGCGTTGTAACGATACATTTTTTCGCTTGAATAATAAAAAAACGATTCACCTTCGAAATAACAAACATTTCTTATGAGAATTTTTAAGCTTACGACTATATTAAGTCCGGTTATAATCGCTCGCGAGTTATGTATTTTACCGGTCAAACTGGACGTGAAAATAGAAAAAAAAAAATAGCGGGTCTCGGAAAAAATGTTCACGTTTACCCACTTAAAGCGCTAGGCGAGTTCGAAATCGGCGTTTGATTTTTTTTTTCAGGGTCTCGTGTTTATTATACGCACGCGACACGGCAATTTAGTCGTTTTGTACACACGATACAAAAGGATTACGGCCCAGTGGCTCTCAACCTTTTTTTTTTTTAAATCTTAATCCAAATAAATGGCGACACGTTTGATAAAAAAAAAAAAAAAAAATCACCAACTTGTACGAAATACAAATACACACACGTTGTTTTCGAAACGTGAACTGTGCAGTATTTGAAACCGCGGCGGTTCACGACCTTTGTGTATTATACGTGACCCAAGATATTTACCCAAATTTTCACCCGACCACTTTTCGTGTAACAATACATTTTTTAAAGCGGGGTCTGTGCCCGTCAAACCCCTCTTATATACTTGTATAAATTACGATACCGAAATTAAATTTACTTTTTTTGTAAGTCTTTTGTTTTTATTTTTTGTTTGGAAAATCCTATTTTCGATTTTTATATAGCACATTTTCGGTGTGACCCGATGAAAACTATTCGCGGCTCAAAGGCTTATTAGAAACGGCGTTCTATATGATATAAATTATAGACGACCGGCCCTTTGTAATAGAGATTTTTTTTTGATTTTTCAAAAACGCTCCTCCCGAATGCATAATAATCCTTCAGAACCGCGCCACTGCTTCTGTCCGTATACGATTTTATCGTAACGTTAAAAAACGCGGGGTTCGTGCCGAAAAAAAAAAAAAAAATCCGCGAAAAACCCTCCGAAACGGCGACGTTTATACGTGTGTACGACAATGTAGAAAAATTACGTACTTTACACGTCTCTGGTTTTTTCGACCCTGCTGCGTAAACCCGTGTAACGTTGTCACGGTTAGGTAAATCGAAGACTAATGACGGCGCACGTACACACACACACACGCGCGCACGCACGCACGCGCGCACGCGAGAAACAAAAACTTGGTCGGGAAAATATAATATACTGCATACTGGAGTGGGAGAGTGGGAGAGAGAAAATGTGACTCTTTGTATATTATTATATGATATGACGTCCGACCGTGGGGGGGAGAGGGGGAGGGGAAATCTCGTGGTCTAATGACGACGTCTTGGAGGTAATTTGCATCCGGTGGTAGTGTAGGTATATTATATATGAGATACTTAATGTTTTCCCGTCGTTTTTTATTTTTTTCGGTGTGTTTTTTTTTTTTTTTTTTCACCGCGGCGGCGGTTTTATTCGATTTTTCAACGATGACAGGTCGACACGAAATGTACTGCACTGCCGGCCGCGCGGGTACGGACGAAGAGAAAAAAAAAATCTACGGGAATAACGGGGTGGAGGTGGCTGGAAACCGTATAATAATAATAATAATAATAATAAGCGAAAACATATTAAAAATAATAACTTTACGTGGGAGGTATAATACGCGTATATTATATATTGTAAAACGCGAATTAAATGACGATAATAATAATAATAATAATAATAATGTTAATAAAATATCCAGCAGGCGAATCGTTCGCGGGCCTACGATATTCTATACGCGCGCAGCGCAAAATCAACGGTCAATTATTGCGCGTCGGCGTTCCCTGAGGTTATTCCGTAAAAAATAATAATAATACGATAATGCAATGTTACAATAGACGCGACAGTATTATTATCGTTATTACCGTGATTGTAATGCGTCATTATCGTGAGCTACCGTATACGCTCGTTGATGTCTCGGCGGTTGAACTATGTCGGATTTCGGAGGTGTTTTTTTCTTTTTTCTTTTTGTTTTTTTTTTCTTACGCCGACAACCCGCGTATCACTGTATCGTTATACGGGCGAGCGCGCGCGCAAGGTGAAAATTTTCGTTAAACGCGAGGGTTGGCAACGTGTACGCGCGTAAAACGTCACGCTCGCGGCTACGTGAAACGTATAAAATTGTTCGGAACAAACACATTTTTGTTTTCGTTTTTATTTTAAAAACAATTATTCCCGGGGAAAAAAAAAAAAAATAATAATAATAATAAGACTATCGCGCCGTATGTATATAGCGTTTACACGTATCTTTTTCCCGGTAAAACACCGTACCCATTTATCGGCTCCCTCCAAAGGAGCGTTATCCGGGAATCGTATAGCTTTTTTTTTTTTTTTAGGCGAATTGAAGCTGTACGTTTTCGGTTCAATTCGAAACGTATTGATGAGTTTCACCGTGTCGTTGCGGGAAAACGTTGGTTTTTTCGGCTCTGCACACACCTGTACGGCTGTACAGGCCCCTCAAATACGAAGTCAGGGAGACAGAATCTCGTACGTTGCGTGTTGGTACATCGCCGAGGATAATATATGCCGTTTGGATAGATTTCGAATTTCAACCCTCTCCATCATAGCCGTTTTTATGTTCAGATTTCGTATTTTCGCGAGAAATATCGGGTTTTAAATATACCCTTGCGTTATACGTGGTCAAAATGTGTTCATACGAATAGAATTGTTGTCGACAATGCGTTTTTCGACGATTTGAACTTTCGATTTCCGACCCCGCAGTTTGTATTTTATCAACACTCGAGAGATATATTTTACCGATTTCGTTTTTTGAAATTTTTATCTTTTCAATACCTTACCATTATGCATATAAAAAAACCATAGAATATTGTAACGAGTCAGCTTGGGAGAAAATTCGATTCTAATGAATACCGCGTAATCTGCTATTCATGTGTTTTTTACTGTAGAATTTATAATATTATCCAATTCTCATTGAATACTAAAATATTGCTTTTATTCAGGCTATTTCGGATTATATGTTTTTTCTACGGATTTTCAAGTGTTTGAACGATTTGTGCTATTTTTTTTTTATAAACTCGTCTTAAACATAGTTATTTGTAAAAGGATTCCCAGAGATGCATACTAGTCTTTTTGTTTTTTTTTTTCATCCGTATAATCACTTTTCCTCGACTCGATTTCAGTTTTTTTCCACTATCGATCATACCATCCCCCATTAAAACGTCAACGAACCGACGGAGAGCGATTTTCAAATTTTCACTTTTACACGGAAGCTCACACTTTTGGAATTTTGAAGTTATTTAGATTTCCGGTTTACTCGTTGGCTGTACTGTGTGACGAAAATTCGCTCGAGATCGTTCGTTCGTCGTCGAAGTATTTTCACTTGTTTTTTTTTTGTTTTTTTTGTTTTTTTTTGTTTTCACACGCCGATTTCGCTATAATATTACAGCGACGCCTAAGAAATGAAAAAAAAAATGCCATCGACAGTGATGTTTAGGTCACCCCCGAGACGTCATCACTCGCCCCGTTCACCTCGCGCGATCGTAAGCTGTCCCGAGGGTATATGACGTAACGAGTAGAGTACATTATAGAGTATAACGATATTACGACAAACAATATAAGATCGATTTAACAATAGGAAAATAATAATAATAATAAAAACCACGAAAACGCGCCAAACGATCGATTTTCAAACCCATAAGGAACGAGTTGTAAAGTCTGGATACCGATGTTGAAAAAAAGAAGAACAACAGAATTCTATTTAAACGACTAGCTGCTCCGACGAAAAAGGTTTTATTACGGTTTGTCCAGTTTGTCAAGCGAATAAGATAAACGTTCGGATTAATAATGTTTCGTACAGTTGTAGTTTTCATCGATATACAGATAAAATGCGGACGCCCGTAGCGTTATGGAGCCATTTCAACGGTGTTTATCCGAGTTTTTCGGTTGGAAATCGATACATGATCAAAATAAAAGCAATCTCGTTGGACCTTTTCCGCGCTGAACAAAATATTGTCTACCGGACGGCGACGGTAATATTTTTCGAAATCGACTTTTCGAGCCGTGGAGCGATCGAAAATTCAAAAGTACTGTGTATGTATATATACATAGGTAGGTAGGAGGTACCTACTTATTTTTATGGTTTTTTTTTTTTTTTTTTTTTTTTTGTTTCATTACGTTTTTAATAAGTATAGCCGTTCGTAATAATACACTCCATTAGGTACGAAGAGACCGAAAACATACTCTCAAATGTGATGCAACACTCTTCGTCGTCGTCCTCGTGTTATATGGGAGGTGCGTAAACAGGCAATAATGATATTATACAGACAAACAAGTATTTTTCGTATTTGACATGGACGCGCGCGCGTATATTAGGAGGTTTTAAAAGGAAAGTCTGCGGGGGGTAGGGGGGAATAAATAATAATAATAAAAAAAAATAAAAAATAAAAAATCTAAAAAGAAACAATCACGGGCCGGTGATTATTATTATTATATAGTAAAAATAATATGGTAAATATCGTTTTTGTCGAACATTATATTGTATATTACCGTATAGTCGTACCGCGGAGAAAGTCTGAAAACGGACCGTGCTTCCTGCAGCAGTAAATTCGAAAAATTCATCGACGAACATTAACATTTTAGTTACAGACCATTATTGCGATCGCCATTATAGGATTACACCGGCAATATCATTGCGTCCAACGAAATTTATCGACCGCGTGCCAAACCGCGTATATATATATAGAGAGAGAGAGAGAGTGAGAGAGATATGATATTAATCAATTATTATGCGATTTTTTTTCCCCTCTATAAAAGTGTAATATACGTGTCAAATATCTATTTTATAACACGAATCATATCATTGAGAATGGGGTTTATGAGAGAGGTCTCGGCTAAAAACGTGGATTAATGCGTATAACAGTGCAGAACACGTAGTCCCTGTTCACGAGAATTCATTATCCACGTTCACGTAATTCAGTGTTATTCATTGATTCGTGCGAATACGTGAAAATACGTGAAAAATAACGTTAAAAAAAAAAAAAAAAAAAAAATTAAAGAGCTGATAATGGGAACGGATGCGGCCACTGTTGTAGGTGAGGAGTTGGGTAGGTAGGATACATAAGGTTATTTCACTTGTATCTATAAACAACGATAAACCATTGCAGACGAAACACTATTCCGAGCGCAGTTCGGTAATATATAATTTGTAGTGCTATAATTTTTTTTAACCTAACCTTCCTACGTTTTTTCCCGATTACTGTGGAAACTAATTCGAAAACCAAAAAAAAAAAAAAAAAACGAACTAAACCGTTAAAAACAAGATTAATAATTCAACAAAAAAGATCTCTTGTCGTTTTTCAATTGGAGCTATATTTGTGCTAGAAGACGTGGTCGGTACTTATTTAAAATAACGAAACAGTGAAAAAATCGTATTTTTTCCAGGTTAATCGTTTTTATTTTTAATACTGTTTCGAAAAGTAAAAAAATAACCTATGTATTTACCAAGTAGACAAAATTGACTTTCAGAAAATGTACTACACTTTTATATTGGAGCAAGTTTCGCTAGAAAAAAAGCGGTCTACAGCAAAAAACCGCAGACTAGAACAAAGAAAAAAGAAAGGAAAATAAATAAACAGCATTTAAAAACGAATGGCTCCCTCGCTACGCCCGGAATCTGAAAAGTGTACACGGGTTTATTGGACACACGGTTTTGTAGATTAGAATGTTCAATTTCCCGCGTATGCGAAAGCGTCGAAATCGTCGAAATTACGAAAAACAACTTAGGACCCGTAAGGCAAGGGGAGGCGGTAGAGGAAGGCTTCCGTTCAGTATCTACCGCAAGAGAAATAAGAGCGGACTAATGTTCGGTCGCCCGCAGCGGGTTAGAATTCGTTTCGGGTAACGATATTTGAGGGACGGGCGTGGGGTCGTAAAGCAACAGGGAGGCCGAGGAAATCGAAGAAATGACGAGACAGTAAGTCGATATTGTAACTGGTATGACGCGATGAAAATATCACAGCTGTGCGCGGAGAACGGATGTTGAAATTCGCAGCGACAAAAGGCGCGCGGCCTTTGACAAGAATAGAAAATGAGGTACACTTCTTGCGCTATATTCGGAAAAATCGTTCTATATGTGAACCGTTCGTATAATAATATGTTTTTGTTGTACAGATAGGCCGTGACAGATATTTTTTTTCCGGATTTTTTAAACGCGCCGAAACATTTTCCCGTTTCGAAACCTTCGCGCTCGGTCGCAGACCCGGCCGAAACTCGAGACGCCTACAGTCTTACGGTCCACGGAGTGTTTTAGCGCCGGTTCGGTGTGATAAACTATCCCGGACAGGTCGAAAAATGTCACGGAGTCGTAGGGTTATACGCGAATTTCGCGTGGCCGTTGTTTGCGTAATATCGCGGGGGAGTGGGTGGTGTTCCGAGTCTCTGCCGGCGGGAGGGACGAAACTTTCGGTAAACACTCCGAGCGCGGACGCGAAATCGTACAGAAGTAAAAACTACGAGACGTTTGACGTCAGATCTTATCGAACGAGGAAGGTTCGACGATTTTCTTATTGCAATAAATAAATACGAGCGTATGGTACGTCCGCTATAAACTACCGCGCCTTTCGAAATCTTATCGCGAGTTTCGTTCGAAGCACAGTAAAAGACGTGTAAAACTCGTAAAATATAATAAAAAAAAATAAAAAAAAAAATAGCTAAATAATGCGATGTAGCATTTTCACGGTAGTTGATTATTCTGTAGCAGTGTTATTAATATGGCGGTAACGTGTTAACGTGTCATTGTACAAACGAGCGTTGAAGAATCTTCGCGACTTTATTTTCATAACACAATACTATTCTACCTAATTTTTTTTTTTTTTCTCGCGGGGTTCGAAACAACGCGTACAACCGATAGTTACGGACTAGACGTTCTTTTCGATTTTCAAAATAATTACCGGCAGAATGCGTGTGTGTTCCACACAAACACTCGGTTCCCTGCCGGTTTATCAAACGCCGCGATTGAGAGGCCGTGTTTTTAGATTTTCTCCAATTTTGAAAAATTTAAACGAATTTTTTTTAACATTTCAATTGCCACATAGAAGACAGGATTTTCCAACAGATCTACTATCCGACACCCATTTAAAAGAAAGATTAAAATGTAGTTTTTTCTTTAAGAATCATTATAAACGTCGAGAATAAAATGGCGAAAAACCGAGTTTGACCGCGACCCGCGTGGAATGTTTCCCTCTATTAATTAAAAAAAAACAAATAATAATAATAACAACGGAATTGCACACCGGGCCGTTTCGTCGAATTCGTAGAGGGCGGCAAAGCGTCATTGAGACGCCCGGAGCCGGTTTTTTATTTCTCGCGACGGACCCAATGCGACCCGGTTCGTTACGAAATTCGGCCGTCCCGGACGCGTTCGCGGGCGGCGGGGGGAGGTGGCGGGATAAGGGGGCGACGGTCCCGCGGTCTCCGGGCTAATGCGCGCGGCCCGAAGGTTTTGCGGGGCCGCGGCCGGAGAAGCGAAATCCCGCGGGTTTAGAAAAGAAACAAAAAAAAAAAAAAAAAAACCAAAAAAAAAA
>CABPRJ010000973.1:686908-712844 GCA_902439185.1 Cinara cedri | reverse complement strand
CCCCCCCCCCCCCCGCCCCGCCCCGCCCCTCGTCCCCGGCCCGAGCGTTTTAATCCCCCGCAAGCAATTACTGAGCGCGGACGACCGCGGCGACGGAAACGACGACGGGAAGACGCACGGTTGAGGTTCTCGTCGATACCTTTGCTGTAGTACGGCGGCGTGCGGGCGACGAGAGGAGAAAATCCGCGCGGTCTCTGTACGGACCGAAACAATCGAAATAATTTTACAAATCACGCGTAATACGATAATCGTTATTACGCGCAATAATATCATCCCGAAATAACAATTATACTATCGTCACACATATTACACTGCGGCGTCGTCGTCGCCGTCTCCGCCCGAGAAGTGCGACCAGGGCCAAGTCGACCGTGTACGTCTGTCGGGCGGGAATCGTTCGGCGCGTTAACGTCGGATTACAACAATGTACAGAGCAAACCGGGCGTTTCCCGGCGACACCCGAAAGCGCGTGGACGCGACTTTTTTCGTTTTCCGACGTTTCGCGCACCAAGCCGCTCGAAAACCTTTCGGTCGTTTTTCGGCATTCTCGTTTTTCGGGGCCCGCCGCCGCTCGGTTTCGATTCTCGAACGGCGGCGCGCGTATTGCAAATTCCGTAAACCGACGAGGTTTCCGTCGACGCACGTTTCGGCGTTTGCGTTTCAAATTCCCGTCGACCCCCGTTGACGAGATATTCAATCTCCGAGTTCGGACGGCGGCCGCGGGAGAGTTCGTGGATTCGTGCGGTGCGCGGCGTTTGACTGCTGTGTTCCGTTACTCACCACCTACACCCCGACGGGTCGACGGAAATTCGAAATTTTCAACACCGACACGTATTCAGACTGAAATTCCGTTGTATTTACGCGGTTTCGAATACGGGCTGTTCAAAAGCCGATAGCGATAGTCTCGGAACCGTCGCCCGTTATTTCGCAAAAGATCTTCGCCGGAAACAAATGCCGAAAAAATATTAACATACGTTCCGAGACTATGACGAGCACTGATCGCCCTGTATACTCGCGCGAGCGCGCGCGCGGCGTACGGTATTATTGAAATCTCGGCGGTAATAATGTTATCCGAATCGCTTCCCGAACAACCGACATTAATAATATTATAATATCGCGTATCCGATGCATTGGATATTGTTATTATTAATGCTATCGTTGTTATTCGGATACGTTCGACCGAAACAATTATTATTATTATTATTATTATTATTGTTATTATCTTTACACGACGAACGTGTGCCGCGATCGTTTTCGCGATAATTATCGCGATAAATTGTGCAGGTATTATGTGTTCTGTGACTTGGTGCACGAAGGGCCAATGTCAATTTTTCGAAAAAATCAGTTAGAAATGAAAAAAAAAAAAAAAAAAAAATTATTAACAAAAGTTTTTGTAAAAATTGAAAATCAAACAAACATTTACATTTAATAAAATACACGGAGCCTTATTATGGGGGGGNGGGGGGGGGGGGGGGAAATTCAAAGCCCGTTTCCCGACAATTAAAAAATGTGATTACTTTATGCGTCGTATTGTCGCATTGAGCACTCCTTTTTCCGGATCATAGATAATATTTAATATCGGATATATTATATCGAATTCGTTCTAGTTTTTTGTTTTGTTACCAAATAAATTCTGCGGCGCACATTGGTATTAAATCATAATAACACGTGCATTATGAACCGAAGATGGCGTTACATATATAGTGAATACGACATGATGAAAATAAAAAAAAATAATAAAACTAATGCAATAAAATTGCTTATTCGCTATTAGTTTATTCAGAGACTAATGTGTCTGATTCATTCTTTTAATTAACACAAAAAAACCAATAATAATAATTCGTTATTCTATCTATAATATTTTATCTACTGTAAACATAACATTATGATAATACGAGTTCGACTAGAAACAAAATATCGGACGAATCGACGATATTGACCCGACCCGATATAACTGAAATCGTCGTTTTCCGTGTCATCCGGCGTTGTTACGTAGTTAAATATTACACTCGTATATATAGCTATGAATTATAATAATTGGTACATTTAAAAAATCGTGAAAGCACTCGGTGTGACCCGAATGACGCCAAACTACTAAAAAAACAAATAAGGGTAAAATAGGTTCTCATCATTAACTTATATGGTCAGCGATTCTCTTAAAGTATACTTCGATAATTTCGCGAGATCTCGAGTTTGTGAATTATGTCAAACGAGGCGACCGTCGTGTTATTCTAAAACAATCTTCCAATAAAAACCTGTAAAAGCGAATAAAAAAAAAAAAAATCAACATACAAATCTATTTTATCAAACAACGACCACGCAATTTTGATTCAAAAGCATCGATATTATTACCAATTTATTTTTATTTATTTATTTTTTTTATTTTTTCGAACTCAACTACTTTAGTTTCTAGTGATATTCATTATGCAACAGTGACCACGAATAATATTACAAACGGTAATGACTTTTATCTTTTATTAAACAAAATTAAATAAAACGCAACACTATATACGAGTAAAAGTACTTGCACGTTTTTAAATCGAGGCGTCTCTCGCAAAATGTGTAGTATCTGCAAATTAGTGGCGTCATTTGTGCGAAGAGGGAGGGGAGGGAGAGTTGAGTTTTTCGCTCCTGTTTAAATTTTAATATCGACATAAGTGTCGGTATTTCGATTAGTCTCTGGTTTTTGGACCAGAATGAAAAAAAAATTCAAAAAAATGCAGGGAAATCTTTTATGTACTTATTTTATTCGTATGTCGGCTTCGTAGCTAATAGTTCGCGGTCAAACTTTCGGTTTTTATATTTTTCGATGGATTTCTCGACTTTTCGGCTATTTCGTACTTATTGTTTTGAAAATATTCAAATCTGAAATATCTGTTAAATTAACGGGTATTTTTTTTTTTAAAGAGAATTGAAAATTTGTATTAATATTATTTTTCTTGTTAAAATAATTCCGGTCCTCGCCGGTCGGCCGATCCGGTTAGTTTGCCCCCCCCCCAGTCACTATCAAATACCGAAATAACGCTATTGCCATGAGTCGTCGGCCAGCACACCCGGCCTATTTGATAGGGCGGATGAACAATATACATTAGACGTAATAATTAAATAATAATACGAATTATTATAATATAATTGATTACTGATGAGTGTTGACAAAAATTAATAACGGACCATGATATTATGATTGCGCGCACTGTTCACTGTTCAGCGCTCGTGGTTTAAATCACAAACACGTCAGACAGGGTTCGAGAGAGCCGAAGACGCAACAATTTATAATCAGACTATGATGAGCTACGGTTTTTGGCCGAGCCGGTGTGAAAACGTTTTACACGTATTCGGGTGGCTATTCGCGGACGGATTCGGAAAGGCGATAAACTCCGTCTTATTAGCGACTGCGGTATTGACGTTTAATTCAAAGAGTGCGGTTCCGTTTTTCCCGGTGATTTTACGAAACCCGATTTTGTCTAAGGTCGCGAACCGAATCGCGCTTTTCGAAAACGTTATCGAACGCGTGAAAAACGTTTAAAACTCAAAGAGACCAGGGCTCTTGTAACTGGGGTTTTCGGTAACGAGGCCACCCCGTCCGTGTTGGTGAACGTAGTCGTCGAGCATTTGGGCACTGGGTTCGGTCGGACCGTTTGCGATATTCAGCCGGACAGTCGAAAACGGTCCGCGACGAACCGTTCTGGCTGGTTTGGCCACCGCGTGGGTCGGTAATAATACGAGTCCGGTCGAACGTCGGCCTTTGAGAAAAAATGTCCGCCAACGCCGCTCGCCGGGATGTCTCGAGATGCCGTACCGACTGCACTCGCCGTGCACGCCGTCATAACGTTTCCGTGTGCGCAGTAAAAACCGCCGAAAACCCGCAATTGCGTATAACGGCCGCACGCAACGCCGTACTCCGGCCGCTTTTTGTACGGCTCACCCCCCCCCCCCCACGCGTATACTGCAGGTATACCGTTTTCGATTATAAGCCACTTTTATTACGTTATTTTTAGTATTATTACAATATCGCGCGCGGGCGCCCGGGTCCGAGAATATAATAATATAACGTAGCAGTAGTAGTAGTAGTAGTAGTAGTAGTAGTAATAATAATATGAGTTTTCAAAATAAAATAAAAAATATAAAAACAACGACGACGACGACGACGAGAAACCGCCATTATAATAATATTTAATATAATATTTTTCCTGGGGGTCGAGAAAGCAAAATTAAATTACCGACTACATAATAATAATAATAGTAATAATAATTTGTTCGCCCACAGTTTTTGTTCCAATTCACAATAGTGTACGACGTTCGGTATATATACGTATATTATATGCACGCGCGACCAACGTTAATACGACTTCCATCTAAATACGCGCGTTGCATACTTTTAATTATAGTAGAATGTAATAAAATGCACAAAGCAGCCGCGCGAAACTCGACGTTTTTTTTTTTTTTTTACGTATTTTACGTTTTCGAAATATTTAAATCACGACGGTTTTATCAACATGTATGATGTAAAACATTTTTTTGCATCAGGATTGTTTTCGGAACCAAAACAAAAAAAAGCCTACAGATGAGATGCCCGCGTGCAGAAACGAATCGCGGTTCGACTATTTGAAATTCAAAACCGTTAACCGGGCTAAAACGATCGTCGTATAAATTCTACACGAAAACAATTGTATTCGCACAAAAACCAAAAGAACTCGATAATTTTAAAATACATACCTAATAAAAACAAAAAAAACTAAAAAAAAGGCCGGAATAATTAAAAAACTGCATCGCGTTTAGTAAACGATTTAATATCACAAACCGTCGGCGAAACTTTCAGATGTTTATACGATAATAACATTGTCCGTCGTGTCACGACGAGAAAACAAAATCGAAATCGACAGAAATCGTTTTTTCCGTAAATATTTACGTTTTACGATCTCCCTTCCCCTTCTATTATTTGAAAAAAACTACTAGCAAAACCGGAAAAAAAAACCATCTCCCCCGACGCACCGACTAGACATCTGTATACCCGTCCCCCCCGAATCGGAGCGTTTTTCGCGGTGTTGAATTTTTTTTAAGACGAAAAAAGCACACAAGTCCGAAATTCGGTCGGAATCTATGAGAAAAAAAAAAAAAAAACGCCCCGAATCGATATTTTCCGGACAATAATACTGCGATGGTCGACGGACCGTCTTAAATATGTTTTACGCGACGTGCCGAACAGTAACAGCAGCGACACAGAACGCGCGGTCCGGCACTATAGTCGTCATCGTCGCCGTCGTTACATATACGAGTAATCGACGGACGGCCGTAAGAAATGAAAAAAAAAAAACAAAACAAAACACAACGAAACGAAAAAAAAAAGCCGCGTTTCGGAATGATGTGTAGGAGAAAAAATAATATTATTACCTATACCTGTCTGTGTATACGTATAGCAGTATTGCAGGAACAATACAATTTCGAGATAGATTTTCGTGTGTATCGCGTTTTGTGTGTATGTGTGTGTGTGTGTGTGTGTGTGTACACGCACACGTACCTGTGTACACGCAGTACACGTCGAGTTTCCCGGACAGTTTTCTTCGCGCCGGTGAGTGAGTGAGTGAGTGAGAGAGAGAGAGAGAGAGAGAGAGAGAGATCAATGATGCATCCGGTGTCGGATCCATTGATGTACCGATACGGCTGGCCTGCCACACACAAACCGAGTGTGAAATCGGTCCATGCATGCACGCCGCGACTATGGATTCCGCCTTCATTCAGAAATTTTCTCGACGATACACTACGCCACCTCTTCCCCTTACCATGCTCCCTTTCCCCTCGCGCTCTCGGCGGCGCGCCGTACGTATACATACCGAAATTCATTCATATATGAACCGTGACAAAAGCGATTCCGAAACACACGAGGCCGCTTGCACGTACACGACGACGACACCGACGACAACGGTTTTATTATATTATTCTCTAGAGCACCGCCGCCGCCGCCGCCGCTGTCACTCGCCACTTCCCAGTGTCGTATCATTCACAGTGTACGCGATATTATTCTCTAATAGGTCTGCTGCAGTTGCCTGCTCGACGACAAGACGGTTGATATACGGCGGGAAAGACCCGGCATAGTTCGAACGACGGCCGGTAGGCGGCCGGTTGTAGGCGGAAAATCGGTACGAGCTAAATGCGACGTACGGGAAAATTTGATATTATACTGAAAGCGATCGTTGAAAACAAATAGGGAAAAACGATTCTGAGCTGAGCGCGAACGCGCGCCGTAATGTTATAATATGTGTAGTGTTATATACTGACGACGCGATTCTGATAGTTTGACCGAGTGCGAACCGCTGTTCGGACACTATATAAAAATATGTACAGTCGTATATCTGATTATTAACTGCCGCAGCAGTTTTTCATAAAATTATAATATGTTAAAACGCGTAGGTTAATTACTTAACTCGAGGACCGCAAAACTGCAGAGTCCTAAACGATTTCTCGTCTTGCCATTGCGGACGTGCGGTTTCTAAAATCCGGTTTACGCGGTAAAATATTTTTTCAAATTTTTACTTACCTATACGTGAATATTGAATTTCATCATTCACTGCCGATTTCGGTAAACTACGGTAATTTTGATATTATTCTATCTGATCTATTATTAATATTTTTATATTTTTTTTAAATTTTGTTTTTTACACACCGTCAAATATTTGGAAAAATGTTTGTCAGTGCGAACCGGACTGGAATATTTACATCCCTCGATGAACGCTGTACGGGGACGTTGTTTCAGTGATCCTAATGGTCATCGTACTAGGAATACGAAGTTATATAAAGGACGGATTTTATAGCAAACCAAGATGTAATTATAGGTCATGAGCCCTTTAGTTAAAACACGATTTTTTTTTTTACGTATTTATGCTTATTTTGACGTTTTTAAATTGAAATTGGTTTGAAATTTAATTTAATTACTCAATATTTTCCATTTAAAATGCCATAATTCATATTATATAGCTCTTATTCCTTCTCCCCCGCTTTCATCCCAACTATTTGGGGGGTCGGCCACCCTCGTTCTAATCTTTCGCTTGACCCGGTCTCCCACACGTTATTATTCTCGCATACGCCGCGGCCGTCATCGTATTATTATCATTTTCAATCGCATATTAAATCGCAAGTTTGTATTTGTCCGTGGATTACTGAATAACAAAATGCATCAAGACTATCAAAGTGTAATCGTAAGCATTAAAATTCATTGAAAGTGTGTAGGTTTTGTTTAACCGTGCGATTAAATAGTTTCTGGATTTTTAAAAACAAACGCAGGTGCGTTTTGTGACTGAATTGCCGCGCATAAACATGGCATATAACAATAATAATAATAATAATAAAAAAAATACTTGTGTGTATCTAATTGTTATTAATTCGTTTTGTTTCCTCAGTAATATTGTTCAATAAAAAAAAAAAACTCTAAGTGAAATTGTACGCAACAATAACAATAACATGCACAATAGTAGGCATCACTTAATGATATATAGTCTACCGCTTTAAAAAAAAATAAAAAATATATATACATATATATATTATACACTGCACATAACTGTACATCCGAAATAAATCTCCATTACAATATTATTTAGCCCGCGATAATAATGTTAACGGCGATGGATAATGGTTGTTATTGTTTTCCGATCCAGGATTCTGGGGTAAACGACGTTAAAGCGAATTAGCCGTAATTTTCAAACGTTTCCGCGGGGAACACAGCACGGCGTACCGTATTTGCTATGAAACCGCCGTAACGGTTGCCGGCTGTACTGCGGTCTCACGTGACAAATTTCGTACCGAAGAAACTAAACTTTCATCGAATTTTCGCCCGCATAGAGCAATTGTATTTGTGTGATGGCGAAAAATTGTTTCGTGACAATATTCAAAAAAAAAAAAAACAGCCGGACCAAAACTACAATCGTCTAGACGTTATTATAAATAATTGTTATTCAAAGAGAACAGTTCGTTCAAACGTTTCGGTTATATTATTACGACCTGCGATGTAAAAAAAAAAAAAAAATGTATTTTCTGTCCGTGTTTCGCGATTATATTAATGTTAATTGTACCGGCGATTGTCGAGCGAAACGCGACGACGGAAAAATGCGAGCCCGCGGCGTGCCGAGATGCGGTCCGTGTAGCGTACAACAGTTATGGGATGGCGTTAATTAACAGAACACATCGAATCCGACAGGATTTGGCCGAAAGACAAACGAGCGGTTTTTCGTTGGTAATTTCGTTCTCGTCGCGTTAAATGTCGCACCGTAGATTACGGTGTTATTTATTGGGGCGGATACCGATTATCGAACGTCCCGCGCTAACGGTTATCGATAAAAACAAGCGTTTCCCAATAATTGCCGCCCCCGTGCAAATATTCGCTCGTTCGCGCGATACCGAAAAATATCACCGCGCCCGCGACTAACGGTTTCGAGTGGATGGTCCACGGAGGCACCCGAGAAACTGTGTTACATTCGCGATCCGATTATCTTTGTATTCGGCCGACTAAAACCGCGACAAACGTCATTAACGTCGCGAACGGATGCGCGGTGATGATATTTGTGATTGCGAGCCCGGACACAAGGGGACAGTGTTGTTTATTATTTTTTTCCCCCGTCGCCTTTATATCCCGTAGAAATACTCGTCCGTCCGCATACGCCGTCGTCCCGCGGGTAAATTCGAATACGGCAATAGTTTTCAATCGCGCAGCGCGCTCGCGTCTAACTAGTCGTCAGCCGGGGCATCACTCCGTACGGAGAGGTTTGATTTTCAATTTCCCTCAGCGCAATTTCGTCGCCAATAATCGCGAGAAAAATTAACACCTCTTACGCGTTTTCGCATAATCGATTCGAACAATGTAATCGGTTCCCGTTTCAAGTAAACGGGTACGCCTGTAATAAAACTGACCGATGTATAGGTTTATCAATCGAACGATCTTGTTATAACAATCGCATCGTGGTTTATTACGCGTTTAACCGTAATGATTATTGTTTAGAATATTTTCGTGTCGTGGGTGGGCCGAACTTTTAACCTCGTGCAACTATTATGCTAATTAATAATAACTGTATGCCGCGGTGGCGTAAATTGGTCTGTGTAAATGTAGCGCTTACGCCGTTATACATTTTAAAATGTGTGACGGTTTAAAATTATCTTTTTGCGCCGCTAGAAAATCCACTAGACTTTTATTCTTAAAAGCAAACGCATTTTCTCCAGTGGGCGGACGAGAATTATAGTTGTCGTCCTCTCTCTTCGGTCAACAGCCCGTCGGTTGGTTGGCAACATTTCTCGATTCTTCCAGCTTCTCTGTTTTCTTTTTTAAATCGCAATATTATGTTCCGCGTCCAACATCCCTGACTGCTTGACACACGCGATCGAGGATTGGCGGCGGCCTTTCTCTGCTGTTCTTCTCTTGTACGGAACCCCCCTATTGTTCTACTTAGTCGATTGTTATGTCGTAGCATGCGAACAACGGATTTTGATCCCCTAATTTTCGGGATTTTTAGGAAGCTTTTTCCTTTTTCTGTTCTTCGAAAAAATTCCTCGTTTTAAATTTTCGCTGTGATATAATTTTATTACGGAACAACTATCACGTGTGACACAAGGACACAAAAGGAGTCGCACGTACGTCGAGCTAAATAATCCACTGCAGCTACGACGGTATATTATGCTGTGTTGTATAATATTTAATACTTGAACACTTTAGTGTTTTTATCGTTCAAACGATTAAATACTAATTATTTGTTTTTGTTAAAAAAAAAAAAAAATTGGTGAAAATGAATTGTTAACTATGCAGGGTTTTACTGAGAAAAATCGAGTACTGGTTGGTTGGAAAATCAATTTTTTTCACTGTACCGCCAGAAATTGAGATCAATTTACTCCACTACCTTTATGTATAAGTTTAAAAAATATATATCACGTTTTTCGTTTTTAACGGATCGTGAACATTTTTTTAGTGAAATTCGTTCAAAATTGGCTTTTTCCTTTACGAATACCTACGGCCATTTATAATTGCTTTCGAAATTTAAAACTATATCAATACAATAAGTGGCGGCAAAGACGAGCGAAACCGTTCGTTTCGCAAATTCCTGCCGTACAATAATAACAATGTTACGTATTAAGTTTTCTTGTCCCGCGGATTGTATTTAAAACGAATGTATCTAATTACTTTTATTCGAGTGTATTTTTATTTTTGAAGCTACGACGGCTGCTATAAAAACAAGCGGCGCGAAAAATTCGTTCATTCTTAAGAAATCGTTGAATCTTAAAACATTTTTTATTGTTATTTTTTCATCGAGAAGACTGAAAATCACAGTTTATTGTTTTAAAATATCCCGCTTAGTGCGCTCTCTTTGTTTTTTGTTGTTTTTTTTTTTCGTTTAAGCTTTATATTATTGCAACGTTGTAAATGGGTGTGCTATATCTTGAACACACAGCAAAAACGTACTCACAACCCCGTTTAAAATCGTAAAAAATCTCTAATTTCCATTATGAAAATAAATATTGGTTTTAAACGACAGTAAGTTATTAATGACTAACGGAAAATATTCGAACGTCGTTTCGATAATTTAATAATTAAAACTTAAGTGCGCACTTAAGCGACGTATTTAAAACTTAATCATATAAAAACGCCTTAAAAAACATTGTCGTTTTTTTACAAATAAATATCTGTTTTTCTAGTTATCGATTTTCAGATTGCAGGTTGTGATCAACTTTTCACCGTCCGTTCGCTTCGCTCGGTTTTCTCTACGACTGTAGATAAAAACCGCATATTTAATCTCTGACGATGTGTTTTACATAGGCAACTTATAGAACTTCTTACGTGTTTCTTTCGTTCTAACGCTTTCCTCCATTATATAACACAAAAAAACTTCCATAACGATGCGACCAACCCACTAATTTCATCTTCTGATCAAACGTTTTCATACACGATCTTCTATAGCTACTGTGAGTATAATTCGTTAATTTGTTATTCTTAACATATTCCTATGATCAGCACCACATTTTAAACTCCTCTAATCCCGTTTGTTTTTGCTATTCATACCGTCCGTCCGAGTTTCACTTCCACACACCATTATGTTCCGAACATAATATGTCTTCTTTAAACGAATATAATAATATTGTTTGCCCTGTTGCTGTTGTAAATAACACACTCTATGGAAACGATTAAATTATTTGGTCAGACGATTTCAATTTCGAAATAGTATTTTATTAATTTTGTATTACTGAAAATGTACGGTAAGTAGCTACCTACGCTGTATACAGGTATACTTACAGATACTTAAAAATGATCGGATCACAGATTATTCAACCAACAAAAAACGACTGACGAATCGGTTTGGATATGTACTCATGAAGATCGCGTAATGCCGACGGCGCATTCGATTGGAAACAAGACCGAAGACAAAAAAAAAAAAAAAGAAGAAGACGAATCAAAGAAGGACGTATCTACTCACTGGGGAGATTGATGACCTTAGACAAGTGGCTGACAATCGAGAGAAGATCGGAGAAATCGTATTGTGTAATAGCAGCTACGGACCCGAACGGCCTTTAATATATTAAGCTGTGTAGAAGTGTTGAAGAAAACGAAGATTAATCGAGGGTTTGATTCGGCGTGATACCGTGGATTAATATGATTATACTCGATCGACTTTTCTGTACACTTGTCATTCAATTAACATACTCCGAAACTTTGAGAAAAGAAAAGAAAAATCGTGACGATAATATATCCGTCGCGGATTTTCGAACGAAATACGAACATTATACCGGCGTAGCCGTATATAGCTGCGTATGCTATTTAAAAATAAAAAATTGTTTAACGTCATGACATAATAATGATGTGATGTAAATCAAGTGTTATTATAATATTACCGTGATATACATTTTTTTTTAACGTACTATATTATACACTCAAACATCAAAGCACAACCCTCCAATTAAATAACTATCAAGACACATACGCATTTCCGGTCTAAATAAATGAGCCCGTACTATAATATTATGTTTAATAGGTACACTGCAGTATGTGTCTACGTACTCGTATGTACGCTATATACTTACAACCGTGTAAAAATCGATTATTGTTTTTTCTTCTTTTTTTTTTTTGTTTTTACTTTGACGATAATGAGTTTTTTTTTACCGTATATACATTTATTTAAGTACCTGTCTAGTATTATTGTCAAAATAGAATACTTAAAAAAAAAAAAAAAAGAAAAGTTCACTCGACACTGTCAAGTCAATTTTTATATCAAACTTCACCCCGTCCGATTTTACTTCGACGTTTGTAATACGCTTCAATTGTTCTTTCTGTATAGTATTATATACAAATGTATTTGTCGGTTTTTACACATTTCATATATTTATTGGGTAAATAAAATACACCTACCTCCTAGTAGTTAAAAAATAAAATATATTTTAAACGAATTCTGTATGCCTGCAGTAAGAGGAAAAAAAAAATATCAGAATATTATTGAAAAATAATAATACGCGCGATCATCTATAACCACTTATTTTAAACAACTTTTTGTTTTTAACGAAATATTTGATCATAACAATTTTTTTCTCGGTATTTTTTAATACAAATATTTCATGCACAATCGAATATGATTGTTAATTTAAACTGTTTAAATATCGCCTTTTTTCTCCTCGCGGTTTATTTATATATATATATTTATAATATAGTTTAGAGGCGTGCCTAATGTCAGTGACAAAGACATTCCGCCCTTAAACGATTTCGACTCGATCCGGTTGAGTTTAGGGGGAATGACCAACTTGTGTTTTCAAAAGGAGAGCGTATAGTATTTACTAAATACTACTAATACACTCGCTCTACCTATTTACTATTTCACATTTTCAAAATAGTTACAAATACAACACTCGAAGCTTAAAACCAGCGACTAATGTAATAATTAAACGATTACGGCGCCGCGTTTTCCTACACAGGTTCCTACATACTCACTATACGGGGTGATAAACACAACGCAGGACACTCGTTATTACGGAATGTGGTAACTTTTTTCGGAAACCATTTTTTGAGACCATTTACGAAACACGTAGCTCTAAAATGTTACGTAGTTATTCTTTTCTTTTTTTCGTCGCCCTAATTTTCAGGAGCGAAACCACTATATCTATAATTTCGATTTTCAAACGGCAACCTATATTTAAAATTCCGCGAATAGACGGCGTATTAATTAAAATTAATTTTGATGTTGAAATTTCTGATTTCCTTCAACCCGGCGACGTTGATATTCCACTTTTAAATTTTGGCAGGCGGACATCGTGGCGGGACATTATTGAAACGTGTGCCGCCACGCAAATGATGATGCGCCACCACACTCACATCCCCGTCGAAATTTAAAAGCGGAATATCTCGTCAACAGCGGGTCGTCGGAAATTTAAAGTTTAAACACCAAAACTGGTTCGAAGCTAATCCTCTGTACATTTTAAAAAAATAATGAAGAGTCGTTTCGCCGTCACACAAGGGTCGCAAAAAGGAAGAGCGACATTTTAGCGCTACTTATTGAACTAAAAATGTTCCCAGACCACGAATGACTTACGCGTTGTGTTGACCGCCCTGTATAATAATAATTCGGTTCTCCGCGTATGTTCGGTTACACCCCATGGGTGTATAATTATACCGTAGCTTTCGAAACGTTCTCCTCGCCACTTAACCGCTAGGACCGCGAGCCCCGTCGCCGAGGGACACTCACTTCTTAACACGATTGAAAAAAAAAACAAAAAAAAATTATATATACGTGTATGCATACACATATTATACACGTACTATCGGTACACGTTTTCAGAATATCGACAATATCGTAAATGCTATGCCGCCGACGACGACGTGAAAACCGACACAATTATTAGCCCGACAGTAATTATATTATTGTAGATTCGTAACGGCGTATCGTTGTTAACAGGTAAGTGCGTAGTAAATTTTATATTTTAATAACGAAATAATATATATTATATTAAAACATTATCGTGTATTATGTTAATTATTGTACGTATGTGTATGTGCGTATACACATATAATATGCATGTATAATAATTGTTTTGCGTTTGTAATTGCCGCGGATCACGCACGTTGAAATTTTTTTAAAAAAGGAATTGTAAACGTGCGGCGTGCGCGCTATAAATAATATCGTTGAATTACACGTATGTTGAAAATACCCATAAATCTGAAGCGGCGGTTGGTTTTTTTTTTTTTTTTTGTTTTTCGACCCGTGGAAAAGCCGAAGAAAAATGTTACTGTCATTATTATAATATGCAAAACGCACAACGTTATAATTAATATGCCCCGGCCGCGCAAAACATAAAATGATCGCGTTACACAACATTATTATGTGCGCGCAGTTGACACGCCCCGAATGAAATTATTTTTTTAACGTATTGTCTTATCGCGGGTTCGGATTCGAAGGGGGTCGCGCGTTATCAACGAGGGTTCCCGAATTAAAATTTCCCCGGTCCGAGGATATACTCGAAAACCGTCTACGCGACGGCGCGGAACACCGCGGACCCGGGCGATTTCGTACCGAACGACGCGTCGCGAGACCCGCGACGTAAATATTGTGCGCGAACCTAGAACCGGGTACGTTGTAACGTCACAAGTATAAAGACGAAAACGGTCGAACGCGACGACGGATATCCCATTGAATCGTAACATTTCCGATCGAAGACCGCCCGGGAAATTTTCCCGAGCCCCGTATCTCAGTCGACGTTACGCGGCCTAGGTGTAATATTATTTTCCCATAAAGTATTTCGATATTTCGATGACGATTCGATTATCGAAACGGGTTTAAGAGTTTATTTATGTTCAACGGGCAGTGGGCAGTTCCCGCGGGCTACTCTCGACTTGCGTTGTCGTCGTATACTCTCGACGTTTTGTTGAAAAATCACCTGGTACACCGCGTGTACTGACAAAACAGCAACGGAAAAAATCGTCGCGATACATTATTGCTGACGCCACTAAAATCGAAATTGTGATAAGAATTACATTTATTCCGATAACGATAACGCTAAACAGTTCATTAGTTTTTTTCATAATTTATAGTACGTTTTGAGTGTTTGGTTTCTTTTTGTGTAGTTTTGATTTATTTATTGTATAATTAATATCTATATGTTCTACGAACAGTATAAAAATACCCCGTGCAGTAAAGTATTCGCGAAAAAATTGACGGTAACACTAAAATCGTGTGTATACAATGTACACATTTTGTGTCGATAAACGTTTTGTTGAGCTTCGTTCGATTCGCATTGAACGGGAGTGTAGGGCTCAAGGGACATCGAAATTCAAGATTCGGAAGGGATGTTGCGTGTATCAATACAACCGCGGCGAGATCGAAAGTTCGACGGGAACAAGTGTTTGGTTTTTTTTTAAAATTAAAATTCAAAAATTTTAGCGAATTCGTCGGGCACGAATATTATATCGGTTCACGGGCATAAAGAATAATCGATTTTTTTTAGGGGGTACAGTTTGTTTAGTATATAAAAAAAAAAAAAAAAATAAAAACCGTTTGTGTATGTTATCGATTCTATACTAACATCGATATCAGTTTAAAACTGTGTGAACCGACGTTAAATAATTTCGCGCGTATCGTTACGAATCGTATTCTATAGTATGGGCCGAAAAACAACAGTTGCCCGCGCGGTCGAAATGCGACGGCGCGGCTGTACACCGCTCGCGGAATACCGGGAACACGGGGATAAAATGACGTATCCGCCGAACCGTCCGGCCGACGGTTTTGCGGAATATTTGTTAAAACCAATCGATAAACAATAATAATTTTCCGCACTGACCTTTCGATGGATTCCGATTGTCGCTCGCGGGTGGCCAGTACTCCGGGGCCCCGGTGGTGCAGCGTTACGTTTCGCGGTTATCCGTCGTCGGATCGTCCGACGGTGCAGCACGCCGACATCGTCGTATATTTTATTGATTACGGGTTTTCGTTGTCGTCGTTGTTGCTGTTGTCGTTTTTTTAATTTTTTTTTTTTTTATCGGAAAACGGTTTTTTCCCCGGTCCGAAATCGCCCGTACATGCGCGGCCGAACGATTAGGACGGTTGAAAAAAACGACGACGTCCGCGAAAAACCGCGATTGCTAATACCGAAATACGATAGTCGATGTGAAAATGCGCGGCGCCAAGACCGAGCGCTTGTCCGCGACGATATTAATGTGTCTGAACTGCGGTTTTTTTCAAGCGCGACAATATTATCAACAATGCAATATCGTTCGTCGGATGACCGTCGCGTTTTACGCGGCCGCGTCTCGATGTTTTTTATTTAATTTTTTTTTTTTTTCTCAACAATTATTATTATTGATCAAGCACACGTGCAACCCGATACACCCGGCGGCGAACGTAAAACTGTTGCGCGTACGTCGTCGCGGTCGTCGCGAAGATCGGATCCCACCCGATCGCGTCGTCGTCGTCGTCGTCGTCGTCGTCGCCGTCGTCGTGGCCGTCGATTCTTCGCTCTTTTACTACGGCGCGCATATAAGTCCTCCTTCCATTCAATAATAACCGTGAGGCGGTGCGCGAGGAACGTACACACTGTATAATATTAGAATAATATTTTTTTATTTATAGTAATACACAACGGTGCCTAGGTACTCCTATATACCTACCCGCGTACACACAGTATATTGTAAACACACACTGCAGCGGCGTAACCCATGTGATTTTTCCTGCCACCGAGTATTTTTTTTATTTTTTTTTCCTCTTCCATCTCTCCGCGGCACTATAATATCATACCTATAGCTATAACATACCTATATACAGTATTATTATCCGTATAAATCTTTTATCGCAGCCGTACGTTCTCCTTCTCTCTCTCTCTCTCTCTCTCTCTCTCTGCCAGTAATAATAATAATAATAATATGTGTATTGTTTAACCCCGTCGTCGTCGTACTCCAACGCCCACGCGGCCCCGACACACGTATACCTATTATAAGTATATAATAATAATAATAATAATAATAACGATAATAATGATAATATTATAACCTCCGCTCTCAGCCTCCGTGTCAACGATGACGGAAAACGCGCGTCGCGGTTGTAAACGTGTGCGTGCGAGCGCGCGCGTGTGTAGATACGATAGTATGTGCCATATTCTCGACTCGGACGCCGGGAGAAGGCGGTGGGAAAAAAAAAATGAATAATTATAATATTATAACTTCTCGCGACGGTATAACGACGGGGACCGTCAGAAAGTTCGAATCGAAGTCATCTGTAACAAGCGAATTACAAAAGGGAAAACAACTGCTCGCGTGTACTGTTATTATTAGTATTGTAGTGGTGCGTTTTACGGTTTCGCGAAAAACGCCGTTCCCGACTTTTGGGTTTCCATCGGCATAATATTGTATACAGATGCGATTATACGCGTTCGCGACTTGTAGCCGTGCGAACAGCGGCGTGCCCGGTAGTTTCCAATGCGAGGTCATGTAGAACTCGATGAGGATTCGGAATAAATCTCGTGAAATCATTTTCTCTACATAACTGCAACTATGATCAATCGATAATTTAAAAGCCGGATTCTGAAAAAAAGCCATTTCAATCAATACATCGAGTTTTTCCCGCTACTTGGCCGAAACATACGCATTTTAATTATCAGATTATTCGTATTTTTTTGTATTTTTAAGCCAATTGGGGGGGGGGAGGGATATAAACCGTAACCTCTCCCCTCCTTGCACGCGCCGCTGGCTGTGAATATAACGTCCGTTAAACAAATATATTTAAATCCGCGAACAAACAAAATGCACGGAATCAATGAAACTCGAAATATAAATTATTCACGTTCATCGATTAACACGATTACAAAAAAAAAAAAAAAAAAACTTTCCCCAATTTTGAAAATACCTCACAGTGCATTGATATTATAAGGAAAATAAATCGCCTAAAAATCTGTGTAAAATAGTCTTAATTTGGGTGGGGTTTGGCTGAATTTCGATTAGGTAAATCCACCAAGCCAGGTACGTAGCTAGTGGGGGGTGGGGGAGATCTATGAGGTCTATTCACCCACTCAAAATTTAAGCTTCTCGCCAAAAAATTAGATTATCAGTACAATTATTGGGACTAGATGTAAATGTGCCTGTCCCAAGCTATAATTATTACTCTGTACAGTAAACCAGAAAGTATCGTTTTCGATGGAAATCTAACACTACCTACCTGTGGTTATTATATGACGCAATGAATGTTAATATTACACTAATGAACTATCCAAATCAAGAGTAGATTCTAATGAAAATTTAGAAACGGGACCTTCGCATTGCATATTATTATAAATATCACCGAAACTAATTCGACCGTACCTCGGACCGGCGTCCGGATGATAATTTATTATAATCCTCTAAAATGAAGATTTTCACAAACACCTAATTTAATATAGGTATAAATTTACGTTTGAAAATAATGTATATATTTATATATATAGAAGCGATTAATTCGTTCCGATCGTATCGGTTAAGTTTAACGCAGTTCTTTTTCTTTTTTTTTTTATTTTGTATTCAAAAACGTTAATATTGAATATAAAACCGAGAAGTATACAAGACCGCCGAAATCAAATCGGGTAGTATAATTATGTCCGTTTGTACACTGAATAATTGTATAGCGAATTTGGAATTTTAAAATGAATGCAAGTAAAATATTTTCATAATAAAACAGACACCGTGGTAATCGAAAACGTCAAAGCTCGTCAAAGAAATTATGACTCACGTGTTTTCATGGATTTTGTGCTTACCCGTACGACCTACCTGTAAAATAGATTATTTTGCGTTTTATGTTTTCGGAAACTTCAACGCTGGTAATAGATATTAAGTATATGGGCGCCGATATAATATTCTAAGCATAAAAGAAGTTATTGGCGGATGGTCAATAATGCGTATATAGATACACGAAGTAATATCTGTACGCAACAACATACCGTTGTTAACAGAAGTATGATTCTAAGCTAGGTCCGGTTAAACGTGTTTTGAAATGCCAAAATTACAGTTTTCATTAAAACATTCATTTGAACTTTTAAAATAATTCTATATTACGTTCAACTTGTTTTTTTATCATTGAGTACAACTTGTAATGAATCTGGTATTTAAATTTGTGTCAGGACGAACATTTTTCATTTAAATAAAACCAAATGAAAACTGAAAAGCTTGAAACTGTCAAATGCTTATCAATAACTAAAAAAAAAAAAAATCGTAAAATGTTGAAAATTTACCATGTCTAGAAAACGATAATTGTATTCTATGAAAGTTCCAAAATTATTTTTAATTACATTATTAAAAAACAACAAAATCAAAAATTATAAAACCATTAATGATACCGTTAATGATGTAAACTTTTCCGTTTTCCTTAGTCTTCTCCGGTTTTTCCCAATTATTAGGAAAAATGGTTAGGTAATCAAAAAAATGACTCGTATAATACACCGACTACGTTCATAATGTCACAGCAAAAAAATTTTGTTATTTTTTGTTTAGACCCAGATTTCCGAGAGTTACGTTAGTTGCGGACAACACACATCACAATAAAACGAATACATTCGCTTTGCTCAAAATCCAAAATACCAAATTACTGACTGCTAAATTAGTGTGCTCAAAATTATCGCAATACCTTATTTTTCTAAAACTGAAGCTAATTGTAATGCATTTTAAATTATGTAAACAAAATCGGAAAAAAAAAGAGCTTATTGTTATACTGCTGACGGGTAGGACACTGTTGTAGGTGAGAAGTCGGGACGGTCGTTTTCGTAGAGTTTTTTAATTTATAAATCATTGCTAACGTTTCTTAGCGTAATTCGGTTAAGCAGTTGTCTAAAACAAATTACTACCAAAAAAAACTATGTTTATTTACGAACTGTATAGTAATACACCAGCGCCGCCCGAATCACCCCCTATACGCCATCACCGCCTCGAGCACCGCTACGACCTTATCGCATTACCGATTATAAACGCCCAGTGCCCACAGTCAAAAAGTGAATTTAAAAAGTTAAATTTATGAGAATTACATTTTTGAGCCGTACGATGTTTGTCACGTGGAAAACTCGAATTGTGCGCTCGGAACGCATTGTCCTATTCGGCGCCTCTCTGAGAAAAAGGGGGGGGGGTGGTGGTACACTTGAGGTTGAAAAAAAAAAGAAAAATCGCATTATTTTTATCCGTTCACGTGTACACATCGGATATCTAAAATTATAACCGCGATTCGCGACACTATGACCATCACGTGAATCTCGTGAGTACAGGTACATAATATGGGAATAATTCGTTAAACGCGCGTCCTGCTGCTGCGGCGGTGTCGATGGACCGTGCGGCCGTATGTCCCGGAGGGGGTCCCCCGGGGGGGGGGGGGGAGGCAGCGAGTTTTGATTATTATCTACATCTGTCCCGAATGTCGGTCCATTTAGAGCGAATGAATGGCAGATAAGTCACTACATATATTGTATATACTCAGAGTAGCGGATAGGAGAGGGCAGGGGGGAGACAATGGGCGACCGTCATCGCTGTGCGACGGGAGCGGGGAGGGGATCACGCGAGAAGATCGTCCGATCAATCAAACCCACGCGATTCGGACACACACTCACCGCAGTACACAGAGGGGTCTCACGACTATGCGGATGTGTGTGTGTGGAAAATGAATGCTTGTTGTAAAGCATGTTAGCATATTTTTTTATTATTACTTTTTTTATATATATATATAGGTATATAAATACTTGTGTATGACTTTCACTGGATTATTATTATTATGTACAGATAGGCACGGGACGGATATTTTTCAGTGGACAGACCGGAAACGACTGTGCCGGACCGGACGGACGGAAGAGATGCAATAATACACTTACATTGTATAGTGTGTAGTGAACGGTCCTCGTGAAAACATATCCGACGACATATCCATTTTACAGTATATTGATAGGCAGTTTTTTCTGGTCCTCTGTTAGTTTCACTGAATAATTCATTCATTGGGAACGAATAAACAGAAAAGTATACAGTCAAAACACGATAAATTTACAAGTATTTAATTATGTTTAAAACAGAAAACAAAATTGAACAGATTTAAAATGATTTTGTTCATAATTTCTATTGAATTTCTACTATTGCATTAGATTCAAATCACTATTATTACATTGCTGTCGTCTAAACCGCACGCGCAATACGTTAATTTTAATAGTTTTAGCTTTTTGAATGAAGTGGGGGATCTGTTGTTATACTGTGATGTGTATTTCTTTTTCTTCTGCCTGTAAACAACTTTTCTCCTAGAAATCTTGCACCGATCTTAATCTTTTAGTTTTTTTTTTTAAACAATCGTTGTTGTCGTAAAAACGCACATTGTTGAAAAAACAATACTATTGACCGAGCTCCACATGGAAACGTTTTTCGTTAGCAATGAGATTATATTAATAAATTAAATTAATTAAATTCTCCTCTACACATCCTACTTTTCAAATTGCTCACCTACAACAGTAGCCGCACCTTTCCCAGTGTTATCTTTATTTTATTATTGTTTAGTTACTATAGTAAAAACCACGACAACAGACGTATTGCACGTGCATTTTTGCGTGTATCTAGTGTAACGAGATTCTTATAGTTCAGATATTATACACGACATGTGTATTATTCGAATAAGAGAATTTTGCGCCATTTTAGATCGTTCTTATATTATTAAAACGGCGTTGTTTTTTTTTTTTTTTTTTTAAGACTTTTATTATAAGATTTTCGTGCGCATATTTTTGCTTTAAACATTTATTTTCAACACGTACGTATTTCGTAAATAAAAAAGAATTGTTAAAAAACGAAAAAAACATTCGGAAAAATGATTATCTTGATGTTGATTGTAAACGGAGAAAAACAACTTATCTATCATTTGCATTTTTTTTTTTTTTCGACAATATAATATAATATGCGTTTTGTATAATCGACGGACGTATGCGTTTAAGTCTATGTTTTTCAAAACAAATACATATTATAATATGTACATAACATTTATGATACATTATTTTACAGTTTGAACGATAGTAAAATCATATTATAGCGCACATTTAAAAACAATTGCAAAATTATTACGCATTTATAACTCGTCTACGTGCATAATAAAATGTAAATCCGTTCCTTAATCATTATAATATTATAATATCAGTGTTCAAATCGATGTAATTAAACGCAAAATTTAACACGACTATGTTATTATAATGTATTTATTTTTCTTCGAATTAATTCTCAAAGTGCATTTGAATTTTTTATTATTCGTCGAAAACATTTATATTATTTTAAATAATATTTCAACGTCCGGCCCGATACGTTACGTACAACTAGAGAAGTCTTTTTTTTTTTTTTTTTTTTAAAAAAAAATTCACCATAAACGCATTCGCATATTCTGCGATAACATTTTGTCTTTGTACCGACGCATAACGAAAACGAATTATAACGGTTCAAATTTTTGTTTCGCACGCAACGAAATGTTCGTCTAACGAAGGAGAGACAAAACGTTTGTCGATCGGTCCTGCGGACCAATCGAATTTTACGACGAGATTATTTGTTTTGTACGTTATTTTCCGATCGACCGACGGTAACAATTACAAACGAAACTAAAACTAAAAACTAATAACAGAATAACGCGGTACAATTAATTAAGACAGGGAAACGGAGGGTTGAGCACTGACAGCTCTCGTCGTCGTCGTAAAGGGCTCCCGTTAACAGCGCAGTCGGCCGCAAATGCCGGGACGCAGAAACGGCAGCGGCAACGCGAAGAAAACGAGTACTGTTCGGAGCTAATGCGCCGAAGAACCGGGCGCGGAGAACCCGTGAGACCCGGGGCTATAACTTGCTCCGGAGACCAGAGAGTCGGCTCCGGGCTCTTCTGTCGGCCAAAAGAGCTCGGAATAGCAGCGAAGCGCGTGAACCGTGCGGCAGCCGATCTATTTTAAACGCGACGGATATGAATTTACGCCGCAACCGTTCCGCGGCACAACTGCGCGAGTAGTGGCACGGCGGATACCGTAACACAGACGCGTATTCCGAATTGTCATTTGGATTTTACACGAGACCCGTAAACGGTATCGTCTCGTTCATTACGCTTACCGTGCGCAGACCCAATCGCGTGGACGCGGGACAATCGTTTACGCGACGGTATTCCGTTTCAATCGGAATCCATTTCAACAGGACATCAGAACAACAATAACGATTGCGACCGCAGTTTATGTAACTTTGGGTATTTGTGGTTTTTTTTTTTTTCTTTCTTTACGGAGTACACGATAATATTGTGCACGTATATATTCGTCTGCGCCGGCATTCGAACGGAGCTCATTAATATTCGTGATTTAGCTAAAAAAAAAAAATAATAATCATAACAATAATTCATCGTCATCCGAATCTATGCGTTATTATTGATTATCAATGACGATCGCAAACAAACGAATTTCCGAATTAAAACGTTTTTTACGCGTCCCAACGGTTTGGAAAATTACAAGCGACAGTACTATAGGAGGAAATATTAAACTATACAAATACGTCGATAGCTGTCGGACGCGATTCAAATGTAAACATGTATCCGGGGTCGGACTTAGGACTAGGCTACCTAGGCTAAACCCGAGAAGGGCTACGAGTTCATGGGAGGGGGTCGTAGTCTGCAGAATTCTCGATTGTTTTTTTTTTTTTTTAAATTCTTATCTATAGATTTGATTCACCGTCTAATGGAAAAAAAAAAAAAAAAATTCTGTTTAGTTGTTAGAAATATCGTTGAACATAAATACCGATGTTAAATAATGTTTACTTTTGTAAATTGGTTGTTCGCCATCGTCGAATTATCGAGAGAACAGCCCGGAATTATCCGAATATCGTTGAAACGTTCGACAAGTAAATGTGCGATAAAACTTTACATTGTACTATTATTACGTATTTATAGCACTTTCAACACGCTCCCCGCGTGAGAGGATCGGAATACCGCCACGGAACAGCCTCTGGCTGTCGTAACAGGCGATAAACGTGATTACCGGGCGATGTGGAATTCTATCGAACAGCACGAGGCGTTCTAAACGTGGGCGGATTGCCCCATCCCGGAAGCGCGCGGGGACAAGACGCGAGGAGACGTGGCTGTGATAGGAGAACATCGGAACAAGTCGACAGCAGGATCGAGAAATAAACAGCGGCGCTAAGGAGCAAAGGCGCCGAGGACGTACGTTGGCAAAACGGAATTTCAGAATTCTCGCGAAAATCCGCAGTTCCGGGCCGGGCGATAACGCGTTCCGGTTCGAAACGACGGCGCTGGCCGGCGGTGTAGTGCGACGGCGGCAGCAACAAGTGCCGGGGACCGAGCGCCGCGCGGAACATCTGCCGTTCGGCGGCGCGGTATTTCCGTAACGAGGACGTGGCGGCGCACGGGCCCGGGGGGATATTTTCGATTTTCGAAACGCACGCGGGCGACGCGAACCGCCCCGGACGGACGGACAGCCGAGCGCGGCGTGATCGCGAGCGCGTGTGGGCGCTTTTGAATTCGAAAACAAAACAAAACCGTACATTTGTTATGATATACACCGCGATGTTAATTGTCGACGGCCCGCGGCGGTCCGGCGGTCGGGGCACCGAATCCGCGGATAGCCATCTGGAATCCATAATTATCCTCCGTGCACCCGCTATGCTGCGCCGGTCGCGTACCGCGATTTTTATCGAAGGCGCCCAACTCTAAACGCAGCGTTACGTTGTGCGCGGCCGCGGACCGTACGAACCGTGCGCTAACGCCGCTGTAGATCTCAATAGAATCTCTTGCAATATCGCATAATCATGTTACGGCCGCGGCCGTCTGTGTGAAAACACGCCGGGATACCGAATTCGCGTTGTTTTCCATTCCGACCGTACGATCGAAATCCGCGCATTGGATAACGGTTTTAACAGGAGAACCGGCTTTTAGTCACTCGGTCTTTGTCGCGACGCGCGTTTTGTCCGCGCGGGTCTATTGTGCGGACTCGTCGATTCGGTATTGTAAAAACAACGCGCGCCGCGGCTCGAAATCGCACGACTTTTTTTTTTTTCATTTCTCGATTGTAAATACCGCAACCGTTCATTCCGTCGAGGCTTTCCCGAAAATTCCGGGCGCCGCGTACGATTCGCGCGTTAGTTAAAACGAGAGCCCCGTGTTATTATGGGCGATCGCGACGTTGGTGCGCGGAAAAGCCGCGAGTGAACGTTCGAAAAGGATCGAAGTCGAGTTCGCGATTCTTTCCCGCATCTCGTTCGTTCGTATCGAAAAGTAACGCGTTCCGGTGTCCGTTTCTGCAAAATGTAACGCGTTCCTTTCCAACGCACGCTCGTAAGCCCACGGTATACCCGGTGTGCCCGCAGAACGGGTTGTTAAAAACTTAAAACCGATCATAAGGCACAGAGTCCGTTACGCGTCCGGCGGGTTACGGGCGCGTTGTACAGACACGACGGGAGCCGCTTATTGTTCCGAATCGTAGGGGAAACGAGGTTCGGAACGGTCGAGGGCCGTAGGGTAACGCGCGCGGCGGATAAAATGCGTGTCGGCAATAAATCGAACGACCCGCGGATTTATTCGTTAATCGTGGCGTCCGGTATCGTACCGTGTGGATCTTTATCGCGGCGCGCATTGTCCAACGTGCACGCGCCGCACTCGCGCGTCATAACAGCGACGCGATTGTTATTCATATGGCTCCCGGCCCCGGCGCGATTCGCCGCGTACCCGCGGTCACAATGCGCGCGCGCCACGGCTTAAGGACGTTCGGCGAGTGCGCGAGCGTTGTACGCGACCGGACGATATCGCCCCCGTTATCACGTTGCGCGGCCGGCGCGTACCGTGCGATAGACCGACGCGGCTGATTAAATCCGATTTTGCCGCGACGTAACGCGGACACCGTCAAGCCCGCGCGTTGCGGTCGTGCAACGGAATTATTGTCTCGGGTATAGGCGGGGTACGCCTACGGTTTTTGTTTTGTTTTTCTCCTCCCCCCCCCCCCC
>CABPRJ010000973.1:648979-686809 GCA_902439185.1 Cinara cedri | reverse complement strand
CCCCACCACCAACCCCCCAGGTATGTTTATACGGGCGTCCGATGTCACATAGGTATAGTTTGTTGCGCGTGTATGCGCGCGAAAAGTAAACGAACGAATAAATCTGTGGCCTGGTGCAAGAACAAGGGCCAATGTCGATTTGTCGAACAAATCAGTTCGAAATAAAAAAAAAATAAAAAAATAAAAAGCGTGAGATTTTTTTACTGTATAAACAAAAATTGAACATTTTACAAACATTTACATTTAATACAATACACAGAGCCTATTATGGGGGATTAAAATTTCAAAGACCGTTTCTTAACAATCGCAAAATGTGACGTTACCCCCCCCCCCTCTTCTTACACCAAACTACAGAAATATACTGTGCAAACAGTGGCCGATCTATAGGTATAGCGTGTCCGTCCGTTTTTCTTTAACGTCGTTTTTGATTTTTCCCGATTATTACGAAAACTACTGGGAAAATTAAAAAAAAAAAAAAAAATATTACTTACTTCGTGAGCAACTATAGATCCAAAATGCAGCAGAAAAGTTCTCTTGCGGTTTTTTTTCACGAAATCAAGATTTCCGGTAAAAAGCATACTTCGCGAACATCGAACATAATGAAATCGGTAATGCCGCCGCGCCCGGTAAATATTTCTCTGGTTTTCCTATGCGTTTTTTCCCGGTCTTCCCATTATTTTTAAACCCCGTTAAAAAATCAAAAAATGACCTCCTCAATGCACCGACTAGATGAAATTTCCTTTCAAATAGGTTACACGCTTGGCACATCGGAGCAAGATTTTTGGTGGACAATTTTCTCTCCGACACGAAAAAATACAAAAACACACCTTATTGTAAAACCAATAGATCGCTAAGCCCTGAAAATCAAAAGGTGATTATGCGATAAATCGATTACGTACGAGGATTTTGTTGGCGTGATAAAACCTCGGTGCGATTTATTTATCATCGTTTACCGTACCCGATTAATTTTTTAACAGAATATTTACACTGGAAATAGCCGAAACCGAATACATTTTATTTCGCAATACTTTTTCGATTTGATTGGCCCCGTATATAAAAACGAAGATTAATATTGGAATTTAAAAGGCAAAATAATAAAATACCCTTTAACTGCGATGGTGAAAACCTTACGTTTATGGAGATTGAAGTGGTAAAAAGTTTGTTTTCAAAACAATGCTTTGTTTTTTTTTTTTTTTTGGGGGGGGGAAGGGGGCGAGTTTCTGTCATTTTAAATATTATGTATCGTATCTTTGTGTATAACCTGCGATTTTATCTACGGCAAATTGTATACAAGCATTTCAACCGACCCCCCCCCCTAGGAGAAAAAATCCTGTTCTTTTAGACTTGTGAATTGAATATAAAACCGACGTCATTACTAAAGCTTCGGCGTTACTTTATTCGGAATGAAATGTCAGCGCCTATACGTTTAACATATTATAACGCTACGTTTTCAAGGACCGTAGTGGCCATACGTTTCGCGTTGCTAACAAGTCTCCCTAAACTTACTATCCGTTCAATTATTTCTGCATCATGTATACTATGTGGTTTTAACTAAACCCTGGGGGGGGGGGAAATTGTCGCATAACGATGATTAAATTTACCCGTTTTAACACAAACTCACGACGCGACGCGTAAATTAACGTTTTCGTCTCGAATTCGCAATCGTTGGTTCGCGAAAGAACAACGATAATATTGTGTCATCGCTTTAGATTCCGTGCTGAACAAATAATATTGTACCTTAGGTTTTACTATTATACGATTTAAGTGGCGCGTATGTTTTTATTTTCTGACCGTGAACAAGTTTTCGGCCAGAGAACTTCGTCGAAAACTCCGCGGCAGCTGTACAGTACACATCTTGTAGAATTTTGGATCAAGTCAATAAAACATGGAAAATCGGTAAAAATGTCCGAAAAACGAGAATTTTTTCTATGTCGGTTTTAAAAATTGATATTTATATACTTTCATAAAAATTACCATACGGGGCTGGAATTTTCACCAAATGCGTAAGTTAAAATTTCGTAGAATTGGTTGAAAATATTGAAGATTTGTTCATGCGCGATTTCACAATTGTATAAATGTTCGGAGTTTACAGTTATACGAATTTTTTCGTAGATAGTTGAAATTAAGGGAAACATTTTTAATCGATTTCAGCGGCGGACGCAAGACAAGAGAACGGGGGAGGGGCGATTTTGAAAGTTTATATAATGTACACGTTATATTAATAACGGAAATCAAGGCAAGAGTAAAATTGGGAGCAAACTAGATGGTGAGGGGGGTGGGGTGATCGCTACTTTGAATCCGCTAATGTCCATGCTCGGTAATATTCCGGAAACATTTTTAAAACACAGTCAAACAATAATAGTTGCGGCACTAAAACAGCACAAACGAAAATCGCAACAAATACGTTTTACATTCGAACTGATCGCAAACAATTAAACCGACAACCGTACAGTTCAAATACCGTTTACGAGAACGGAAACGCTAAAACCACGACGGGTGACCACCAGATACGAAATCGAATCATCGTCATTGTCGATGTCGGTACAGTACACCGATGCGCAAGTTTGGAATGATGGAACGTTTTTCGATTCCGTCCGTGGGTTGCAGACGGTCAATAATGCAGAGACGAGACGTTCTCCGACGTTTTCGAGTGCGTATTCAAACATCAAACAAATTACCATGTTATAATTCGTGTAATAATATTATACAACAATATTGTCCCGTATAAATACGCCGCGGAGGACAAAGAAAATTTGATTACGTTTTGTAAACGAAAAAGTTAAATGGAAATCGTCGTTTGTGCCGCCCTGATGGAATTGTAAATTTGGAAGTTCTGTTATAATTTTTTTCGTCATTTATTCGTGTTGTGTTTTGAGCCTTGGGCATTATCCGATAGAGCAGACGTCTATTCAGAATATTCAAAATTACGTCGGACAAATTGATTTTTATATTATTATTACATAACTCAATACCATACTATATCCGCGACGTTAATATTAATATTATTTCGTTACCCTGAAAGTAAATTAAAATATAAATTTAAAAAGAAAAAACTAGAAAAATAATAGGTAATACAAAACCTTTAAGCGTTGAAATATTATATTTTCGGAACGGCAGATAATATAATATTATAATACAAGCGTAGCCTTTTTTATTTTTATTGAATCTCAGTTACCGCGACGGCCATATTGTAAATTTAAAATAAAATCAAATTTCGAAAATCATTTTGATATACATGAATACAAAATAAATTGGATAAAACTATCCGTTACCTTCGAAAACCCCGTTGTTTTCGGTTAATATTGAGGAATTATTGAAGACGATATACTACGACGAGATCCTCGAACACGAGTTAAACGATCAAATTCCATGCGAATTTCACGATTTTTTTCTGCGGCATTGAATCATAACATCAAAGGTGCAACTAAGGTAAAAATTCTTGGGGGGGGGGTAGAGGGCTATACAAATTTATTTGCTGAAATTTGAAAATATAATATTGCATTATTTGTATTACATTATTGTAGTCACAAATACAAATCATTGTTATAAAATATTAATACATTTAACTATATCCGTCGTAACTGTGGGGGCTATTTGGAAAACTAGAGGGTTCTAAGCTCCTGTAATTCCCCCCCCCCTCTAGGTACGCCTGTGCTCAACGTGGTCCGTATACGGAGTTGAGTTGTGTTTGTATATAAAATCGTCCAAAATGGGGATGGTGTGTGAGTTTCGGTTTTATTTTTTTATCAATACATTTTCACGTCTCATCCGATAACACAGCAATTATTTTACAGGTTTCCGATACCGAATGAGTTCAGTGCAAGTTATAATACCTACGGTAGAAGTCCGACAGAAGTTTTTCGTATTCAAACCGAACCAGGTATATTTATGACTGGAAACTTTCATATTTATTTACAAAATTATCGCGGAAAATTCGGAAATTAGCTATCCGAGTGGGATACCATTAATAACACTACTCCTCGCGTGAAACTAATATACACGCCGCTAATAATATTATAATCGTAGTTGGGAAAATGATTTCTGTTCGGTAATATATTTGTACATTTATCAGATTTTTTTTTTTTTTTTTTTTGTCAACTTTACATTTATTATAATATATATTACGTAACACGTATAAACGTATAATTTATTTATGATGATTTATTCCTAGATTCTAAAATAAATATTTACCATCATCGAATTTGGTATTCACTTTCGAAAACAAGTATACGCGGCGACGAATACGTTTATAGATCAAAATCAAGACGCGCCTCGTAGGTAATCGAATCCGTTATCACGTGTTTTAAATTCTGAGCGTGGCGAGGAATGTATCGATTTTACTATGCAATTATGATGTGTGTGTGTGTGTGTGTGTGTTTCGTTTCTGTCTGTGGACAACATTTCTGATTTTTAATTTCCTTCCGATTATTAACTTCAGAGGTGGTTTTCGGTGAACATTTTGTATGGTCGGTATACGTAAAAGGACAACATTTTTGGATTCTCGTTGTAGTTTTCTTAATAATTGGGAATAACCGGGGGAAAAAATACAGACAGATGAACGCGATAACTGCGCGGTTTCTGTTATTTGCGATTTTATGGAAACTCGGTGAAAAACGATCATAGTAACCTACAGCTTTTACGAAATGAGTACATTCGATTTTTGTAAACGCGATAAAATGTCCACGATAACAATCTGACGTTTTTCGGTTTATTTATTAGGTGAATGTTTGTCATTTTCGAGTTTTTGTTTAGATTTTATTTGTTTTTATGTTTACGCAATTTTTTTGGTCGGGGAAAATGCTCGAAAATTTAGCACGAGGCTCATCGTGAGTTGTATTTGGTGGTAAAAAAAAATGTCGAGCGTAATGTTGTTTTTTTTATAAGCGTTTAAAATTCAATTTGTTCATGAAAATCGTAAAGATCGCGACATTTCAAAACATGTTTCACCGAATTTTGTTCAGAATCGTTTTTCGTAATTAGTGATTTATCGTAGAGTACAGGTCAAAACTAAATTACTCTGAATACCCTATTTTATCGTCTCATCATTTTGGTTTTATAATAATTTTAATCTCACACCTTATAAAGGTAAAGGCGTGTTTTCGTGGCCGGAGTGGTGCCGGGTAGTCACCGATATTTTTCTGAGATCCGCGCTAAGTGAAAACTCATAGCACTCAAACATCTCGTGATCTTAAAAACAGAATATTTCCCAATTATTGTCCTAGCGAACCGTGAACCGATAGCGTGTAGTGTACGCATACTACGTCAATACGTACAAACGATAAAATATTGTTCAAATTCCACTGCCCCGACAAAAAACAACAACAAAAAAGACTCGCTAATCGTCGAACGTCGTATACAAATTAACTGTAATGCAATAATTTCAATACGCGTAATATTATTCAAAAGACGAATGTTCTAATAGTTTACAATACACGCCTACTATGTTAACACTTTTAGAAATATTATTTTAGTTCGTAGTTGATGTGAAAATGCTATTAATTTTGTATTCATTTACATTGATATTTAATTAAAAACCAACGAATAACAATAGCTATCTTGTTGAATCTAGGTCATCGGAATTGCATAAAACTATATTACAGAGTATCATATAAACCCAACAATAGCGTCGGTACCCATAGTAACCCCCCTATAGTTTTGATGGTGAACCCTGAAGCAAAATGTGTCGTCTGAAATTGCAGTGCGTTACTTTAAACTTGCAAATAAGTGCAGTATGCGTACATGCGAATTAAAGTAATATTGTTCAACAAAAAAATACAATTCAAATCGTCTTAAGTTTTTGAATTTGTTCTGGTGTGAAAACATCGTGATTTACAAGTATGTTGACTTTATTAGTTTTATAAAAAAAAAGACGCTAACATACTTTATACAATGGGTGGGTTATTGTTGTAGGTGAGAAGTTGGGAAGGTAATATATATATATATAGAGAGAGAGAGAGTGGGGAATTGAATGTTTATCGGTAATAAACGACTAATCCTTGCTAATGAAAAACGATTCTGAGCAAACTTCAGTTACACATGGTTTAAAATGGCAGGCAAATTATTTGAAAATAATACATTTCGTACATGTTCTCGTTTTTCCTACGTTTTTTCCCGGTTTTTTTAATTTGTTATGAAAACTCTTGGAAAAATCAAAAATGACTTTCCAAGTCAGATTTCCTTTCAAAAAAAAAAAAGCCAAACTTGAAAATCGGGACAAAACTTTTAGTGGAAAATTTGTTCATAGATAAAAAATATAACATCATTGTACAACCAATACATTCCTCGCTCCGCTCAGAATCTAAAATTTCGACTCTTGAAAAACCGTCAGATCTTTTTATTTAATACTGTTACTACGGTACGAATTTGGAAACATTCAAGTGAGATGTTTTAATTCCGGGATTTCGTCCTCTTCCTAACTATCGGTCTAAAGTTTACATAAACATTTCTCATCTATGCGTCTTGTGTCCAATTTTCGTCATTTGGTGTCAGATTTTTTTTTTTTTTTTTAATTGTGTAGAAAAATCATTTAAAATCTATCTGGACACATGTTTTGAATAAATCAGACGCACCTATAACAGGTAGCGAAATCGTAAAGCAAACGTTTTGGAACATGTTTTTTGCATACGGTCATAAAGTGCCGTAAAGTATTCGAATAAATGTATTCAAACGTAAGTATTTTAACAATTTTTTTTCTATTCGAATACCTTATATTTTGATTAATTTTCAGGAAAAAAAATATTCGATACAATTTTGTTATTTTCCTTTGAAACACCAATAATGATTTTAAATTTGTAGTCTAAATATTTAACCCGTACATTTTCGCGTTCACGTAATAAATTATAAACGCATAGTATTTAGTTTTTATTTTCAATAGAAAATGGGCTACCAATGACATAATATTCGATTAGTATAATCCAATCAGTATAATCTTTAGCTTCTTTAGTAACGTTAATTTCAGTGTTGTTCCGAAACTGACATCGATCGGCGTAATAATATTCGAAAAGTATATTGAACGCGCGCTATATTTTCCATACTTATTTGGATGCCGATTCGGAATACTCGTTTGCACGTTCAATCGAACCGGTAATTCGTATATAAAATACGAGCGCGCTTCACAAGACCGCGTAGCGCACACCTGACCGGGAAGTGTGTTCTCCGGGAAGGAGAAAACGCGTCTCGGAAACACGTCGAAACGGTTTACCCATCGGTCCCGAGGTCCCAAACACGTTTAGGCGTTGGTCATCGATTGTTTCGCCGATATTTGTGCGGGCGTGTTCGCGATTACTAGCGGTTGTCCGACGCGCCGGTCGATTTCATACGCACGGTCCGCCCGTCTGCACGTGGTAGCGTATTGTTTTCGTTTCGTTTCGCAACGTCAATGCGTGCGCGCCTAAACGCGGATACCGTAATTGTTGTCCGCGGGTATACGGCGCTCTTAGACGTTCCAAAGTGGACACTCGACGCGGTTTACGCGCTGAATTATCCAGGCGCAACAATCGTACTCCTGACTCCTGTTGTGTTGTGCGCGCGGTAAACACTCTCGTCTCGCACACGAGTACACGCGTGCACACGGAGTAATATACAGAGCGGTTCTTTTGTCGTCTACACGAACCGGCGGCGGTCTGTACGCGAACACTGCGCGTCATTATCGTCGTTTTTCTCGTCCAGTCGTTTTTTTTAGAGCCGTTCGATTGTCACCCTATTATTCGTCGCGGTGTTCTCTCGTACCCCAGTTGCGCGTACCGCGAAACGTACGCCTTTATTAGCATTCGGTTTCCACGTTGATTTTTGAACGCTCGTTCGAAAAGAGAATTTATCTATCTGAAATCGCCGTGTCCGCGGTTTTCGCCCCGCCATACACCTCTGTACCCGCGGTTTACACTTTTAACTCTAAAACCGCGTATCCGACGTCATCAAATTCACGTTAAGTCTTCCACGGTAACCGAGATCTTTTCGGACCTTTTCGCGTATTGTTCAGTACACCGATTAACCCAAGTTGGTTAACAATCGATGTAATACGTGTAACGTTATGTACAACGGCAAGAGATTTTCCGGCGTAAACCGCTGAAAATCGATATGTACGATGAAAAATACGTTTTTTTCGGGTCCCGCGAGCGACTTTCAGAAATCCGTTTTTAGAATGCCATACGCAGTTTTTTCTTCGAAAATAACCTCTTTTCGAAAAGGTTTTTAAGAATATATTGAACGATGGTTGAAGATTAATTTAATATGCCAACGTGTACGATCTAAACTACGTAAACGAAGATGTTCCATAAACATTGGCGTGCGAAAAAGAGAAGGGATAATAGGGGTTATATCCCCCCCCGATGGCTTAAAAATACAAGACAAATATGAGTAATTTAATATCGAATCGCATAAATTTCAGCCAATTTCAGTCAAGAAAAGCTTGATGTATTGATTAGAAATTGGCTATTTTTTAAAATACGGATTTTAAATTACCCATAGTCGAGTCGGCCAGAAAAGACGATTTTACTCTTTTTGTTCGCGATTTGTATTTGTTACATCCCCTTCCGGTTCCTATTGAAAATTTTTGGGCACGCCATTGTCCACATACACATCATATATAGTACCGTTCGAAACCCGAATCGACTTCGCTCTCGGAATCCGATAATCACCACGGCCGGCAATTGGCTACGATAAAAAGCGTATCTTGGACCGGATCTGAAAAATCTTGGCGAAAGGCAATTCAGCAAAAGACATTTTGGCGAATCGATTTTGACGAGAGGATATATCGGCTAAACAATTTATTTATTTGGAGCGAAAATCAGACAGTATCATCAGTATATTACTTATATGTCAAACTTTCCAACTGTTACGTTTTATCGTCTCCACAAACAATAACGACCCAAATCCTAATAATAATAACAGTTCGACCAAACGTTATCGTAATAATGTCTGTGTATCAACGTCTGTTTTATCAAATTATTTTGTCTTTACTTATTTGTTGATTTGTCCACTTTCTTTTTAAAAAACACTTTTTCAAATATTATGTCTTGCCGTACTACGTACTCCAAATCGTTTTTCGTTAGCGATAGTTTGCCGTTGCGTACGAACAAATGTGAAATAACTGTATGTATCTTACCTTTCCGATTTCCTACCTAAAACAGTGACGACCCACCGGACCCCAGTATGCTGGTATTTTAGATTCTAAACGGCGCGAGGAATGCATTGTTTTTACAGTGGTGTTTATTATTAGTTTTTTTTTTTTAATCTGTGAACGATTTTTCTACCAGAAATCTTGCTCCGGTATACAGGTGTAGCACTTTTTCCGAAATAAAATCTGCCCGGGGTTGTAATTTTAAAGGTCGTTTTCGGTTTTACCGGGATTTTTCCAAATAAACGGGAAAAACGTAGAGAAAATTGAAAAATAGGTACGAAACAAATATTATCAAAGAAAATATACATATGCATACGTAACGCGTTCGTGATCAATAATTTAATTTGATTTTTCAAATTTATTCAATAGATAATGTTGTGTATATATACGACGTATGTATATTGTTGACGAAGCAACACCATCAACCGGACTCCGTTCGGTCTGTGTTTTTTCGTTGGCGATGGTTGATCGTCGTGTACAACTGCATATATGTATACACTAAACGTGTCCATAATAACAGTGGCCGCGCCCGTACCCGTTTTATCCTGGGACGGCTTTTTTTTTTTTTTTTTTAAGATTATTTTTACGCCAAACGACGAATCGATCGTCCGGTGGTGGTTTCGCCGCGAAACGTCCGTCCGCCGGACCGCCGAAAAACGACCGGACACCCTAAATCATCGCCCTGTTCACCGCGCATTAAACGTCACGCGTTATTATAATATTATTATAACGCGCGCGCGGAAACCACGGCGCAACGAGCAGAAAAGATTCGCCGGTTTCGCCGTGTCCGACGTTGCGCGTACGTACGCGCGTATCACAATACTCGGGCGACACGGCCAATTTGCCGGGTCTAAGATCCGCCGCCGCCGCCGCCGCACCGAACGCGCGTTTATGAATAATAAATACTACGCCGGCTCCGTGTTACACTATAATAGAGCGTTTCTTTTTTTCCCGCGTTCCGCACGCCGATTGTTTCCCGCGGCGCAGATATTATCAGCGCGTTTTATCCGTACATATATTACACGTTTGTACGCGGGTAGGTCGGGCGCACACCCGCTATTATCATTATCATTATTATCATTATTATTCGTCGTCGTCGTCGTCGTCGTCGTCGTCGTAATCCGCCGGTTGTATTCTCTCGTGTTCGCTACCGTGCGTTCGGGTTCCCGTACACACGCGCGCGCTCGCGCGCATTATCCAATGCACTGCGCGCCGCCTTCGGTCCGGCAATGATAATAATGATAATAATAATAATAATAATATCCGTTCGCACCGCGTACGTACGCATTACAATATTACAATAACACCGCCGCGCGTATGTGTACGGGCCGTTACGCGACCGTGTAATCATTCGGGGGCGAAAATTAAAACGTCACTATCGGCCCGATGAAATCGTTTTGTTTGTTTGTTTGTTCGGGAGGAGGAGGAGGAGGAAAAAAAAATAACAATAATAATAACAGCGCGCACACACGCGCGCACATAAATTATTATCGCCGTATACTTGCGCGCCGGAGTTTATTATATTATATTATTATGATAATGGGCCGCGCTACTCGCTAACGTCGCGGTGTGGTGTGTACAGTGCACCGGCACCGAGACCGTGAAATATTAGGAAGGCCGAAACCCGAGCGGCCGACTAAACACCGTGTTATTACAGTGCCGACCCCCCCCCCCCCCCCCCCCCCCNCCCTCCCCCACCCGCCGGACCCGTCACATCCCGCGGCGCGCTGCTCGTATACACGGCGGTTAATACGCGACGCGCATACCGAAATTTCCACGTGGTCCGTTGTGGCTGCGATCTGTTCGGTAGACGGCGCGGAAATATCGCAAAGTCGATGCGACTCGAGGTCGAACGCGTTCTCTACGGGGATGTTCGCGTCTTCGCGCGCGAATATTGAAAAAAAATAGAAAAAAAAAGCCGTCCCGCGATAACCGTCAGTTACGCGCATTCGTGGGGGGGGGGCAGGGTCCAGGGTTTCGGCCGACGCGTCTCGGAAAATCGGCGGGCGCCCGGCGAGTTCAGACGCCGTTTTTACGCGCATTCGTTCGGCATTAATAGTTTACCAATAGTTAATGTTTCCCCCCCCCCGGTTTTTTCGGTATTTCCGATTTATCGAGAAAATCAAACGGTCGCCGCCCTAAAGTACTTCCCGATTTCGGTTTTCTTTCAGAAAAAGCGCTATCGTTGGAAATCGGAGCAAAATATTGTAAGCAGCACGAAAAATAAAAAAATAAACATCGCCGTAAAACGATATATTATATTTCTCGTTATATTGTTATTAAGCTCCTTCGCTCCACTCAGAATCTCAAACTAAATTTAACTCTGACAAATACTTTCTGTTAGACCTTTCGGTTTATCCTGCACCGTATATCACTATGTATGGTAGCGCGAAAAGTGTTTTCGATTGTTTTCCTCGAATCACATTTTATTGATATAGGCCGTTTCTCAAAAGGGTAGTGGATTTTTGATATTACAGACCTCACCCGCGAAACGGCGTGGCTCTTTGCCATCGCCGCCGCCCTATTCTATTTCAATAGATCAGTCGGTTTTCTTTTTTTTTTCTTTTGAAGCTTCTGTAATTGTCCGACTCCCGCGTAGATTTACCCGACGAAACTCGTAACGCATTAAACCGATTTCCGAAGAGAACAAAATCGACGTTCAATGGACGGAGAAACGTATTCGTATACTCTTTGAGGTTTTATTAATATTTTTAGAAAACGTTAAGTTATCAGTTTTTATTTGCACAAGAACAAAACAAGTTCAAATTTGTATGGAAATCGTACAAATCGTGACATTCTAAGACAGTATTCGCTCAGTTTTTCGTCAGCAGATGACCTATCGTCGTGCACAGATATAAATTAAAATTTTTTATTCATGACATTATACATTCTGTTTGTCTCACTTTCCACTGACAATTATCAGCATTTGTTTTTTCGTAAGTGGTCGGACACCCGCATCTGCCGTTTCTGTCGTACAAACACACGACACAGCAAGTTCGCGTCCGGCGGGAAAATTTTGTGCCGTTCGATTTAACATTATGGTGCGGCCACGTCTAATGAAAATTTTTAACAAAACGTACGTCGGATATTGGTTAAAACGACGCTAAACATCTGAAATATCTAACAAACGTTAAATAAAATATGTATACGTGTTTCCAAACAAAAACGTTCGCCCTCTTAGCATTATACACTTAACATTACAAACAAGCGTTTCGGATGTAATCAATTACACAGATAAATATCGCGTTTCGAAAATAAACATCTCTTTCTCTCTCTGTCTCTCACTCTACGTGTATACGTGTATGCATACACACCTGTGGGTTGTGAGCGTATATTTGTGATATTGACTGTTTTGATATTTTGAACGTATGAAAGAACGATTTGTATCAACTAAAGTAGATAAAAATCGCAGTGTTGTTGCTCTAAACGCACTGTCATGGAAATACTTTCAAATATTTTTCATTTAGAGACTTTTGGACCGATCACGTTAATTATTATAAATTCCAAATCAACACTCGACGTTATCGTAAGATTTCTAAATAAATCGCCTTTGCGCAAATCGAAAATAAAGACTCGTCACTGATATAGACACCTCTCCGTCGGAAAAGTTGTATTTTCCATCGCCTCATTTTGTTATTATTACGCGTAGCAATGAAATCACCTGACTCGGCTCTATCTGCGACATGGTCGCAACTGTTGTCTGTTTTGACGAACACACGGCGAACAAGTAAATTATGAATAAAAGTTTGTTGTCTCGAATTCCCGATTTAAATATTATACTTTATTCCGAAAAACGTTCGACGAACATTTGACGAACGTCTGGGAAGGTTTGTTAGGTGAACAGACCCGTTTTCTCACCTAAAGCTAAAGTCTGCATTATACGCGTGTTTGTAGTTTGGTTTTTTTTTTTCTATATTTTTAAGCAAGTTATGAATACGCGAAACGTCGTCTACAACTAAACCGACGCACAAACGCTGATAATGTCATTACGCCTTTGAGTTTTATAACAAGTCAATTTGGTCTAGTGATAACACTAATGGCACAAAATCGTTGACGCCGCCGAACGCAAATGTGTTTCCGTGTCGTGCGTTTGCGATTGTTGCGGAGAAGGCGCACGGGGGTGTCAACTTGCACGTCCTCTCGAGAGAAAAACCGAAGCGATTCAACATAATATCGAAAAGACGACATTTGCCGTTCGCGCGACCGTCGTCGTTGCCACATATTGCGCGAGTCTCGAAGTGTATTTTCACGTTGTTTTTTTTTTAATTTTTTTTTTTTTTATCGGCCACCGCCGGAACGACCACGACATGTGGGAAAATTAAAACACAATATTATTATTATACTGCACGCGTAGGTAATATCAAGTAGGTAATACCATATAATAATAATAATAATAATAAAAAGTCACGGTCGGCCGAGGATCGGTGTATAATATTATAGGCGAGCGCGCGAACGTTTTTACACACGATTTTAATTTTATATGTGCGTGAAAAAAAAAAAAAAAAACTACGTCGACGACGAAGACGAAGACTCGAGGCAAAAAAAAAGTAATAGAGAGAAAGAGAAATGAGAGTAAAAACCGGGAGATAAAAAAAAAAAAAAAAAAAAAACAACACAACAACCGACTGAATTCGTACACACACACACACGAACGGCGTATACTCTTACGTGGATTTTTATATTTAGAGTTGACGTGAAACAATGGTTAATACCGCATATTATACCCGTCGGAAATTTGCTCGTGAGCGAACGAGTAATGAAGATCGTGCGGTCGTGAGATACCGTTGTTTGGGGGGCTCCGATAAATTACACACACACACACACACACACACACATAATCCGGTGCACATAACATAGGTATATTATACACTCTAGAAGAAAAGATATATAGATGTCCGGTCTTATTTGCCAAGTGTACACGTACATTATACGTTATTTTTTTTTTTTTTTTTATCATTTCCTCTCCCCGCCGCATTTCACAACCGCGCGTACGTGTGTATTAAATCTCGCGCGCACCGCTGGTTTATATTAGACGAGTTTTAATAACGTACCCGTACGTATACCGCGGCTATATAAAAAACAATTCCACCCGATTTCCTCTCACAGACCACGCCACACATAATAATAATACAATGATAATATACGACGTCATCTTCTCGTCGTCCTTCCGTACGGTCCGTGTATCGACCGTTTTTTTCGATCGAACCTTTTACGACAGGTTCGTAAACATTTTACTGCGATTCAGGCGCGCACAACCGTTTGGCGATAGGCGATTCGTAAGTAAAAATAAAAAAAAAAAAAAAGCTGTTCTAGGCCAATGGGAATAGGTGCGATCACTGTTGTAGAAAGGAATTTGAGAAGGTAGGATACAAAAGGGAATTTAATGTACACCGATAAACCGTTGATAACGAAAAAACGATTCTGAGCGCAGTTCAGTGCAAATCGGAGCAAAATTGCTGATAGAAAAGTTGTTTACAAGAAAGAAAAAAAGGCCGCAATATTTTTCAACCAATACCTACATTTCGTATGTTTTCCCGTTACCCCACGGTTTGTTGAGAGAACTCCTGGGCAAATCAATAATAGCTAAGCAATAATTTGCTTGGCGAAAATCGTAAAGACCTATGTACAGCATAGGTACTCGTAGATTACTAATATTAATATTAACACTTTCCTAAAAATTTTCAAAATATTTTCGTGCTCCGTGTATACACACTTGACATGTTCAAATTAATTTCGTTTCTGTTTGTTTTACGCTGGTGAAACCGTTTCGGCCGCACAGAAACGCACGGGCCTGGCCGTAAGTTATACACGGCGGAGGGGAATAAAAAAAGTTCGCGTTTCAACGGGAATCGCGCGGCTCAGAATCGTATTTAAATCGGAAAACTCCACTGTTACACGCGTCCCGCTACGTACCTTCTCCGTGCGACGCGTACTGTTACCGCCCGACGGCAACGGAACGGCACGGCAATCGGCGGTGCCGATCGACAGCAGCTGCGCTCTTTTTCTCTCTCTCTCTGCGATTCGGCCCGTTGTCTGTTTTAATGGCTGTAACGTAACACGCGCACACGCGCACGGCGATCGTATCCCGACGGGGACGAAACCGTTTGCGGTCGTCGTCGCCGTTTGTTATAATGTTACCGTCGTATACACGGGAGTATAGGTACGTATACACGTATACAGGAGACGCACGTAGGTACGTGCGTTCGCATTTCGACAATAATTGAGGATTGTTTTCGGCGGAAACCAACGGCGGTGACCTCTCCGACGAAAATTATCGTACAAATTACACCGACACGGGCGCCTTTCCGCATCGGCCCCGTTTATATTAAATGATATTGTATCGCACGTCCGCCGCCGGCGGTATTTTTCAGAATAAAAAAAAAAATAAAAACACAACGGCGTATACCGTCGGAAAACATTTTTACGCGACCGATTAACGCCGGGACCCGCCCGCGGCGGACCGCAATCGGCGGCGACTACAACACAGTGCAGCCGCAGTGTAGTGCAATACACAATAATAACAATATAATCGTCGTATAATAATAGGCCGTTTTATAGACGCGCGATATTGTAATATGCCGACGATATCGTTTTCCGAATAACGTATATGTATACAACACTGAGCGTATATATTATAATTAAAGGGTTTTTTTTGTTTTTTTTTGTTTTTTGTAAACCGTTTAAGCGTTGCGTCAAAAAGTACCGACGCGGAGTCCGGAAAAAAAAAAAACAACAAAATAATACAAATTACGAATAATTTCGTCTAAAACGCGATATAGTGTTCCGCGATAATGATGTTCGGCCGGTTTTACCGTTTGCACATGTAATCACGTATACGGTGTGTCGTTTTTCGTTTTAATAACCGACCGACGGCGTTATTATAGCGCGATAACTATCGCTTGAATATAGTCTTCGGGAAAAAAAAAAAAAATAATAGTAATAAACGACCAGAAAATGCGAAACGGCGGGAAATGCGAAATAAAAATTTAATTTCTAATGTACGTCGGATCGAATGACATTATTCGCGCACCGACGCAAGTTACGCGGATGACGAATACCTATGCGTAAGACCTTATAAGAATAAAACGTAGAATTTTATCTTTGGAAATTTCCATAGCAAACAGCGTTTAGTACGTTGAATATTATTAACCGATTTCACGTACGACGTAATAATGCGCTGCACAAACAATAGTGTAAAAAATGCTAAAAGACTTACAAAAAAAAAAAAAAAAACGCGATACAATAAAAGCATCTGTATTGAAGTGCATACTGCGCACTATAGAAATTTAATTGCGTACCGGGGAACGCGTGGTTTTTGAATAGCAATAAAAAAAAAAAAAAAATAATAACAATTTTAAAAAATGCTCTTCGCCCGGAAAAAATCCCAAACGATCACAATATGTTTATGAATACCGTGAACGAACGCTGCGGTTAATAATATTATAGCAAGTTAATAGTAGACGTTTCTCGAGTCCACCGATTATTATCACAATATCGCCCCTTGGTTTTTAGAAAAAAAACCTCTATTCAAACACGAAAACAATTGTGAGGAATATTCTAAACGCGCATAAAATTGTCAACCTCTAGTGAAAGAAGACAAAAAAAAAAAAAAAAAAAAAACGCGTTCGTGTTTATTTCGCAAATTATAGACTTTCGATTTTATAAATAATATTATGTTATAATGTTTCGGTATACATGTCACCGCGATGATTTTAAATTTAAAACTCCGCGGTCGCGTCGTAACGCGTAATAATATTAACAATTACACAGTAAATTTACCCGAATGAATAATAAAACAATATAATAATAAAGGATGATAGGGGGGAGGAGGAGGGGGGGGGGGCTGGCGAAACGTCCGTAAATAATATTCGCTTTTAATGGCGGACAATATACCGGCGTAAATAAAATTGCGATAAAATCTCACAGAATTTACAGACCGCAAAATGTCCGCAATATTATTATTTATTTTATAACCGGAATAAAAGGGAACCACGCGACGTATAATGTATACTTGTAAACACTCCCCCCTCCCTCCCCCCCTCTCCCCGTAACGTTATAAATACGTACACAATTAAAAACAAAGTAGTGTGATAAATTTCGCTCCGAGGTGATAAATACCAGTTGATAAATAATATTAAACGGCTCGGTAGCTTGGCAATTAACAGCAGGAAAACAAAAAAAAAAAAAAAAAACCGCCCGCGCGACCGGTAGCCGCGAGTTCCGTCGCTATGGAGTGGGATTTTAAGGCGGCGAATTATACGATCGGTGTCGTGATTTTCCAGATAATCCCGCGGATAACGGCGCATTATCTTTTATCCCTGCATAAAACCGAATTATTCTATCGTCATCATCTTCCTAATCGTTTTTACCGAGACGCGTATAGATAGTAATATCATAATAATATACGGTGTAGGCAATTACGTTATCAGGTATATTATCGTTATTCATCTCGGGATGTATTGATTTTTTCCGGAATTCGTTTTTCAGAACATTTGAGAAACAAACATAACTAAAATATTCGTTTAGATATTTTCGTTACATTTCACACTTATTCTAACGCGCGAAACAGCCACCGACTTTTGATTTGTGAACGACAGCCTATATTAAAAATCCCATAAATAGATGAAGTATGTGTTGAAATCAATTTCGGCGTTGAAATTTTTAATTTCCGCGTACCCGTTAAGGAGATATTCCGCCTTTAAGTTCCGGCGGAAAGAGAGAGTAGTGGTGCATCATATTTTGTGTGGTTACACGGCGTGCGACGTTTTAATAGTGTCCCATCACTCTTCCCCTATACATAAACTTTAAAGTGGAATACCTCCGGGTTGACGGAAATCAGAAATTTCGACATCAAAATGTATTTAAACTAATACTCCGTCTACTTATAGCACTTTCGGTATGGGTCGCCGTCTGAAAACCGAAAATGAGGCAATGGTTTCACCGCCTATAAATAAAGGCGACGCATAATTACCACTTGTTTCTTAAACGATCTGAAAAACAAATTGCGAAAAAAGTTCCGAGATAATGAGTGTCTCACGTTTCACACTGCCGATCACACTGCATAGAGAGAAATTCAGTTTTTATTTTCACAACCACCCCGTCCCCCCCCTTTCAAATCACTAAGATAAAACATAACCTTATTCGTTCACTGTTTAAAATTTTCAAAACAACCATTTTTTACAATAGTTCTATTCGATAGAATCTATAGTTTCTTAGCATTGGCCGTTTTAATTTGTCTAACACAATGAATCATATTTTATTATTATTTTCTAAAAATTAATACAGCTGTTACTAAGAAACTGGAGATGTAGGTACGTAAGTTAGGGTGACTACTGACCATATTTAAAAAATAAAAACACAAAACTAAAAAAGGACAAAATAATTTCAGTAATACATTCAAAATAGTTTTTATTATTACATTTTTTTTTTGTTTTTTTGGTTAATTTTTCATAATTATGCTTACATTATTAACTATTTTAAATTCTCGGGGTTATTATTTTTCACGAATACAATTTCAATCACAATAACATTTTAATCTGTATGGTAAAAATCAAATATTTATACCTAATTAAATGAAATAAAAATTAATACGGAATAATTGGCACGGACATAAAAAACAGGACAAAAAGCGTCGGGACAACAGGACACAAATCTGAAAAAAGGACGATCCTGCATAAAACAGGACGTATGGTCACACTAATGTAGACTCAACATTTTTAAGGACCGTATCGATTACGAATCGGTTATTGTATTGTGTTTCGGATTTAAATCGCCCGTACCTTCTAAAAAAAAAAAAAAATAATAGTAATATTTTTATGTTATTATCGGCAAGGGGTGGGCCATAGCCCCCGGGCCACCAGACCACCAGGGCCTCGGTTTTTGTCACAGTATGCTATTTACACTGATATGCGTTTAACCGTGCATTTATAATAGTTTTTCCGTTGCCCGATGATGAACTCGTGTTACGATTGGTATTATTATTGTGTATAGTAGAAACTGTACGTGTGGGAACTTTGTTAAAAATATTATACGTTTATTCGTTTGAACAACACTTGTGGCTTTTGAATTGATACACACGGTGTCTATACTGTTTATTATTTTTGTTTCGTTAAACCATAAATCGATTGGTAAACGTTTTACAAGAAATTGCCGGTCTCTCGGCGAGAGCCCCGAAAGTTTGCGTCTCTAAATGTCTTAACCCGGGCTCGATTATCGGCTTGACGACCGAGCACACCGTCTTCCGTCTTCGTGTCCAAGACCGATAGATTCCGGTCGTCGTCATGGTTTTATCCGGACAAAAGCGACACGGTCGTATTTCCCTTACGCCGCCGATCGAAATATTTTCGTCGAAACCGGTAGCACGTCGTGGAGAGAAAAAAAAAATAGTAAAAAATAAGAATTACTCATAGAACATTTGCGCGCGTCGGTATTCTACGGGCGTTTTTACTCCGTACAGGTATGAGGTATACATGCACAATGCAGGCACGATACAATAAAGCGATTTGTTCAATACCTACCTGGTTGAACGTTATACGGGAACAAAATCATAATTTTCCATTATTGTCGGGCACGGCCGCTCACGAGCCGGCTGGCGGAAACATGCCTATCCGAAAAATACAACTCCGCGGTTAATTGCGAGATTCGAATCAAAACGGTCATCCGGCCGGCGCGCGCGATACTTTTCATCTCGGAAAAAAAAAAAACACAGAAACCATCACCATACCGAATTATTATTATTATTATTATTATTTTTTTTTTCACTGTAATAATCACAAGACTGCGTGAAATAGAACCGGTGTAAAAATAAATATTAATAATAACATGTTTTCCGTGCACAACCGCAAAATATTTTTATTTGTGTTTAAATCGTTTCTTTAGTCTTTTGAAAAAAAAAAAAAAATGATACCCGTCAATTTGAAATACGCAACGCGCGCAATTCAAATCGTTTCGATTTGGTCGCGAACGAAAACAACAACACTACAATAGAATAGATACGGAATAACATTTATTGTACGGCCGTATAGGTATAGAAGACAAATTTCGTCTATTCGGACGGGTACCGCCCGGTTGTTGGTGTTTTTTTTTTTATTAAGAGCCTACAACTTATTAAACGTTTCGAAACTCCGGTCGAATATTATTAATACGGGATGTGTGAAACGGCTGTAGGAACGGGAAGTTTTGTAGAAATCGCACGTTTCCGTCTACGTCTTCCGCGCGTACGGCCAGACGAGCGAAAACTTTGTGCCGCAACAGAAAACCTATGCGGATACGATGATAAGGTTCCGCCGTGTCTCTTGATAAGTATGTTTGTTCTACTCTATCTGTATATTTCTATTTAAACACTGTTCGATATCATAAACGGATAGTAATAGAATGGCAAACCAATAGTTTTACACGTCTCTACGCGTAAAACAATAACAAAACCATACACCGGCGATGACCGCGAGTTCGTATTCGTGGTTTTTTTTGCGTATTTTCGTATATTTCGGTAAGTTTTTTTTTTTTTTTTTAACGTTTTGCGCATTAATCATCGTCTGAGCGTATAAATCCATTTTAATTTTAATTTTTTTTTTTTTTTTTTTTAATAATTTTTATATAAAATGTCTCCCATGAAACATAACTTCAACACGAAATCCGCAGTTTCAATCGTATAGCGTAAAACGCGTATCGTTTTATTATTGTTTTATAGTTTTATACGTACTCGTATTGTTCGTTTATTATCGAATAATACTTAAATAGAAATATTTGGATAGAGTAGAACGATAATTATCGAGACACGGTGGAACTTTACCGCATAGGTTTTCTGGTGTTATAGGAACTGTGGATATTATCCGATTAGCTGTTGAAAATATTCAGATGTTTTAATGGTTTTTTTTTTCCATATACCTGTTTGAGTTATTAAGTCGTACATCGATCAGCCCATTAGAATGTAATTTTTTTTTTTTTCAAATTATTGACAAACAAAACGAGATACCATTTTCTTAGCGTTCGGTGTTTTTTTTTTTTTATCCATATTTTATTGAAATTAACGCATATTATTGATTTTTTTATGCATATTTATCCGATTTTAACTTTAACAACTTCTCATCTCTAGTGATAAATACTATTCATAGGCAAAATACGGTTTGTTGTATTTTTCGTTTAGGTTTCGTTTCAATTTTAACAATCGCACAACGGCAAAAATACAGCGTATATCATATAACATATTATTTAAGTACATCGACGATCTCGGTAATCGTTTAGACGCCGTCGTATGAAGGTGGAAAATGAAAGTATTTCATAACAAATACAATTCGATGACTTTTTTTTTTAACTCTCTACATTGAGTACACACGGGGGTATATGGGGTTTTGATGATCCCTGCGTCGCCTTTTTAATTTTTTTTTTTTATCGTAAAAATTAAATACATAGCTGGGTAAATAAATTCAATTCAGACAACATTTGTCCAATTTAATATTATGATGCTTCTCGGTATTGTATTGTGTATGAAATTGTATTTACGGTTTTGATTGAAAAAAAATCGATCGAAAAGTCAAAACTTATAATTGTCTCAAACAAATATAATAATAAGTACTGTCGAAATAACTGGGGATCGCGAGAAAACGGCGACAAGTTGCCCTCAAGAGGTGTTGATAAACACCCCACATCTTCACCCTCGGCGTTTTCTTTTCTCATCGCCCCTTTCGAAAACCGTGTATACGTCACCGCGTTTAGAAGTTTCCATTATCAGGGCAGATTTGCTTTCGCTTATTTTTAGCGGTTAGTAAAATGCGCAACTATCATAGTTTATATCGAAATGCGTTTCACGAACTGACGGTTCAAGTTTATTTAGGTTATTCGAGCGTATCGAGTATATGTTTGCGTTTTTGAATATTTAGGGAATATTCGAGGAATACGCGTTTCGACACGATTCAAACAATTTTATTTTTATTTTGTTGGTCTTTTTGGTGCGTAATATCTGTAAATACGCCTACATTCAAATGTTTTTAGGAAATAGGTACGCAGATATATATTTATTATACGGGTATTATGAATTTTAAATATTAAATTAATGTAACAAATACGGTCAAATGTAATAAACATACTGAGCCTTTGTCGTAAATTTAATAAATTAATAAATACAAATAACGAATATTTTTAATATAGGTTTTTTTTTTTTTATACTCTGATAAAAATGCCTACCGGAAATCTTGTTTTGATACGCAAGTGAGGTACTATTTGGAAAGGAAATGTTTTCTAGTTAGTCCTTTAGGGAGGTTGTGTTTTTTTGATTTCCCAATAGGTTTTCATAATATCTGGGAAAATCCGGGATAAAACGTAAGAAAACCGGGAAATTCGAATAACGTTTTAATTATATTAAATTTTGTTCTTTGTTGTAATTTAATTGAAAATTTTCGTACGGACTTGAAATTTGGACGTAAAAATTATATTTATTCCCTTTTCTAGACGCCGTGAAATGTTCAAAAGATTTTAACCGTTTTAAAACTATTTATAGGGACAATTAAATTTTGCTAGTTTCGAACGCGCAAATCAGAATATTATAACTTGAGTACGAATTTTGAAGCAATAAAAAACTAAAAAAAAAAAAAGCATTTGAAATAGAGCAATATAACTCTTCCGAAAAGCTTAAAAAAAAAAAGCATCGCATTTAAATCATTTGAATCAGTCAATTGTCGTTTCAAGATAAAATTAATCTACTATATTATATTGTACGGTACGTGATGAACTGACACGCGACGAAAGGTCGTGTACCTACTTTTATAACACGCAATATCAGTAGATCGATAAATTACATCGAACATAACGAGATAAAATCGATTGAGCCGTATCTTCGGAACACATTATGTATATAACAAAAAAATAAATCTTAACTTTTCGGGTACGTTAATTTCGAACGCGTTTTGGAAAAAGGCTACAAAATGTTCATATGCGCAACAAGACCGTCAACCTGGGGCTGTTAAAACTATAGACACATCGCAGACCCATAGAGAAAACAGTTACCACCACGATCTACTTTACACGATACTTGTAATAAGAGTAATTACACATTTTGTATAACAATATTTCATATACAATTTTTCATAACTTTTTTAACTTTATTTTTTTGACACACGCATGCATTTTCTGTGCAGCTAATTTGTATTTCTTTCTGTTTATCAATTAATAAATACATTGATAAAATATTTAGTCTATACTATAAAACAACTTATTGGATAATTTTGGGGCGCTGAAAACCCTCTAGCACCCCCCTAGTTGCGTCTATGAAAATTTTACTTAAAAGTTAAAAATTCAGAAGTAGATAGACGTTTTACTCTCAAAAAGAAGTCCGAGGATAATGGGGACGAGTGCAGCCTACTAAAGATAATTTAAGGTATACCTGATACACCATTGCTTACGAAAAAACAATTCTGAGCGGAGTTCAGTTGATAATGATGCTTTGTCAACGATATATACTGAAATAATTAAATAAGCTAATTTTCTTTTTAGTATTTGTTTAATGTTGTACCGGTTTTCCGAATTTTTCCATGTTTTATCCCAGTTCTTCAAACTTGCTGGAAAAACTCTTGGAAAAATCAAAAAGTGACCTCTTTAAAGTACCTTCCTAGTGAAATTTCTTTTTAAAAACATTGCTATCGTTATACAAATTGGGGCAACGTTGCTGGTAGAAAAGTTGTGCACAGAAAAAAAGAAGACCGTAATATATTAAAAACTAATACCTAAATTTCTTATATTTTCTCGGTTTTTCCAATGTTATGTACCTCCCCACGACGATTTACTTTCAGAAAAAGTGCTACATTTAAAAATTCTGTGCAAGTCTTCTGGTAGAAAAGTAAGTAAAAAAAAAAAAAAAAAAACAAACATCTTTGTAAAACCGTCAGCTTATACGCTTCACCCGGAATCTAAAAAAGTATTAAAAAAAGCATTGGAATACAAAAAAAAAAGAAAGTGAAATAAAATTTCGTGCGTTTACTTCTGATCAGTACGTATAAATTGAATACACAGCCGACTTGGCGGTTTCGTTGTAGGGTGTTAGAAAAAACCAAAGCGAACGCCTTCCGCGCTCAAAATGTTACAACGGAACGCGGATGTTATTATAATAATACGCGCGCACCACGCGTCATCGCCGGGGCCCGAAACACTCGTCCCCGTGTCGTTTACGTACGCAACGTGCGCGAACGGTCGGGGGTGGGGGGGTGAAGAAACCGCGTTCGCCGCGGGTCGCCGACAGGGATACGGGAACGGCGAATAATAGGCAGAGACGGACGGCGAGCGAGCGAGTGAGCGTATAGCGCGAAGAGGCCGCCGGTATACGTGTGCCGCGGGGGGGGGGGGGGTGACCGGAGTCCGAACCGGACAGCGCCGGCCGACCCGTTAACGCGGCGTGGGGGGGGGGCGAGCGGTTAGACTGCACCCGGCATAAACGTTATTGAAAACGGACGGAGAGACCGGGGACGTCGTCGCGCGCGCGTAGCGTAGAGCCGGGGCCGTTCGCGTCGGTCGTGCCGATCGCGCGCCGGACGCGGCCGCGTTTCGGAACGGCAATGCGACGCCGCGACGTTACGATGTCGTGCGCGATCGTTCCGACGACGACACCACCCGTGTTTAAGACCGCGGTCGCGGTTACCGCGCGGCGTACGGGCGGCGACCGTTTGTTATTGCGAAAGTTTCACGCGACGTCCGGACCCGAGGACGCGCAAAGCGCCCGCACGCGGGGGTTCACGCCTTTCGGGAGCGCCGCGCACACTCTCCGGCGTCTACGGACACGGGGCCGGCACTCGGACGGGCTCTTCGTACTAATTACGGACCGAAATGACGGCGAGCGATTCGCACCGCCGCACAGGTAATCGGAAACGGCGTTTGCGATTCGCGCCGGAACGAGCGTTTATGCGTTCGGTTTTCGCGATACTTTTCCACTGCCCGGCCCCACCTTGTCCGGTATCGTTTTTCGACAGAGTTCGACGTTCGATTGTCCGTCGCGATCGCGCAATTTATTATTTCGGCCAAACGCGCTCGTTCGGCTCATTTCCGATTGGTCATTTGTCGCACGAGAATACTAAATTACATTTTTTTATAATTATATCATAACACAACGTGTCATATGTTATTGCCGTAAGGCGGCTCCGAGGTCGGTCGTACCCGCGTGTCGTAATGCGGTGTAAACACTTAAGCGAAACAAGCACTCAAATCTGAAACGGAATATTCGAAAGGACAATCGATTTGAATTTCGGTGCAAATTACATTATGTGTATCGTGTACATTTAGGGTCGGTTTTGGGGGCGAATTGACTTCACTCACTTAGACACTGCCGGTTGTAATGTCGTCGTTTAAACGGAATTGTTTTCTGACGATCGATTAAAATTTCCAAACGTTTGAAAAACGGCATAATCGAACGTATTTGAAAATATCCGTAACACGCGATGCGCCGAAAGGGTACCAATGCGACGTCCGTCGAAATATTGAACGTTCGATCGCGTTTTCCGTTGGCATTGCACTTTTTATTCGTAATGTGTTTTTTTTTTACAACGGCCGAAACCGGCGAACGATACGAACGGTACCTGTAGCACCTATACATAATATACGCGCGTTTATAAAAATATCGTACAATTTTCACCGTCGTCGCCGGCGCAGCGATTACGGTTCGTGTACAGGCGGGTAACGAACGACACAACGCGTTTTGATGATGATTATAATATTCTCGTGTGTACGTGTGTGTGTGTGTGTGTGTGTGTGTGTGTGTGCTCGCGCGCGCGTATACGAAAATCGAGGGAAAAAAACAAACACGGAAGGAACGCCGCGAGGACCGGGGGAGGGGAGAGTGGAAAATTCGAAAATACAATATGTACTAATATAATGACACGAGTTTGGAAGGAAGTGTCGACGCACACACACACACACACACAAGGTATACGAGTTTGTCTGATTGCCCGAGGTTCACACTGGCAGTGGTAACGGCGGCGGGGGCGGCGGCGGCGACTGTACCTACGTAACATAATATATCCGCGGGTAATGCGGTAAAAATTGCCGTGTACAAGAAGAGAACCTCCGCACACGTATACGCGTCGTTTTTTTTTCCCCTTTTTTTTTTTTTTTTCCTCTAGCCGGAAGTGACTTTCATTAGTGAAATGTGTATCGTGTGCAGTATTATAATGCCGGACGGCCGTCTTTCCCGAGTGTATAATACACACGGGTAGGTACCCACGATTCGTGTACGGCGGACGACGCGCATACGGGAAACGAATTAAAAGGACATCACGCGGGTTATTTCGTCGTAATAATATTATTATATTCGATGTCGTCCGCGATTGTCACCGCGCGGCTGTTACGACGGCACTCCTTTGAGTTTTTCCGCCGAACCGCCGCCGCCGCCTCCTCGCTGCACGTTATCTGCTGTATGCGTCACCCTATTATAGGACCGTCGTCGCGGCCCGTACCGGGCCGAAAATAATTTCGTCCCGCCGTCGAACGCACCAACGTTTATCGCGCGCAAAATCCTATGGTAATAAAAACGTGCGGAACGGTACCAGCTATATTATAAAAAAATTATTAGGCGCTTTCGGGCGGGCGGGGGGGGGGGGGGTTTCTTTCGGCCAAAAGTTATAGGTACGTAGCCCGTAGAAATGGGGAGCGTTTAAAAGGAGTCTAAATGGGGTTTAGGAACCCGCGACCGTGTTGGCCTTACCTATGGCTAAAAAAACTAACTGAGTGGGCGGGTGTGGGTTGTGTGCTGCGACCATCGGTTTACGGACGGAATATTGCGATATAGTTTAATAGGCTATAGAAGATTATTTGTTACGAATCCGTTTTCGGATTTAAATTTCGGCCGTTTAATAATTATGTAAGTAGTAAACTTTTTGAAAAATGTCCAAAAAACCTACTAGTATATAACAATTTTGAATACAAATGTAAAAAAAAAAAAAAAAAAAAAACATTCGTTAATAGCAGATTTCCGTCACTAGAGTCGAATTTTTCTCCAGCACAATTTATCATCGTTACAATATTTAATTTGTTTATTTTTATTATAATACTAGCTGTCCCGCCCGGCTTTGCCCGTGCCAAATAACGTGTGATAAAAACGATTTCCCCTAGATTTCTTGTTTCGATCTCCGTCACTTTTAATACATTTAACCGTTGTTGCCCTTAAATGTTTAAAAATGCATTTTCTTTATTTTTATTTTCAAACTTATGTAAATTAGCTATATGGTTGCTATTTGCTAAGCAATGTATACCATAGATAAGTTTTGGCCAACCTTTTAAATTTTTTTTTCATATCTTTCGTGATACTAAAGTAACTCAAATAAATAAATAATACCTAAAAATCGAATTTCGGGGAATGATTTTCAATAGGGTGATGTCCTATTTTGTTTAAAAAAAAAAAAAAAACTCCATAACGATTGAATAAGTAGTTTCAGAGAACACACGTAACAAAGATTTCCATTTTCGCTTTTATATATATAGATTTATAGATCGTTCTAAAATAGTTAAGATTGGGAAGAGGTCTCAAAGTTGAAACCCCCATAAAGTACATTCGTAAAACTTGCATAGCAGTGCATATAAAAAAAAAAACCGTCTTTCTGACTTCATTTGGAGGGTCTGTAGGCGTGTACAGAGGCTCAAAATAGATCCCCTTAGTCCGAATCTAAAACACGTTCCTCCAACAAGAACGTAGTGAAATCCATACTGAAATCAAACCAAAATTTGTATCGCTTCAATCCGCCTATAAGACAGCTCTTATTCCCGAGCTTATTTGGTCAAGAGGGCAAACGAAATACTTTTACCGAAATCAAAAATTGAAATAACAATATACCTGTGTGTATAATTTTTTTGTCTTGAAAACTATGGCAGTGTTGCAATATCAAAAACTGAAATTTAATTTTAAGAAAAAAATCTACGTTAAACGAATATGAAAACTACGTAATTCGTGTAAATTTTGGTAATTTAAAAAAAAAAAAAAATAAATTTAAAATTTCGCCGTATTGTTATTTACGTCTAGAAACAAAAAAAAAAAAAAAAACCACTAAAAAATGATAGTTTATTCCACGCGGTTTGTACGAAAAACAATTCGATTCGAAATACTATCGAGATATTGAGCACGTATACACGGACAAACAATAGGACAAAACGGCTCTCTCCGCTTTTCAAGTATACCTGTTATCGTCTTGGCGTACGACCACGCAATCAAACCTATAATATCAGTGTTATAAATAAACTGCGGCCGCGAATTATTTATTATTAATAATTATTTATCGGTATTGAAATTCGTGATTTATTATTCAGACAGTGGCGTGCCCGGGAAGTCGTTGAAGGCGCTGCAGCATCCGTCTCCCCATCATCCCCCCCCCGACGAAATTTAAGGAAATCTCAAATTATCAATAATCTTATTCTTAAATATAGTTTTATTGTTCATTTTTTTTAAAATAATTAATTTGCGTTATTTAGTAAGCCTCCGTCTCCCCTCAGAAAATAAATTCCTAGATACGTCCCTGTTTTAAGATACGTACCGGGATGCATGAGACACGTACGTATATTAGGTATTCCTAAGAGACCTCAGATACGAATATTCAAAAAAATAATCCCGATAAAAGAAAAAAATATATATATATAAATGTTATTTTCTACGTAATTATTTCGATTCACACGCGGTTAATTAATTTTAAACGATTCACGTGTCTGTTCGATGTGATGCGGATTAGCGTCATTTTTAGCCTTGGCTCTGCAGTTATAGTATGTATCTGTGACACCCTAAATACGTAAAAAAAAAAAGAAAAAAAACCACAAAACCGTTTACGAATAAATACGTTTCATGGTCTACGACTTATGCGTGAAACATTTTCCTTTACCTTGAAATCAGTATACGGGTATTGGTATAGTTGGTATAGGTACTGATTAATTTGGGATCGTAAACTCGATAACGATTAAAATACATCAAAAACGATTCGTATTCGTTGGGAACGTGACATAATTCCTTAAAACACTTTACCGATCAACTGAAAATGTACAATTTATTACGATTATTACTGAATCCGAATTGATAACGTAAATTGTATACTGTCTTTACGGTCGCGATGGGAAAAAGACGGGCATACTTCACGGGATGTGTGACTGATGTGGGTGAGAAGACGGTAAATTAGGCGATATAGAAGGGAATTTAATTTATATATGTACGCAACGATAAACTGTCGCTAACGCAAAACGATTAGCAGCGAAGTTTCTTTTATACCTGTAAGTAAATTTTCTCGTTTTTTCAAATTATTATGAAAACCGCTTGGGATATCAAAAAATGGCCATTTTAAAGTGCCAACGAGATAAAGTTTTCTTTCGTAAAAGGCGCTGTACTTGATACATCTGAGATAATAGATATCGTCTGTAAAACCAGTACATTCTTCGTTACGTTCTAAATCTAAAACTATTCATTACCGTAAACCCAGCCTAGTTGAAACCACTAGGTACGCGGTTTTTAATTTTCAAACGGACAAACTTAAAAACAATTGGAATATTACCTATTCAACGTATAGTAGCGCACTGGGGATCGAATTCAAACTCCCCTCCCTTCATGTATTAAGGGATACGTGTACATGTACGATATTATTTTTAAAATCGGTTTGTACATTCGAGATTATTAAAATTGAAACTATCACACATACACAATGAAATAAAGGAAAATAATTTTAAGTAGGTAGTAAGCCTACATAACGTTTAATTTGAACTATTTATTATTCATTATAAACAATTCGACTTGACGTTGTAATTTGTTTCAATAGGGAAGACTTGTCGGCCGGGCTCTATGCTGTCAACGAAAATTATTTAATTACCTCCGATGAAGTGCTACTGGTCGAATTATCGAATAACATAAGAGAAAAAATAAAGTCGTTAAAACGTTTGTCATAAATGTTTACCTAAATAGTATTAATAATGTAATTATATCTAATGATTAACTGTCCACGAACTTTATTATAAAGATTTTGATTTGTTTTATTAACCATCAGTACACACGTGTGTTTGAAAAATGTTTCTTAATTTTTCTGAAAAATTGTATTTATAAAAGGGAAATGATTGTTCGTGTAATCTTTGTTCGACCCCTCACCCCCCACCAGAGCAAGATTGAATGCACGCCACTGTCAACCGAAAAACCGATAAAAGAAAAGGCAATACCAAAACGCGTTTAGATTAAAAATTCATCTATTTTAGGAAATGTTCAATATAGTATACAGGTTTTCCTATTGAAAACCAAATGCGTTTCACCACAAGAAGGCGACGAAAAATAATGATACGTGCCGTAACAGGTGTTGAAAAAATGCTTGTTTCTTACATCTTTCGTGGGAAAACAAATGCCGATAAAAGTTAATATCTTGCGAAATACAATGTTATTGTGAACCGAATGAAAGTGTTTTTTTGATTTTTACGAATCTATTAAAAAAAATTCCGCGAATTTTCAGGAGCACGTAATATACAGACAAATACGCGACTTTGTTCTTTACACGATGACATATCCGACCGTAGTAGTATAGAACACTGTTTCTCATTATAAATGTTAATATGCACGAGATTACTACATACACACTCGAATATAATACGCACGTAACGTATAAAATAATACGCGAGAGTCGCGTAGTAAGGTATTTAAAGGCCGCAGAAAGATTAAAATATCCGCATACACCTGTAATATACGATTTTCAGTCTCATTGAAATTCGACGCCAACGTCGAACGTGTTTACACGTATATGCGTATAGTAGACTGTATAATATCTTATATAATACGTAAAAAAATAAATGTTGTCGGAGTGTCTATACGTGTATACGAGGACAGAGATACGTCTTGCGCGAAGCTTTGGAAAAATCATTTATACGCTGAGATTCGGCGGGTGTATGCGGGTGTATGAGTAGTATAAATAGGGCTCGGATCTTTTAGCGAAATAAATCGCTGAAAAACCGTTATTTCGAAATAGCTCCCACTCCCCATTCAAAAAAAAAAAAAAAAAAACATCATTTATTCAATCGAACTTTGGAAATTGAAAAAAGATATTGTCGAAACATTTTTTTTTTTTTTTAAAACGTTTTCTAAAATTAAAATACAATCATATGCAGCCGACGTGTATTTAGTAGGGTTATAAGGAAAGGTGAAAGAAAATTGCGGCTAATTTATAGTTTGGCCTTTTTCTAGGTTAAGTTTCTTTGAAACCTATTCCGCCATTACAGGATTCCTATGCTTTGTTGACAACGTCATTCATCTGAAAACTATACATATTAAACTATATAATCAAGACGCTATCTAAATATTATGATCTTAATCATTTTTGCAAAATTGTCGGGAAAAGTAACCTCATCGCGCGAAAATCATTTTGTGCATTATCATTTATTGTTTCTGGCCACTTAATGCAACTATAAATTATAAACATTATAAAAAAATTATTTTTGCTCAGCAACTTAGAAACAAAAAATAATATATTATAGACTTATTTTGCGTCTTCGAAAAATTATTTTAAAAACCCATAGCGAGTTAAGCTAATAAAAATGTTTTAAAAATTCAGGATTATTTTTTTATTAAACACTCGAGAATTGATTCCAATGGAAAATACGATAATTTTCCGTCTGAAAACGTCTGATAATCATTGAGTACCAAAGGATATATTTTGTTTCTAATGCCTTTGTATTTATTTATATTGGGGCGTCTCTTTTCACATAGGTGATATAGGCGGAAATCCATTGAAAAAGTTGGGAGACTACGATTTTTCTTATAAACCAAAGCCGTGCGGGACACCCCCCTCATAAATTATTCTGAACGAATTTTTAATTTGACATTCAATGTAAGCTATAGTCTATAAATAAAAGATTATCACAACCGCGGGTTGAAGTGTGGCTTTTGGGTCTGAACGAAAAATGTCAAAATATCCATAAACGTCTCATAGATTTGTTTGTTTGTATACCGTCCTGGGAAAAACTCCCATTGATGAGATTTTCGATTTTTCTACTTTCCGACCGATTTTCATGGACATTGTTGGTTTTTTTTTTTTTTTTATATTTTGTAAGAAATTTATAAATTTGGTGGCCCTAAAAAATGCTGTTCTAATAGGATTGTTTCTGAAATGAATAATTTTCAATACGACATATTTGTTTCATCGGTTTGTAATTAATATTTAATATATTGAATGATAGGTACTCACACGTTTTATATCATTTTCACAATGCAATCATTAAAGCGGTCTACCGAACAACGTAAAACAGTTGGAATTATCTGCGTAATGTCCTATACGATAATAATTTACTCCTCACGTTTTACGACTCGTACACATGGAGGTACATAAAAACCGAAAACCGCGTGTTCACAAATAATAATAAATACTTACAAATATATAATTTGCCGCTTCCGATTCGTCTACTCTCGTAACGTGCCCAAACCGTTTCAGTCTATTTTCTCTCGTTTCGTCCACCGTCGGAGCCACACCTAAACTACCTCTTAATTCCTACGTACTCGCTTCTCGATCTGTTCTTCTCTCGTCATTCCAATCATTCGCCTAAACATTCTCGTCCGTTGCAACGCTCGTTCTCCGTTCAATTTTGCCTGTCTACCGCCCAACGCTTAGGCCTATTACAAAACATTACGGTTATGCGTAGGTCTCGGTGAATCGTTGTGACACAAACACCAATTGGTTTATTTAAATTCTCAAGCCGTCGGACATTAGATAATTGACGACTTGCGAGCCGCGTATCGTGTAACGAACTGTTCACCGACGTGCCGTTGTATGGGCGATATGCGAGCGTGTGTGCAGAGAAAAACAAGGCTGCGTGTACGATAAGAAAGAAGAGTACGTGCGTTTTTTTTTTTCGTCGAGTTTGTTGAAACAATGGACAACGACGATTGGTTCTAGGTCAGTTCGCGCGGCCGAGCACGAAAAACACGGAACGCGGACACTCCATACCGTTAAATACATAAACGTATGCACGGAATATATTTATGTATTTCACACATATGAACATATGGACACATGGTATAAATTATATAGTGTACATATAGTTTTACGTGAATTTACTATCGATACTAGTTTTATTCTTGTCATACGATATTTCCCTATCGCGGAATCGACCAATACCGAATGGAATTTAATGCAAGTGTTATCGTTAACAATTGAAAACTACGTTTTTCTTATTTTTTTCGGAACATTTTAACTTGTTGGACGTTATTCGAACAATTGACTTTCACTTAGATTTTCGATGCGGCTTTTAAATACGTTAACTCTTAAATAAATATTATTTAATATTCGTTTATAATAATTGTACGTGTAATAATAATAATAATAATAATAATAACGATAACAGTGTCCGCGTTTTAATACTTTTATATTTGATGTACAGGCTTATACGATCACCACAAAATAATATAACCGACGCATTCAACGTACTCAACTGGGTCTGTGTATTGTCTGTGCACGTATACTTGCTATATAGTGCTGTACACATGCACTGGTACGAAGTGTCCGCGCTCCGCGTTTTAAACAATAGACAGTACGTCAGTGACCGTTTACCACTGTGTTTTACCAAAATCCGGCGATCCGTGTTTGCATCTTTTTTCACGCAGTCCACCCACCGTAACTGCAGTCCCGCAATAGGTCTCCTCCCTACCGGGTTTTCTTCAATTGCTTTTCTTATCGGCGAATCACACTTCCTCCGGACATGTCCTCGCTACACCAAGCTTCTATTCTCTATTTCCTTTAGTGTCACTAGGACGCTGAAACAGGTATTGATGTCCGTCAATTTATTTCGTTCGTTAATCTGAGCATCGATGTACGGCCCGTACATTTTCTTGAGAACTTTTCGCTCAAACACTCGGCTCAAGTTCGTCGTAATCTGTTCCAACATTTTCGAAGCACTTGGTTGGACGCCTCGGCTGATTGCCCCTAATGAGCACCAAACACCTTTGGTATGCAACACAGGCATGCGTAATCTTGCGTGCACTATCAGCCAATATTTTTAGCGCATTTCATTACACGATCAGAACGATTCGAAACGTATTTACACGCGTGCATAAGAATATTGTCTTTCTATCGCACTCTCCGCCGAATTAACAGTTCGCTACAAACACCCTAATAACTATTATTGTAACGGTGTGCGTACGGTGCCTATATTTTCAACCTTCCCGAGTGTTAGTAATACGCGAAAAACGTTTAGATACAGGTATATGATGTATACACGTAATATTATAACTATCGCGGTGTGCTGAGGTTACGATGATGCGTGTTAAGCGCACGCTGTATATATGTTTATATATAGGTACCGAAATGCGAAAAACAAACCTCGGAATATTATCGTGTCCGGACTATATACTCGTATTCGGCAGCAACGAAAAACGGGTAGGTGGGTAGTAGGTAATAACTTTTATGCATGCATACATTATGATTATATAATGTGTGTGTGTGTGTGTGTGTGTGTGTGTACGTGTGTAAGTATACGAGGGCGGCCAAGAGGTAGGGGAGGGTAGGTATAGAGCAAGGTTGTGCCTTGCACCTCACACGCTCGTGCCCGCTAATAATCAAAACGTAACTAATCACCCCGAGCACGCTATACGACTACACATCTAATATAATAATAATAATAATATATGCAACTCAAAACGAAATCACACACACGCACACCCTGCGCACATATACACTCGTGTACTCGTGAGTCGCCGTCGCCGTCGCGTAGGTATATAACACACGTATACATCGTGCGCGTATTGTTATTATTATTATTACAACGTGCGCCAACCGCCCTCCCCCCCTCTCCCCTCCCCTCCGCCCAGCCGTCCCGAGAGAATCCGTTACGCCTCGCACTGCCGGCCCGCCGCCGTTCGGGCTCGGCACGTAGGAACGTAAGACGGACCGAACACGGCCCCGGTGTGTTATCAATTATCGCACGGGGCCGGGTTCCGAGGGATTTGACGGTTTTCCGTGTGTATGCGCCCGCGGCGCATAATAACGTTACGGGCTACGGCTGAGTGTATTGTTACAGATACGCGCGCCGTTTAGCCGACGCATCGACGACCCGCGTGCCGCGATTACACCGGCGCAGTTTATCGATTTCGGTTTTTCTGTTTTCTCTTCGAGCGTTTCGTTAAATTATAAAAAATATTATACGTTGTAATAAAAAAAAAAAAAAATAAAAAAAAATAAAAAACGTGTGTGAAATTTTGATGTCGTTATTTATTATCGAAAATAAAAAAAAAATATTTTAATTTTCGCGCGCCCTCAACGTTTTTCACACGCCGTCTCGCATACATTCGCCATTCCTGATATATATATATATAGATGTATAGATGATAGGTGACGCGAATTTACTACTAGTATTTTAAAACGACGCGCGAACACTTTTACTAACCGGAAAAACGTTTGCCGAGAGAATAAAGCGCACATATTAAAGTTAAGAACCTAACGAGACGGAGAAAAAAAGTATTGTTCTTTTTTTATTAACTATTTGGAATACAATATTATTGAATGATTTTGAAAATAAATAGTTTTAATATTATACTCCTCGAAGTATCTTTTAAAAATATTCTGAATACGTTATTCGGAATACTGCCCGCGACTAGCCGGCACTGCAGCAGATTAAAGGTACAATGAGTATACGTACCTGAGATTTCCGTCTCAAACTTAAGGTTCCACCGGCAACAACAACGGTACATTATCACAATTCGTCCCTATTACAGAGCCTTTTGTTCGTCTTTGACAATTTCGACTGTATACCCAGTAAAGTGTATACCTGGGTCGAATTCGGGTAGATACGCTTTCAAAAAACGTATACACAGTGATTAAAGTGGACAGATTCCGAAGTGGGATTATATTATATTTACTGACGATTTAGGGGTGTTCCGAAAAACGAAAGACAAGACTTCCAAACTCATACGCACATTTATTCGTAGTAATGTTATACGAATAGGGGTTAAAAATAAAGTGCACTGCCCTCTCTTATGTTAAAATAAAACGAATTCGAGTTTTTTAAATTTCATTAAAAATGTCTCAGTGACAATAACTGAAACGTAATGACAATTTAACATTGAATAAGAAGGGAACTAAGTTCCCCTCCGCCCGTCCTCCTCCAATTTACCCACACCGTAAATTATCCGCAATAATAGTTTCACGAGTCTCTTAGTTTTTATATCGGTCATATTTTTTTTAATTTTAATAGCGGACACGAATAATATTCGTTTAACTTTATGCGTAACGGAAGTGATGTGTGCATAATATTATTATGTTTGTGTGTCGAAAACAACTGAATAATTTCTGTTATACAGTCGTGAAAGCTGACGTACGTATAAATCCATGACATCGCATGTGTCTGCTTCATTTATAAAAAAAAAAACAAAAACAAAAAACAAAAAGTCGAGATATATATTATATACGGTTGTGTTTTCGAGCCGCAGTGTACTGTTTGTAATTGAAAGGGTTGTTGCTAAAGAAAAATTAAAACTCGTGAAAATTAGTAAGAATAAAGAATAGCTCCGGGAAGCGTGTATGGAGGCGAACTGTCTAATAGAAATATTACGTGTTTTTTTTTATTTTATTTATTTTCGTTTTTCTTTGCTGCGAGACGGAAAACAAGAGCCGGACGTGGGGGTTTTTTAACTTGGTTTATTTCCCCTTGCCGAAAGTTCTTAAGTAAAAAAAAAAAAAAATAAAAAAAAACAACAACAACAACGAAAACACAACCGCCCAAAAGATAACCGTATATTATTTAGGACTCTCCGTGCAACTTTAAATTAGAGTTGTTAATGAGATGGCATCGGTCACGGAGCTCCTGCAGCGGACTATTTTATATGCGGCTGGTTGCAATAATACGTCATTATAATGGGACCCTAACATTTATTTTGTATATAGACGTGGCATTTCGGTGAAAGTACCCCGTATATAATGTACACTTATAATACTCGTGTACACACATATACACAGCCGAACCCAGCACTTTTGTCTTATTGTTGTTTCAGTTGTAAGTACGTTTTTGTGCGCACTAATTTGAACATAATACGCGAATCATGTTTAACAATATAATATTGTTATGCACTCGGAGACCGGAGTGTGGTGCGTACGTACACGAGAGAAGAGAAAAACGAATACATTTTTTTTTTTTATTTCAAATATTATTTTTACTATTGAAATAATATGTGGGTCGAATAAAAACCTCGGTCCAATTTTGCCGAGTTGATTATTTCTTTAATACGCCCATTCGATTATTTTACGGTTAACTATTATGACAATAAAAATCGAAAACGTATAACGATAATCGTCTCTGACGGTTTACTTCGTTCTCGTAACCGCCCGAAGTACCGATTAAATATTGTACAGTTATATCGCTCAGCGAGCAGACATGAATCTATAATAAGCTGAACCGAGGGCGGATGACAGCGTATGAAGAAGCGCTAAACGGAAATCATCGGAACAAAGAAAACTGTACGGACCAGTTCGATATAAGATGGCGAAACCGACGGGTTGGCCGTATTATAATCGGACGTTGTGGGCCTGTTAAAATTAATTGTAGAAGCGGACGATATCGTGCGTACGAAGATCTGGGCTGGAAACGCCGGAGCGCGCACCGAACAGATCCAATAACGACGGATCGATGTTTTAAACGCCATCACGTCCAGCACGCGCAATTTTTTAATAATTAGGAGACGGGAACGGGGTGTGTTAACGCCGCTCAGATCGGCTACATCATCGCGTTGAGATGACGTACATATCCCGCCCCCC
>CABPRJ010000973.1:599677-648974 GCA_902439185.1 Cinara cedri | reverse complement strand
CCCCCCCCCGTAAGTACGCCGCCGAACACGAAATACGAACTCCGCCGGCGCGCAACACACACAAACACGCGAATAAAAATCGATTCTTTAATAAATTTTTTTTCGACGACGATCCGTATTATATGCGATCGGTCTCGGTCGATTCGTTCGCAGTCGCGTCGCTTCGCGCGAAGGTCACCGCGCCACCGCGCTACGACGACGGAAAGGTTACGCGTGTTGCGATGTCGCCGCGTACCTATACGCGGCCGGACGCGTGCGACTGCACCTCGCGGTGTCGGACGCGGCGACGAACGCCCTGTTACCTGTAACGCGCCTGCCGAGGCGCCGAGACCGCGCGGCACCGGGCCGAGCGCGCCCCCGCGAAGCGTCTGCGGCGGCAACGGCGCGGCGGGCGACCCTGTGCGCGCGCGCGCGTACGCGCGCGTGTATCGAAAAACGAGGTTATGTGCGTTTTCAGTATTTAGGTACGCGGGCACGCATGAATGGGCCGAGTTTAGTGAACTGTGATGATGTCGGTGTCTGTAAAAATCGGCGGCCAGCGCCGCCGTCGCCGGGCCGCTCCTCCAAGGATGAATTCACATTAATTAAACTCTCGTTTCCCACTGCAGCGGCAGCGGCAGCAGCAGCAGCAACAGAGCAGTGATTCTCGTTTATTATTGATTTTCCTTCGTTTTCGGCTCCTATCGCGAGGCGGCGGTTTTTATTTTCATTAATTTTTTTGTTATTCCATTTTTTTTTTTTTTTCTTCCACGTTCTTTTATTATTATACACGTATATACGTGTATATATATATATATATATATATAGTATAGGTAGGTATTATTCTTTCTTATTCATAATATATTTTTTAATACTACACGGCCATAGCGACGCGAGATAGTAGTAGTGTTATTAATCCGTAGTGGTGGTAGTGAACGAGGAAATATATTTCAATATATATGTATTTATGTACAATAGAGTGGAATAAAAAAAAAATGTAGAGTTTATAATACCGACGCGCGCGTTCCGTTAAACGTGTTGGAATTAAAAAATAGGAAACGTCACCGGCGACGACGGCGACGACACTCGGCGGTGGCGTTATTCAATTTTTACATTTTTTTCCTATTAAACTTAATGCGTTAAATTTTCACGCTTCGTATTTAAAATTATTAATCCGTTTTGAGACGCACGCTGAACTGCGGATCACTATTGTAACTATTATTATAACTGCAGTTGACGAAAATAGGTGTGTTCTGGCGATGCAGTTTCGGGCGACCCGGTTACTTGGTTAGCGAACAAACGGTTTCGGCGATATTGTTCGATGACCGAATGTCTACGTTATTCGACAACCGGGTGCATGGCTGAAATCGGCAAACAGTAAAAATATCAGAAAAATACGTTCACTGTCTTCGGTCACCGTATCGGTTATCGGAAGGACTTTAAATCCCCTGTGTCCCACGACACTAAGCGATAGCAATATTTTTTAACAACGGCGTATTGTGCATACGCCATTGATAATGAGGTGAAAAACGATAACGGTTTATGATAATACGATTGCCTGGCGAACTATGATAAGGCGGTTAAATATGTAGTGTCCTCGGATATATAAAACGAAAAAATCGGGGCCGGTGAAACGAAACTCTCCCGGGCCGGTTAAAATTCAGAACCCGCCGCTGATAACAACTTGTTCGTTATTAATTTCACACAAAAATCACAAACCATAAACCACGGTCAGCTGGACTTCGTATTATAACGTGTTCCGCCTTACATGGTTAACGATTGTTCATACGTAAAATTGTAGTATATATATGCCATCAGTATCGGAATATGATCCATAGGCAGCCGTATTGGCGTGATCGAACGAAAAACCACGCCGTGGTAAGGTACACGGGAAAGTTAACACGAGGAGTAATGAAAGTAATAAGGGTTTTTTCCTCAAGCAAAAACTGATAACAAGAAATGATAATTATTAATCTCATTCTAATCAATAAATGTTATTCATTTTAAATTGTTTTATATTAGTACAATTTGTCGACCCTTTACTTGTATTTATTTTGTGTCGATAGTTTTTAATTCAGACTTCTTATAAATAATATAAACGCGTAAGGTACGGGCTACGACCCCCATCCCCTCACACGTTTTTTTTTTTTTTTACTATGAAAATCTATCAACGAATATCAATTGAATTAAAAAGCGTGTGCCCTGAAATCGGATGTATTTTACGCCCTGGTTATCGGTTATCTTGCAACTGTACAGTAAACAAAACGTTTCGGCGATATTGCAACCGTGTAGCAAATAATCGCGACGTGTTTACCGAAACCCGCAACGGCAAAATATGCCTATTATTGAAAATCGCTTCGTATAGTTGTACCTAGAAATAATTCACGCGAAATTGTATAGCTACAGTAATAAATTAAACTCTTATAGCTGATCCCGCACAGCGTCGGCCACGAATATAATTATTAAATAATAACAGTTTTATCCGTGTATAAATATGTAACCAATGGAAACCGGATAAAAAAAAAAAAAAACAAAAACAAAAAAAAAAGTAATTTTCGGGTGTAAAGGACGAGAATTACTCGTGTGCACATAATTTTAGAAATTCCTCTTCCCGATAATCCTATCCCGGTGGATGTTCAATACCGTTATAGCCCCGTTAAGAGACTCTTGTGCAAAATTCCAAGTTTATAACTCCCAGTGGCCCGGGCTGTACGGTTCCGAACCAGCTTATCAGTTCATATTAAAAAAAAATCACGTATTTTAAAAACTTCAACGCAGACAAAACTCCACCATAAAGTACACAACTTTGATGTGAGTTCCAGATTTCTTAAAGCCTGCGTTACGATATTATAGGTATACGAGTATAACAAGTGTTTCGGATTTTCTCATTATTCGCGGAAAAACCCCGCCCCGTTTGTATTTTTCAAGTTTTCCGGTACATTTGATTTTTCGATCTCGTGAATTCTGATTTCAGCCTATTTATACGAACACAATTATAATAATTTGTATTTGGTATGTTTTGGTGTTGCCAAAGATGGTTTTCCGATTATCACACAGAATTCGGTAAAGTTTTAATTCTACAGTAACGCTAGAAAAACCGTTTGTAAATAAATTGACTGTTATATTAAATACTAGCTGCAGCAGGTTCAAAACGATCAAAAGTAAAAATATGTCAAAATCATTCTCAATATTCAGTTTTACACGTTTCCTAAACGATTTTTATAGCTCGATCGCGTGCGAACGACACATTATTCCATACTTTGAAACAATCCGAGTACCGTAAAATAATTGATCGATTATCTCGTCGTAAATAATAATATTCGTTCAGATAATTTAAAAAAAAAAAAAAAAATGAATGCATCCGAAACGCATACGAATACTCGATATTATCTTATACGTAATTATTATAATATAATATGTGCACGGTTTATTCGACGTTAACTTCGACGATTTGTGTGCGTTTTTTTTTTTTTTTTTTTTTAACGAACAATTTAGTTTTATTTTCAATAGCGTACAATATCAGGTGTACACACCATACACCCGCACTTGAAAAGTTTTAAAATTGCATTATATATTAAAATAGAAAACCGTTTTGTATCGTTTTCTAAACCACGCGATTTCAATTATCGTCGTTATTATTATCGCTTTCTGTTCCCCGTCTAGAAGGTAATGTAATAATTCCGTACGAATATTACCTAACGTTTTGCGGAGATGCGATGTTATTGGCAATCGTTTTATAGATTTCGTTACGCCGCGCCGGTAGTAGGCGTGTATATATTATATTATACAGGTACCTCGAAATATTGGCAGTAATCTCGAACCGGGGGTATAATAATAATCTTATAATTATACCGAATATGACCCGCCGTCAAACCGATATTCGTTTTCGGACCGCGATTACGGTAAAAGCATCGGGTATGACCGCAAACCCGAACGAATAATAATTTATCGTATAACGCGATTGTGTAAAACGACGAGAGTGCCGGCACCGGGCAATGGTATTTTCTTTATTTTGTGACCGGCTGCTTCTATTGTAGGCGATCGAGACGTTACCTGGATTATTGATGATATATAGGTACGCACTGCGCGAGCGAACGTTGATAGTAAGTATAGTATTGGCGACGCGGGATATTTTACTCCGTAAGTCCCGTTGAAATTCTATTTATTATAATAATAATCTTTATTACGAAATGAATTCCAATTTACGCAATTTTGCATAAAACGACAGATACATATAAAAATTTAAGAGAAAAAAAAACAATAAAATACGTATAAAAATATTTCGTAAAAAAAGAATTATACAACATACAGCCTACAACGTTTGAATAATAAAATACGTTATTGAGAACATTGATTGACGAGTGAAATAAAATCTAACACTAAAATTAATACTGACCTATTGCTAAAACCTAACCTACAGTTTGAAAACCTATCTACTATTCCACATTCCACTACTAAGTCGCGCACTCCCGTTTCGTACCATTATACCAAAATCCACCGACTCGCGTCCCGGGACTCAAACAACTGCCTTCGCGCCGCTACTGGCAAGTAATGATGAAGGTAATGAGCCTACCCATGATCTGTAATAATTATTGCGCGTGTAGATATCTATGTAATATTAATTGAATCAATTGCCATTCAGTTGATTCGGATGATACGAGATCGAAAACGTACCGCCGACCGTGTATCACTATTCTTGTCTAATTGATTTTTGTTCGTAATTAACCGTGTAACATATAGCCGTTTACATTGTATCTTAATCGTTTCGCGTTCGACGAGTCGGGGTTGGAAAACCTTTTTTAGAAAATTAACACGGAGGAAAAATAACGATATAAACTATACGGATAGCACATTGTTTTTAAAACCCGTTTCGATACTTACTATTACTAATTATTAAAGTAATGTTATTGCGCTGTTCTGACGCTATAGTTATGGTTTTTGGAACGGTTATTTACGATTCCGATATTACATAGTTGTGATGTTCGGCTGGAAATTCTTAAATTCTTAGGTAGCTTAGCAGTTAAAGATAATGGATTAAAATCAAACATAAAAGAGCTGATACTGTTGACGGGTGCGCCACTGTTGTAGGTGCTACCTATAACAGTGGAAAGACAGGATACGTAAAGTTATAAGGAAATACGGTTTTAAGCGAGAGTCGGTTATACTTGTTTTGAAATATGCAATATTTACGATTTTCGTCGAAATTTGATAATAAAACGATTATATTCTATGTAACAAACAAATTACATATGACGCATAACTTTTTATTTTTTTTAACCACTTTTTGTAAGACTTATATTGAATCTCGTGATAAATTTTCAAGTATTTCTATTTATTCTAACTGTTTTATCTACATAGTTTTTACCAAAGAAGAACTACGCAAACAAAAGCTGGAAAATTTACATAAATTCCTAAAGCTTAAAATTTGAAAATTTGACCATGTCAAGAAAAATTACTATTGCAAATATTTGGAGAAAATGTCAGCTATCTACGATCATTTTAACCGCTTCACAACAAAAATCAAAGTCGAAAATAACGAACCATTAATACTTGCCCTAGCCGTATACTTTCCCATATTCCCAATGTTTTTTCCAATTATTATGAAAACTGTTTGGAAAATCAAAACACGACTTTTCTTACTCATTAACTAGATCCGTAATTTAACAAAAAAAAGGCCGCTGGTCATTTTTCGATTAGAGTAAGATTTTTGGTAGTAATTGTAAATCGCAAACATTTTAAATTATGTTTTTGTAACGCGGTGGCCCGCCGTAAATATTTGTTTGTTTTACCTGTACGCTTTTTTCCGGTTTTCCCCAATTATATTGAAAGCCCGTTGACAAAACAAAAAATAATCTCTCATTATAGTAGTTAAATCCAAAATGAAGTAAAAAAGGTATTTCGTGATTTTTGATTTGAACAATATTTCTGGTAGAAAAGTTGTTTGGACGCAAAAAAAGAATACACATACACACACACACACATCATAGCAAAACTAATAGAGCCCCCCTACGCATAGAATTTAGAAACCATTTTAAGAACTTTTGATAAAACTAAAAAAAACCCGTTAAAATACAATCGATTACAACACGAAATGGATAAAATAAAATGCAAATAGATAAACTTTACTCGAAATTGTATGTACATAAAGCGTACACCGTTTGAAAATGAAATGAATAGGTAGCTACGACCTCACGAAACTAAATAACTATAAAATGATAAAACGGTGCAATTAAATCCAAACTACAATCAATTGTTTGTGCGTTAGTCACATGAATGTCATATCGTTTATCTGTATAGGTCATCATCAATCACAGTTTAAAAAAAACTACCTATTTTACTTTGATTTGACATTTTTTTTTTTTTCATAACATATTCCCAAGACGTTTCAACGTGGTGAGAACTTATTTATCTTTTACCAAAGAAATTATTCATATTATACTTCCTGCATTATTAATGCGAATGTAAAAATAATAATAATCTTTTAACAACATTAAATTTACTCGAATAATGCATTAATCAAAACTGTTTGCATTATAGCTAGTTAAAAAGTTAAAAAGTTAATTTAAATTTAACTTAGTTCTTTTGATTCTTCGCTTTTGAACTTGTTATTTATTTACACATATAAAATATATAAGTAAATAATATTAAACTATATCGAGGAAAGTCAGTTTCAATTTCTTTTAATTTCAAAACAATATCCAATTTATTTAATACTGCGTGTTATTATCATTGTATAGCTACTTAAAATTTATAGCGCATAATAATATGTGCATCGTGTAAAAGTATAGGTAACAATTTGTTTTTACCCGTCAGCCAAAGTTTAATAAGTCAATTACGTTTACAAATTAACTATTCACGTGTTAACTCGTTATCTTTTTCACCATTTCTTAACGTAACTGAGTTAGTGTTATAAATATTAACTTGCCCGGCCTTATTTACTGCAGTAACAAGCACTCGAATCGAATATATAATAATGGAAACTCGTTAATTTCATTTCACGTCGCGATGTTATTAATATAGGTAACCGAAAATCAATGATTACAATACATTTGTACACGAATCTAAAATATTGTTCGATATTAAAAGACAAATTATTATACACAGCGCTGCGCGTCTCGTCGTAATTCGACGCAATACATCGTGGTCGTCGAACAGTGGTACAGTGGTGAACGACATTAAAATATATAATAAATATATATAAGTATATATATCTAAGAAGGACTTTAACGACGACGAAAACGTCGAGTAAGTATTGATTTTGGGGGCACTTTCCCCCTCCTTCTCCTCCTCCCTCCCCCCATCCACCCGGAGCGTACTTTCTAAAAAAAAAAAAGAAAATAATTAATACTACTATTGCCGGGTCGTCTTCGTCGTCGTCGTATATATACGCACTACAATATATAGGTACCTAAGTGTGAAAAAGAAGAAAAAAAAGAACCCACAAGACGTTGTTTTTAAGCCGGCGAATATAAATATATCTCTCTCACGAGGGGAAGGGGGTGGGGTTCGACGTCGGTCGCAGCAGCAGGGTCGTAGAGTAGGTATATATTAGTGTGTGTGTGTGTGTGTGTGTGTGTGCGTGTTGAAAGGGAGGTGGTTTTTCCACCTCCCCCTCTCACACGCCTCAAGGAAGTGTACGTATATACCCTGTATTAAGTATATACATAAAGCTTTCCGTTCGGTCGGCTATTTGTCTCTGCGTGTGCGGCACTGGTGAACCGTCGTCGTCGACGGAACAACACGTCCGAAAAAAAAAAAACGCCGTCAGTGGCATATCGATTTGCATTTTTATTAATTACGCGCGTTTCTCGTGCGCGCACGGTTTTCCCGCACCGTGTACTGCTATAATATGTCCCGGGCATTGTTGTCGGATCGTATACATTTTGTTGTGCGCGTGGAGGGCGAGCGCCTATTACTTCCCTCACACACACACACACACACATATACGTATAAACTTATACTTACCTAAGTCTATGTGTGGGTGTGTGTGTATGATGGCGTGAAACGGAACTACAACGGCGGCGGGGCGGACGTCTGACCGAGAGGTAATCATCGGGTAATAATTATTAATAATCCCGCGTGCGCCGCAGGGCGTTGTCAGTTGTATTTTTCACACACACACAAACAGACGACTCCCCGTCAACACCTTATCCGAATTATACCTACCACGCGTATAATATTCTAGTGTGTGTGTGTGTGTGTGTGTGTGTGTGTGTGTTATTGTAAACAGAGTTGAAAAAAAAAAAAACAAAAATAAAAAAAAAAAACACTATACGAGACGAGGCGCTATATATTTNTTATACCTACCACGCGTATAATATTCTAGTGTGTGTGTGTGTGTGTGTGTGTGTGTGTGTTATTGTAAACAGAGTTGAAAAAAAAAAAAAAAACGAAAAGAAAAGAAATAATAATAATAATAAACGTAATCGCGCTGCTCCGCGGTGGTATCCGCGGCGCTCCGCGCACACAAAGACACACGCCCACGTAACCGATATTGTAATATTGATTTAAAAATAAAAAAAAAAATAAAAATAAAAATAAAAAACACTATACGAGACGAGGCGCTATATATTTGTTCGTATACCTATAATGCGTATACAGGTATACGCGGTGTGCGCCGACTCGACTGTCAGAACACTACCTCCTCTAAGTGTATACTTTTTTTTTTTTCTTTTTTTTTTTTCTCTCCGCATAATACCCCCCCGAACGTAAATAGTATATTATTAAATTTAACGCCTTGCGGTCGCCACCGACGATTATGCCTGCGCCGCGGCCGGGCGTTCTCGTGTCGTTGTCGGCGGCGGTGTGCGTGTGCACGTCTCGAAAAAACAACAACGGAAAAAAAAAAAAAACAAACAAATATTAAAACAAATAACAAATAATAACAAGACCGTATATAATAATAATAATAATAATAATAATATTATTATTATTATTATTATTATAACGACGGCGTTCGTCCCGGCTAAACTGCACGTTCCCGCGGAGAATATAACGCGCACAATACCATGCCCGGTGCAGTAGAATGCTGTGACGGCCGACGGGCGCACGCGCGCGTTAAACGCGAGAGGAGGTCGAGATTTATACGCGGAATAATAATAACAACGTAGTGTATCGGATAATATTACACATTATATACGTGCACACACAGGTTACACGTTACAAATGGGTCTGTGAATTTTCAGTGGAAAAAAAAAATTGTTTTTTTTTTTTTTATACATTTTCGACGTAACGAGAACGCGTGTGCTCAGGGGCTCCGTTTCAATTATCGTATTATTATAAAAAAAAAAAAAAACCTCATAATATAATATATTGTATTTTTTATTAAAGCATTTTTTTCTCGAAATCAACGTATAATTATTATGTGTACAAGCGAAACGCATGCAACCCGTACGTCAAATATCTACACGTCATATATTATACAATAATACGAATATTGCAATCGAAACGGAAATAAAAAGTCTGATCAGACTCGGGCAAGGCTGAATAATACGGCCAGTAAACAATATTAAAATTTACTGGTAAAATTGGTTCAAGTTTTAATCGTACAGTTTTCTACTATTTTATTTTATTTTTTATTGCACGCTATATTTCATAAATTTGAATTCAAATAATTTATTAATATAATTTGCCCTGTAAAACGGCTCGACAATTCAATTATAATGGAGGTAGTTTTGGATATAAATTTCAAAGGGTGTAAGAGACAGCACCTTTGCCCATCTCATCCTCAAATGGTGCCACTGTGTGTTTTTTTCTGTCTGTGAACAATATTTCTACAGCGGATGTATAACACGGTCTGTAGTTTCTGGTAACAGATTTCGTCTACAGTCGGTTCATATTGGGGTTATTATTTTTTGATTCATCTACTAGATTTTTAAGCAACTGGGAAATTTCGTCAAAAAAACCAGAACATTTACGCCAATAACGGTGTCTGTTATTTGAGATTAGTAAATTGTACAACGTCTAGAAGACATATTATTACCTAGTATTGACATATATTTTCAAAGTGTACAATTTTATTTTGCATTTCAGAGGGAGGGAGACGGTGGAATTTTAAATTAATTTTTTTCCGCTCTTTTAGGTGGATATTAAATACTTTACTAGTACATTAAATTCACAACCATAGAATCGCGGCCACAATTGACAAAATTGAGCCAGAGCTCAGTCCCCAAAGCTTTTACTGTTGAAATACATTTTTTACGCTAACGGTTATGGAAAATAATTGTTCTTAACGCTAAAATACCAACGTTTTCCACCATAAATTAAAAATATTGATACAAATATTATTATTGTTGATCGATAATTTGACTATCAAGTTATACATATTGTGATAAAAACTGTTTCGTTTGGCACTTGTTATCACGAATAACTTATTCGTATCGTGGTTACAGATATTTAAAGTTTCCCGCAATTCATACCATTATGTCAGTGATACACAGTGTGCATGTTAGTGACAAATGATAATAGTTTCTTGACTAAAGTTGACTTCACTTGTGTTACCTATAAATTTAATTGTTATCAAATGACAAACACATATTCAAAATAGATAATCGTTTTTTCATTTTATGTTTTTAGAAAACTGTTTAAAATTAAAAAGCTTAAAAAGTTCAAAAGCAATATAAGTTCGGCCCCGAAAGACAGTTTAAAAACCCGGCGCTTATGTACCATAACCACGTGTTTATTGGTATACAGTGGTCGAATTGGGGGGGGGAATACGGGGAGTTGGCATCCCACCACTTATTATAATATACATTTTTCACCCATTCGCAATTTTATCCAAAATAATACATCTCCCTTAAATTATACAAAGACTATCGATTTATAATGGTGTTTTTATATTATAATATGACATTATAGTATATGGACTATAGTAATGACTAGTGTATAAATATAATTTAGTTTTGTTATTTGTTGTTATACCTATTGAATATAATGCGTACCGTTAGAAACCATTGATAAACTGTGTGTGCATAAATTATATATTTATGTAAATATGTTTTACAAAAACAAATTTTAATGTATCAACAAATAAAACGCCAGACTAAAAAACAAAAACGTATACTATAGACGAAATTGTATTATAAAAATAAGGTATAGGGCCATAGGAGTTCAACTTGTCTAAATCTCCAATCACACCTACGCGTATAAGCCATAACACAAGAATAGTATAAAAGTTTAGGAATCCATCCGCTTATTTTGTACAACTTCGACCGCTGTTGGTACATCCAACTAATATTTATGTGAACGTGTACTGAAACGGACTGTATAAAAGCATCTTCGTAAGTAAAACAGCGAAGTGCATACGAGTAAAAATGGCCGAGAGCGCGAATACCAACAATAAATTAATTTAAATAATTAGCGTTCGGGGTAAGTACACGAGTATATTCGACACTGGTGTTAAAAAGAAAAACGCGTAAAATCTATCGTAGCGATTGATACGGGAAAAAATAATTGGATAATCCTAGGCGGTTGTCACTGCGGTAGGCGGTAGAATTCAAAAAAAAAAATTAAAAAAAAAAAAGAATACTCGAACATCGAGTAAAATATATTTTAGAGAATTCCGTGAGTTTTTAACAAGCTATTTAATTAATACGATATACTTATGTATACTTGTATATACGTATGCGCTATAATTTACATACATATATTGCTATTGTGGTCCTCCCATTAAGGTGTGTCCAAGGCTGTCATTCGATTTTGGGTTCGTAAAAAAAAAAAAATAAATAAATAGTAAGTAAATAACAGGCGAAAAAAATCCTAACGAATTCGAACAATCATTATTTTCACAGTTCAATGGAATTTTAATTATTGTTAATCAGACGAGAAAATAGACGGACGTTTCGTAGGGAAATGTGTGATGCGTGTAAACTAATACCTATTTTTTATTATTGTGAACATTATTTAAAACTAAAACAAATTAAACTTCTACTTTATAATAACAAAATATTATTTACAGTAAGTTTCCTATTTTGCCAAAAGTTTACGAAAATAATTCGAAATGATGAGCAAACAAATAAATAACAGTACAAGCTAAATCGTTGAATATTTTGTTTTTTCAGAATTGTACGAGATATTAGATATTAATTTTTGTGACGTGTATTTTTTAGCTCCAAATTACTCACATGTTCTAAACCTCATGAGATGCGAATTTTTCATCCGATTGTACTTTATTTGAATAAATTTCCTATTGTTGTTCAACAGTTTTTTTAACAAATTAAAAAAAATACCGAAAAATTGGTTTTTAGTATTGTTGATTTCCGAGTCACTTTGGCTACAAGGGGAATAACACGACTCACTGCAATACTTTTCCATCGCCCGTTCACCTAGTTTCGCCCATAATCGTTTTTTGTTTGCAATGATTTATCTTTGATCTCAGTAGGTAGGTGTTTTAGTTTACATCGGTATAAAGTGTTTACGTAATACATGCAAATTTAATTCTATGTTTATAAAATAAAATAAACTGCCGTCATTTTTTCGACGTTTGAAGGTTAGGTAAGTCCGCATTGTATTCGTACAATACATATTATTTCGCACTGACTGTAATGTGTGAGCACGATAATGTTATACATTACGGAATATTCAGTACCATTTAAGTTCAACACATTAGATACATAACTGTTCGACGGGAGATCGGAAAATTATGTGATTTATAAAGTAAAAACAATCAGACATACTTCGCACAATGGGTGGGCCACTGTTGTAGGAGAGCAGTTGAGAGGGTAGAGGGGAAATTCAATTTATAGCTCTACGCAACGGTTAACTATTGCTAACGATTCTAATATTTCTCAAATGTACGAATTATCCAACTATTTTAAAATCATCTATTATAGAACGTGTCTGTTTTTTATGGTCGAACCTTTTGAGCTAGGATCACGCAGCGAGGATTTGTTTGTGTTGAAAAGCTGAATTGGGTAAATTTCGTTATGTGTTTTTTTCTGTGTACGAAATAACGTTTGATTCTAACGTCCTCACTTTTGATAATATTACACATAATATTCCGAGTTGTCGAAATTGCAATGTGTACTACTATTTAGGTAATGATTCGGTTGATAATTGGAGGAATGTAGGATCCACTCGGATTGTACTATAATTTATAGAGTTTCGGCTCCCCCCCCACTCTAAAACGTGCACCTTTGATCTGCGCGAGTCTTCGTGAGCCGGTTTAATTTACACTTCCCGGGCCGAAAACAGCGTCCAATACACCGGTTATCAATTGACACGCGTAAATGTACACTTGCCGACCATACGTACGCATAGACCTAGATTTTAATCGAACAACGAACGAATGTAAAAAAGAACCCGTCAAACGCATTATGAACAACATCATATCGATGGTGTTTGATAGATTCGCATCGTTTATAATAGATTATTGTTAACGATTTACTATGAATACAAACATTTTCTTATAACGCCGGTGGACACCGCTATGCGTATATACACAAGTCCGTTGCCCGCGCTGGTCTTTATGGTTCGCCTTAATGCTGATTATTTCAATAATTGTTAATTAACAATGAAAGAAAAAACCCCCACGAGCAAATAAACAGTACACAACGAAATGCGAAATTCACACGCGAATTTATCTGTGTAATAAAAAAAAAAAAAAAAAAAAAAACTATCTATTCAACTTATCGGAACGACCCGTAAACTGTCACGGCGTCGCGTACGTCGGAGAAAAAAATATAAACGGAACAAAAGAACAACGCGCAAAGATGGCGTCCGGTTGACTCTCTGTGATATTTGTATAGAGCCCCCGATAAGTACCGAGGTTACGGGCCGAGCCTGTCGACAAATTATTTCACACAGTTTTTTGGCCGTCGTCTTGTTAATTCCATAGTGTTTTTTCGTCGATCAAATAACTGTTCGGTGGAAATAAGAAGCCGTTTTTAATATATATTATGTGTATAATATATAAACAAACTATTAAGATTTTTATTTATACGCAAATTTACAACTATACAGAGTGATTATTTCGTCATCGTCATGTACTCAATATTTCCGTAAACTGTCGCAGATTCCTGATAAGGTAGCGTATGCAAACGAAAAACGATTGTGAGCGGAGCAGTATTCGTTTGCGATGTTTCTCAAGGCAACCCAGAATGAACTGGGTGAACTGCGTAAAATCTTCGAACAAAGTATTAATGATCGCAAATTCAGCACCTTTTACTGCGTGATAAAATCGTATCATTTTCAGTAAACAAAACAATTTCCCGGAAAAGAGGGGGGGGGAGGGAGGAACAACACATTTTTGCAGAACTATAATAGCTTCTTCGCTATAATCAGATTCTAAAAAACCAATCATTTTGGTTTCGTAAATTGTTGCGCAATAAATTATGCAGGTGACCAAACGTAGAGGCGCATTGTGTACGTAGAAAATTATACGAACGCGTAATTTTTACATTAATATTTCACTAATTAAATTATACGTAATTGGTTATCAAAATATAAGACCATATCAACCTATAGGAAAACTGTGAAATCATTTTACCGTGTAAAATACTCGGCGTATATTTTTTACCTAGGTATACCAAAACACGAGTATCGAAAATAACTGTTTATTTTTTTTCTTGTCCTACATAATAAAACTAACCGTTTAAACTTTTAAGTAATTAATTATAATTGAAGGTTATACGGATGGTGAAACCGGAAGAGGAGGACCAAGGATGGAATACGTACCGCAACTTCTGAAGGACGTGGAAGTGAAAAGTTATCGAGAGCCGAAGAATCTGAATATTATGACAGAGAAACGCGGAGAGCTGCGGCAGACTAATCGATAGGTTGGGGACCAAGAGGAAGATATGCGTTACAACTCACATTTGTTTCTTTTTCGTTTTCATTATTTTAGTACATTATAATTATAACTTTTCCTCCTAGAGTCATGCGGCGTTAACATAGTTATTTATAATAGAATACACTAATAAAAGTAATGACGTTTTAACACACAAATTAAAGTTTTAAATTTATGTTGGCAACGATTTATCGAATACCCACACTACAAAATACGATACAATTATCGAGTTCCGAATTAAAAATAAAAATTTTTATTTTTTTTTTCAACAACATCGAATAAAACATTCGATCAACAATGTATTTAAACATATTCAAAATATGATATGCCGTTGTTGTACTAACTAAATATATACGTGTATATATATATAGGTATACACTATCGTACTATCCGGCTTCGCCAGGGCGGTATTTTCGTATAATTATTAACTATGTTAAATTAAGTTGCATTTACTGTTATTAAAGTTATAATATTCCGTTGTAAATAATAATATTGACGTAATTTCGTCAGAGACATGCGCACATAATATGCGGTTTGCGTAGAACGAACGCAGCAGCAGGTAACATAGAATTAATAGACACATTGTTACTATAACGACCCTAAGTCGTGTTCAAAAACCTTTTCTTATCAATGTAATTTATCATTTAAAAAAAAAAAAAAAAAAACGCATAACAATATAGTAATTCCAGAGCCAAGCTGTTACAAAGATACTCATTCGTTTCTTATTCATTTGTTTATAATGTTATATAGATGACAAAAAAAAAAAAAAACTTTTTTCTTCACCCGACTGTCTTCAGGTCTTCACACGTTATTTCCTTACTTCGGTCCATAATATAATATGTACTCATCACTCATTGCCGTTTAGTATACATTCCTCGTCAAAAATGCTTATCCTATTCGATGTTCTCAAAATCCCTAGTTCGAACCACGACCTTAAATCAATCAAGGCCATTAACTTTATTAGAATAAAGTTAATTAACGGACGAAACGGATTATCTTGTTTACGCAATTTTATGAATGGATGTAAGTGTGGAGCCTCTGTTTTGTAATCAGATTTCGATAATATTTTCTTTTGGGATTTAGGCGTGGTTCCTTTCGAATTTGTCATCAGTTTATTAATTTGTTTAGAGTAAATTATAATTGGGTTATGTGTTAAGTTTTGAATATTATTATCATTAATAAAATTTAAAGTTTTTTTTATGATTTTCATTAGTGTATATATGATAACAACAGCATTAGATTTGTCTACTGGAACTATTTCTGAATTATTTGTTTTCAATGTATTCACTACGTTGTTAATAATTGTATTTTGTCGTTAGGCTATACTATTTTGTTTTGATATTCCATTAGGTTTCCGTTTTTGTGGTCTCAATTGCATAGATATATACAATGAAAAATTCAATTAAAATGTGTTTGTGGAAAATCTGTAACTGTACGCATTCGGTTATCGCGATCTGACCTTTCTTTTGTTTTACATAATTTTTAAACTCGATATAGATTGCGGTGTTTTATTAAAATATACAAGTGCTAATAAAATAATGCAACCGTATATTGTGAGCGGTATACGTTTTTAGTACAATATGTGTACGCTCTGGTAATAACCGCGTTTATTAGCCACGATGAACATTAATTACAATGTATTATAATACTATTATTTTATGTTTCGGTATACGGCGGTATGCAGTGTTATTATTACTGCGTGATTATAACACCATAATCTTGCCAAGTATCGCGAAAAAAAAAAAAATAAATATATATATAAAGGAAATATTACTGACTCAACGGCGGAATAATTCAATGTACGTATTTTACGTATATACTTGCCGCTTGGCCCCTCCAAAAAAAATAAAATGATGCTATTTGAAACTGCTGCAATTCATAATATTGTTATACTGTATAGTGGAACGACGCGGCATTTAGAAGAACAGACAACACCGAAAATGCTAATCAGTAGGTACGATAAAAAATATAGTTTATTAACGATTGCGGTGTACAGGTTACCTGCCTTATTAAGACAATAAAAATAATATTGATTTTTATTTGTAGACTTATAATTCATCTAGACCGAAAATTCGTTCGGAGAACTAGTAAGCGCGGTCGGTCCGAACGGATCGGGAGATATAGACTTAGGTGTGAGAGAAACCGACTTTGCGCTCCGAGGACAGCCAATTAAAACACTCCGTTTATTATCTCGTGGCATTAGTCTGTGTTTCTGCAGTGAGTAATCATTATTGGCAACGCATACAGACTAGAAACATAAATAATACATAAAGGATAGGTCATTCCGCACAAAATCGTACACTTGAACAGGACCTGGGTAGTACTGTGGTTCAATTTGCGTAGCATGGCCGTATTTTTTTTTATTTTTTTTTTTTTTAATTTTATTTTCGAATATATTGTTCTCCGGGTGAAAAGACAAGAGCGATATCGAACAAATGATAACGAAAAGAATATTGTTTTTATCACCGTGGCCGCACAACGCCGTTTCAGCGTACATAGTAATTCCATGTACGAGAATATCACACGCTGTTACAACACGATTTGCCCTTTAGTCGTTTAGGTCACCTCAGTGAAATTAATTTGTTTAACCTCTATTATTATAGACCTCCTCCCCGGACGAAATTGTTTTTATTATTTCTTTTTTTTTTTTCGTCTTGCTTTGGTTTCGATCCCGTTCAACAATAACGTACTTCCAAGTCTACATCGACATACACCTATATTTTAGATTTAAATTGTCATATTTTTTTTATTTCACCTCGTAAAATAAATGCCTGCAGGTATCATTTTGTTTCTAGATCGAATAATCGTATACAATTCAATAAAAAAACGTGTACAGTTTGAACGGAGTTTTATAAGAGATTTGTTATAATTTTTTAGTCTGTGAACGTTTAGCTTTACTCGTGTTAACTAGTTAACTATGTTTACTGCTCGTATACCCGTGTTTACTCGGTGATGAACGGATAATTCGTCATAGTATTAAAAAATCTCGATTAATATTTTCCGACCATAATATTCGACAATTCGGTTCAATAGGCATTAGAAAATGTCCGAATAATATTATATAATAACATAAAATATAGTACCAATGTAAAGACAAAAGTAATTTCGGGCGTTCGTAAAGCTGGTTATTCGTTCATGTAATTCTTCTATTTTTTAAAACCACTTGAAAATTCGAAAAGCGACATTTTATAACGTCTATAATGTTATTTATGCTAATTTCCTATATCCGTATGGAAATCTACAGCTCTATGTAAAATTTACTTGATATTTTATGCAAATAAAAAAAAAAAAAGAAAAAGGCCCTACAAAAAACCCAAAATTACTATGGAAAATTCACAGTATTAAATTATGGGAAAAACAAATGATATTTCGGAGATATTACACAGGTGTCCTACGGAGATATACCCATTGCATATCTCCTGAGATAATAATAGTAAACTAATTCTGTTTTTTTTTTTTTTCTATATTACTCGCAAAAGTAAGAACTCTACATATTTATATTTGAATTAAATGTTTGTTTAAAGAAAAAAAAACTAAAAAAAAACTTTTTATTTTATTATTTTAGACAAATTTGTAGATAGTCATTTTATAGTTACAGATTCCCTCTGAAAATGTTGGCGTTTCAAATTTTCATTTTCATTAAATTCGTGATTTGTGATTTTTAATAATTCTTTAAAGTTCAGAAAAAAATACCTATAATTTTGTAGTAGGCCGTAATCGCATTCACTAATTGGTTATCATTATTACTCATGGCTAATCGACTACACATTTTCTCTGAACATTAAAAAATGATTAAAATTCACGAATTTAATGAAAATAAATGTTGATACGTCCACATTTTCAAAAGGACGGGGGTTTGACTTCAGCACTGATGTCCGACCTGTCTTATATTTTCGATGATTTCTAAAATATACTTTTCACCGGGTGCATTGTTTTCAGATCATTTCTGCTCTCCGGTCGTGCCACAATATTATTTTCCTTTCGACTGTCGAGAATTTATTTCTGCCTGTTTTCCTCGGACATTCCTGTATCAACCGGTAGTCTGTATTTTTAATTTTTTAATTTTTTACATTTTAATTCGTCGATTGTCCTTGGATTTTTTCGTGCATACAAAGAGAGTATACAGTAATACCGCACACAGATATATATATATATATATATATGTTTTAATATTCATGAACCTCGTGAAATGCAATCCTCGCTGTATTTTTTGTATTAATATCATAAGCTGATTATTATATATTATACGATCGTTTAGCGGTAATAACAATAATCATAATATTATAGCGACCGGCCCCCGATGGATCACGACAAACACGGTTTTTTTTTTTTACACTTCTCGTCCTACTAAAAAGTAAAAATACTATAATACCGACGTGTACCGTCGCCGCACGTGCAAACACCAATCTCGAAGCATGTGTGTGTGTATATGTGTGTGTTTACGATATTGCGATTCTCTCTCGTGTACCGCGTTATAACGGCCGACACGTCGTGAAAATAACATTTTATTGTGTGTGTATACACGATGCTGGACGACGGGGGCGAACGGAGAGGGGAAAAAAAGGGGAAAGAAATAAAAAAAAAAGAAAAAAGAAAGGTATTTTTATACGCGAACATGACACGTTATGTTATACACGTATACAATAATAATATAATACACGGCGCGGAGCAATTAACCCGACTGCGACGTGTATCTATTAGAATACCTTTACGCACGGGCATAACATAACGGTTTGATTTGTGGGCATCACGACCAGTCGATATTATTACCATTATTATTATTATTATTATATATTTTATTGTTTACCCTGCGCGCATTCCCACGATCCGGTTTTAAACGCTCTTCGGCCGCGGTAATAACCGCGATGTTATTGCAACACCTATAATAATACCCGTGAAATACACATATCGTCGCCGTGGTCCGGTTTACGGACACGCGCGGCACGCGTAGGGACACCGATCGAACGGTCCGACAGTTCAGTGTTGTTGCAAAATACGAGTTTCCGTTTGATTGAAACGTTATTTCGCGTAAATATCGGATTAATTGACAACGGTTAATCGCAAATTCAATATTATTATTTGTGCATAAATACATCTGTTTGTTTCGTTCGCTCGGCTTACGCGCGTTATTGTCGCGCGAGTGTGCCCGATACGGTCTCGTTAAGTGCTATCCGCACGTCGTACGACACTGGAGATTGGCGTTTGGACGCCGTTGTTCTCGTAAAAACACAATCATCGAATTCGTTACGTTCGACCGAACTTTTGACGCGCCGATCGGTTTATCAACACCGCCGGGTCCGTCGGTTTTCGAACGGGTATCGGTAAATTCGTAGTACCCGTCTCGAGACACAGTCGCGTCGGACGCGGACGGACTGCGAGAGAGAAAACAGGCGAAATTTAAAAACCGGACGTCCGCTTCACGGACGCGTGTGCGTACAGCGAAGAGACTCGGAAGGGATTAGGCCGCCCCGAGTCGCGCGGAGCTCCCCGCCTAAAACGGCCGAACCGATTCGGTCCGTGCGCGCTCGCGCAAGACCCGTCCGGCTTACGGGGGTCGACTGTTTTCTGTTTTCGGGGGGGAAAAAAAAAAAACCCCCGCGGAGAATATCGCGACACGGTACCGTCGGTGTCGCGTAATCGCATTATAATTATTGTCGTTTCGCGTACCTCTATCGAGTGGCGTCGTTGCGTTGTCGGCGCGGCGGCGGCGGCGGCACGGCGTCGTGACGAGGGTCGCTCGCGCGGGCGTTTGTTATTCCGCGCGTCTTGTATACCGCGCGGTCGTAACGTTGATTTTCGGATCCCCTACACCCACCCCCCCCCCGCGCCGCCGGACTTCACAATATTATACGTATCTACGTATCGTATTGCTGTTATTATTATCATTATCATCATCACTATTGCCATTACTGTTACCGTTATATATCTACCTCGCGTCCGACCCGCGGAACCCGTAGTTATCCCCGTAAATACGTATACGTATATGTGTGGACGCATCCCCGCCGCCGCGGGCCCTGCCGCGCCCGTCGCCCATTGTTTTTTGTTATGGTCGCCGAACTGGACAACGGTGTACGCCCCCCCCCCCGCGTTTCGGGTTCGAGATTTACCGCCCCGGACGCGTCGCCGCGCCGGTTGACGCTCGCGCGAGCCCGGCGACGGCGCCCGGTCGCCGGTTACCTGTGGCCGACCCGCGACGCTCCTCGCGCCCGAAACGCGGCGTGTTCGCGCGTGTTTCACGGCCTCGGTATGGCGTGTAATGTCACTGGACCGTACGATATCCTCAATATTTCCGTTCGGATAATGTACGAAATCCTAGAAATGCGTTCCGAAAACGCACCGAATCCCGAAATGTGCTCTGGAAACCCAACAAAACCGTCAGGACCGACCGAGAAACGTACGCAAGTGCATTAAAAATACCGGCCCTATAGTTGGCAGACTGTGGATTAATGGAAACCATGGCGATTGAGAGTGGTTGGCGTACAATTGTTTTCAAATTTAGTGAAATCTGAACAATTTTAAAAACAGTTTTCGACTTTGACATAACGTTCGCTATTGGTTTAGTATGTTTTGGCATTTTCCGATGAATATACTATGCGCCGCGTAAAACGTTAGATCGCCATTATTCCCACCGGAACGTTGGCATATAGTATTCTGATTGGTTCTTTCGGTGTAAAAATAATTAACTTTATAATATACACTGTTTCTAATATTCGTTTCTATAAACGTTACACAAACCTGGCCGGTTATTCCTCCGGCCGCCGGTAAACCGCATAGCGTCGCAGTACCGTCGGTCGAACTCGGACCGGCTCGCGGCTGTAGCATTTGTAGATGACGTTTCGACACAGGGTGGCCGTCGCCACTACTCCGGGAGTGCAGTATAACTGGGGGGCCTGTTTCCGTCAGCCCCGTTCAACGCGAAATTGTCCTGCAATTGAATTTACGATTTCCGTATTTAACAACACGGATTTCTAAAACACCAAAACTATCGAAATAATATTATAATACGACGTCCGTATCTAGGTTCCCGGTAAAATTACCGAAAAAAGATTTTGAAAAAAAAAAAAAACCTACGTGCGAATCGAGTCGGTTTGAACCTACATGATTTCGTAAATGACCCAGGACTAAAAAAAAAAAAGAGTATTTTGCTTTTATACAGGTATGTGTTGTATACCAACTGTATTTCAACTATGTCTTGTTAAAAAACTTTCTTTTTATAATGATTAATAACGATATTTTTCCCATCTAACCAAATAGAAAACTGGGGGAGGAAAATACGATTTTCATATATTAGGAACAAAATTCGCACGTGAGCCTCGCTCTATTAGGATTAAATTCCCGAAAATTCTTTCTTAACATTTCTTCGCGTTATGTTATATAAAAAATCTTTGTACGATGACGAATCAGGACATATTGTTGTCATTTTCCGTCGGTCGCGAAATCGACAAAACGGTTCATGTTCACAGATATAACATAAAACTGCCATAAAACAGGTGAACGACAACAGAGTCATTTCTGCACGGTAACAAATACACGATCAATCTATTATTATACGATTAAAGTATTATTGAAATAATATCATAAGTCTGTAAAAATAGACGAAAAAGATGTAAATTTTAATTAAATTTTAATTGCAGATTATAAATTAAACGGACGATCCGGTAATGACTATTATTTAGGAGTCTATAGACGGGCTGCACAGTTTAAACACAGGTAACAACATTTTAAAGAGGTGAATATTTTCGGGGGCAGTTCTACTGCGTTAATGTTTTTTAAAAACCTTATTGCCAAAATAAAAAAAGTTTCAGCTATATGAAAAAAAAAAAAAAAAAGCTATTATGACGGTAAATTGTAAGTTTGACAATATTTTAGGAAAACAGTAAGGATTAGTATTAGTACCTCTAAAAAATTATACTCTTTAAATTGTGTTACGTTTAAACTCGAATGTCAACCTATGCGCCACAATTAATTTGTTCTAAATGACATAATTTTTCTATGCTGCCGTTAGTTAGAGCGAGACGATAAATGCGGAATAACCTCTCTCTTAACGCCAAACGATTCAGCGTTATTTCGAAAAGTAATCATTTATACAGAAATTTTCCCATTATTGTTCAATTTCATATCACCCATAGCTAGTGAGTTTTTGTTAAGAAGTTAAAAGTTACTTTTTTGATAATTTAACTAGTTAATTTTCATCTGAACTCAAACACTCAAATGTATTAATATTTTAAAATTAACATTAATACTTAACTAGCTTCGTCATTTTGTTCTATTTTTTTTTAGGATTCCTAACTAAAAAAAGATAGGTAAGTTGTCCTTTGCCCTTGTTATAGACACAAATTGTACTCATAAAATTTGATAGAAAATGTACAAATATTTTGTGTTTCGTATAACATATAGAAATTATATATAATAATAATATTTATACATGTTATTTCATTTTCTCGTTACTTTTGTACATTTTCAGCTATTCCTTTGTCCTTCTGGACAAAATTCGCTCAAACTCGGAATGATTAAGAATTGTTTTTTTTTTTTATTTTAGTCGGACTGAAGTGTTAAAAGACGGACATACTTCGCACATGAGTGGGCCACTGTTGTAGGTGAGAAATTGCGAAGGTATAGGGGAAATTTAACGTATATCTGTACGCAAAGATTATATATATGTATGTGCCATACTATGGTAAAATAATTACATGATTTCTTTAATAATATTTATTTAATATTGTACCTATTTTCCCGTTTTCCCGAAATTCGAATCTGTACAGTAACTGAATTCTGCTGCTGACGGACGTTTTTTTTTTTTTGCCCCGGATTCATGACGTTTTTCTACTGTTCTCGCACAACGAAACATAGAAAAATAACATATTTCAATAGTCTCTTATACATTTAATATTAATAAATATTGACGGCGAAGCTGTAGATGTACCTAATGCATGCAGCATTGTATATCGATTTATTCTATGTGCTGTACGGGCATTCGAAATATAATTAATAATGCACATATAGGAATGCGCACATGCAGCTAATTTCAAACGCAATATCTTCAAATTAGATGATTAAGATATCCCATACCGATTAATAGTACACAGTTAACATGTAAACGAAATAAAGGTGCGGCACGTTTAAATTAGGGTGACCATATTTAAAAAAAAAAAATTAAAACAGGACAAAATAATTTCAGCAATACATTCAAAGTAATATTTATTAATTATTAAAGGTTTTTTTTGTTTTTTTTTTCTTAATTTTTCACCGGTATATCTTAAACGTATTAGGGTATACCACAGTATCGATTCTTGTGATTATTATTTTTCATGAATACAATCGCAATCACTCCCATAATCTTTGTCAACAAATTTATTTTATTCAAAAATAAAATGAAATTTTAATCTGTATGTTAAAACTGTAAAATATTTATGTCTTATTAAATTGAAAATAAGAATATAATACGGAATAATTGACATTGACATAAAAAAACAGGACGTAAAACTGAAAAAAAAGACAATCCTGCATCATAAAAGAGAACGTGTGATCACCATATTTTAAAAGTCTCCCGGTCGATCCGTCGTGCGTAATGAAATATAATAATTGATGGGCTAAATGCAACAAGACGAGTAGACTTTTCAAAATTGTTTATGACAGAGAAAAACAAAATATCCATCTATGGCCCTTGTCTTCTTTTTGCCCGAGATTTAGTCGAACCAGACTTTTAGCTATTTTTACCGTACCAAGTACACGGACAGTAATATTATTATTGCACCGAATTATATGCAACGTTTATTGCTTTACTCGAAGAGGTAATTTCGGACTCGTCTTGTTATTGTACCGGACCGTTAATTTTAGACGTCCGGTTACCTCGATAGAACAATAATTTGATATTAGATCGCAGGTACTCCAGTCGTGTTATTCCGTTTGTCTTATGAGTTTGTCAAACAAAATCGGTAATCGGACCGTGTAAAAATAATAATACACTAAACGCTATTCGATTGTACATATCTGCAACACGTTCGTGAATATTTATACACACGCAACGGTTTACCGACGGCGGTGGTGGAGCAATATATTATTGGTCAATTATCAACATTTTTATAATTTTCAGTACACGACTGACATTCGAATTATTTTCCAAATATTAGAAAACGGGCAATTATAATTGTACTGAAACATTTACCTTAAAAATTAGGTACAGTGTTTAAAGAAATCTACGTGAAGGTTTCTCGGGTCACAGTTGAATTGACATGTACTAACCCGTTAATTACATTACCGTAGTAATTTTAATTACTAACTGTTATTTGCATTTGATTTATTGTGCGTTGTATGTATGGCCACATTGCTCACTGTGTAGAATTGAAACCGGGACAGAAAAATAATAACTGAAGGGAATGATATTAAAATATATCGAAAAATGGTACACGGAATGCCGTGAATATTACGGTTTTCGTGAAAAATGTGAAAATTAAACGCTGATAAAAGACATATTGTTGTGTTATATACCCTAAACTTTTTTCACCAGATTACCTTTGAGGCGCCTTGTGTTAAATTTAAGAGCGTTATTGACGGGCCGAAACAATATTTTATTCGCATAAAATCAAATAGCAACTACAAAAAAAAAAAATAAATAAACCTCAACAATTTCAAACAACTATAACCAGTTTAAAACTCGAAAGTCAAAAACAATTTTTGAATAATCGCTAATAGGTATACGTATTCGGTGAATATTCCATAAAAAATTACCTCCTAAGTATACAAACTAAACAGAATTTTCTACCAGAAGCCACTCCAAGAAGTGATGATCCGAGCAACATTACAGGTAGAAAAGTCGCGTTTTATAGTATATCACAAAAAAAAAATGCTCGAAAAGAATCTAAAATAGTGTCCGACGTGAAAAGCTAACCTGTTTTGAATGTGCTTATAAATATGATTTTATGATTAACACATTTTTGTTTTATTAAGGTATTCGCGCAAATTGTTTAGTAACGGAAAATATTCAACCTACAAATTATATATTATTTTGGTTGTTGTTGATGAAATAATAGTTGTGTAAGTACGTCCAAATCTACTTTTTTATTGATAACCATAGGTATTGATTACTCGTATTACATTAAATAGGTGAACGTAACAGTTCGACTATCGTGGAATCGTTTTAAACTCGAATTAATACAAAATTAAAATAACGACACTCAGCTTTTAAATTTGTGATGCACTTATTAAAAAAAAAGATTTTAATCGTATACTTACAGTATTCTAAAAAAAAAAAATAATAATAATAATAATAATAAATAAAATAATACCTACTCATATTTAAAACCTTCTTGAAATTCTGAATGTTCGGCGTTTTCTTACCTTTAATATAATATGACTCGACATTATTTTACTTTTTAAGAAATACATAAAACATTTTCTTTTTATAATAACAAAAAAAAAAAACAAAAACAAGGAAGGCACTTTTAAATATTTGGTGTTCTATGAATTGCAAGAACAGTAATCTACCCACTTGAGATTTTTAACCGAGTGGATGAATTTAATTTTAAAAATTCGTCTTTATTTTTATTTTTTTTTTTTAAATACATTTTAAATCAGTTATTATCTATTTAATTTCAACCGTACATACTGTATGCAGAAATATAATTGAAGCAAATAATAATATTTAAAAGAAATAATTTTCTTTTATTCGAGTTTATCGAATTTATCGATAATCGAACTGATGAAAAACAAATGAGAAATATTTCGGCTAGTTTAAAAATTTTAATTTTGAGTAACATTCAGTCGCCATTCAAATGCTCGTATTCGAATTTAAATTAAACTATCTTGTGCCGAAGCGAGAGAAGTGAGTCAAGTGGCCCTAACCTAACCTAACCTTTGATTAAACACGATTTAATACTTACTTATTTGGTAAATAGATAAGCGTCTATCTAAAATTATTTTTGAACAATAATTATTATTAATCAACTGTATAAATGAATATTCTAATCGGAAAAAATAACAAAAACATTGTAACGCGAATATAACGAGTACTGCGTATTTGTTAATAAATTCTCCAGGTTATTTAGAAAGTTGAATTTAAAATTTTCAGTTTTGATTTTATCCGAAATTAAAATATTTATAATTAATTCATATTTTTTAAATTTCTGTGAAACAACTGCGTTCAATTATTTGTTTGTATTTTTGGATACACGGCATTTTAAATCGAAAACTTTACTTACCAAATAGCCTGGATAATTTGTCGACTAATCTGTACGTACTGCAGATATAAAAATAATTATTTTCCGATAAATACCATTATAGTTATAAAATATTACAAATGCTCGGAAAAAAAGGTGTGAATTCATTGTTTCACAACTTTTCAATAGAACAAATATGAACTTTAAATGAAAACGCCAGATGAACATTTAAATGCGGTACGGTTTTCTTCGTGTTGTTCAATACGATTTTATATTCTGAGCAGAGAGATGAATGTATTGATTTTTCAATTATTTTAATTTTTTTTTTTTTTTTCATTTTTTGATTTTCCAAGTGGTTTTTCATAATAATTTGAGAAAACCGAGAAAAAATATAGGAAAGCCGGGAAAATTTACGAAATATATCATTATCAAATCGTAAATACTACCACTTTTCAAAACATGCATAACCGAACTCCACTCAGAATTGTTTTTCGTTAGCAATGATTAATTGTTGCGTACAGAAATAGATTGAATTTCTCCTCTACCTTCTGAAATTGTCACACACAGAAATGGCCTGCCCATCGCGAGAAGTATGTCCGTGTTTTTATATTTTAACGTTAAAAATTCGGCTGGTTTTCATTAATTTTAAAATAAAAAAAAAATGCATTGGCGCGGCGCTGCGTAGAAGGATGTAAGCAGCGATTATTTTGAAAACTCATTACAGCAACACTAATTATAAATTTTCTAAAAAAACAAATAAGGTCTTTTCAATATTTTTAACAGTTTTAACAACACAGCGTTTAATAGCAGTTAGGTACGCAATTAATCAAATTACGAACATTATGTTCATTATGTTTATTAATTATTATAAACGTGTATTACGAATGTAGCGAACGACAGTGGTGCAGGTGATACAACGGCGAAAGTCCGACGTCGAAAAATGAACTAAATAATTACATTATTAATTATGCGTATTGAATCGCCGTCGGGCTGGTCGCTACCCGCGCGAGCAAAATCAAATGCGTTCACAAACGCTAGCCTACTACGTGACCCTCTCCGTGACAGTAAGCCGTACAGAAACAAAGGTCGCGCGCAAGCAATTTCAGATTATGATACAACGGATGTGCACATTATTAGTGGCGTGTCCAGGAATTTTCGGTGGGATGGTACGTGGAAAATAAGTATCGCGAATGAATCGTAAAATCGTCTCCTCTACCTAACTCGACCATGGGAATTGGTAATTTAAACGTACGCTGCGCCCCCGAAAAACGTAAACAGCGTTTGTCGATTTTTTTGCGTCCGTTGACGCTGATTTCGGGCAACGCACAATACGGGTCGGGTTATTCTTGGGCGGCCAATTCAAAAGGCGAATTACGGTTAGAGCCGCTACGGTACGCGACTTGATAAACGCGCGAAAAAAACGGAAAGACCGCGACCGACCCTAAAACACACGTGGACGTTTGCTCGACAATAACACGCCCTACACGTTTTTTTTTTTTCTCGTTTAGTTCGGCGTTTAAACAGCTCGTTTATCGCGTTCCGGCGGTACGTTATCTGCGGGCCGTCGCGCGTTGTTTTTTTTTTTCGTTTGCGTGAGCGTAAAGTCTCCGCAGTCGCGCGCGAAACGAAATATTATTATCATCACCGTTATTGTTATTATTAGATTATCGCGATTACGCAGTCCGGGGTTACCGCCTGCCGTACGGCGGTCTGAATAATGCGCTCCGCAATAATAATTGACGACCGTCGTCGTCGCGGCGTTCGCGAAACCGCCAAGACGGCGAACGTCCGACCGGAGCGGGGCAGGGGTGACAATAATAACGCGAGGAAACGGCGCGTCAAAATAACGTTTGTCGTTGTCGTCGTCGTCGGCGGCGGCGGCGGCGGGGTGACGGGCCGCGCAGGCCGCGTAATGGTCGGCGGGCCGTACACCTATCTCGCGGCTACGCGTACACACGCGGCGGCAGTTAGACGCGCGCGCCTATGGGGGGATCGACATTTCGTCGTCGCGGCCGGCCGTATAGATAAGCGCGAACGGGAGCGGGGCGACGGGGAAAGGACCGAAGACGCGTGTATGACGGCGCGTACGTGTGCCAGACAGAGAGCGAGAGACAGAAGAAGATATACGTGTATATACCTACACACGAAGAGACGGATAGCGCAAATGTGTGTGTGTGTGTGTGTGTGTGTATGTTTAAACGGACAACAGGAAGCAACGAAGGGTGTGCGTCCATCTCTGGCCTAATAATATATTCAAAACCGACTGTAAAGGGCAGGGGACCGGGTAGGTTTCTCCAAGACAATGGTTTTCTCCGGGCGAACGGTATATACGTGCGTACGCGTATATGTATATATATATATATAATATATACGTAATCGTACGGCCGCGGACCGGAGGAGAGGGTTAAGTTCGGCCCGTTGTCATTTCCATCCCTATAAACCGCCGTCGCCCCGCCGCCCGTCGATCTCGCGCACGCACACGTCCAACCGTTCGCTCGCGCACGCCGCTTCTCCGTTGTACCGGCGTCTCTCTCCCTCTCACTCTCTCTCACTCTCTCTCTCTCTCTCTCTCTCTCCGGTCAACCGACCCTCCTCCGGAATTATTGCATACATAACAATGTCTTGGACGTGTGACGGGTTAAAGCCGCAGAGGAGAGCGATAAAGCGAGATAGGGAGAGGGGACGGAGAGAGCGCGAGCGAGAACGGAGTAGGATACGTAGGGAGGAGGAGAAACTGCAAAATTGCTCGGGTCCGATTGCCTGGGCATTTCTCAAGACGTCCAGGGACGCCCCAATTAATACGATTTGGACGGCCGGCGAGTAGGGGCGGACGCAGAGGAGAAGGTACCATACTACGGATCTCTCTCTGTCGCTCCCTCTCTCTTTCCTCTTCTATCATCCTTTCTCTATACAACCCCTTCCCCCACCCCGTTACCTACCGCCATCGCCGTCGTCATCATATATACACTGCACACACACACACACACACACCGGGACCGGACAATCGATATAACAGCAAACCTGGAATGCCCACCGTCGCCACCACACTCTCTCGGTCTTTCTAACGAAATTCGGACCTTCAAGACTGTTTCATCAACGTTAGCCGATTCCCCAGACCGCTACTTCAACCCTTTCTTGGCACCACCGGACCTCTCGCCCTCACTCCCTTCCGCCCACTCGCGTTTTCCCGCGTCGCCCCGCGCCGCGTCTTCCACACCGCCGCCGAGCCGCAGGTACCGGGCGCGCGATTTGGCCGATAACCCTCCGGTTTAATTCCCTTTACCATTATCTCCGAGCACAAAAGGTAAACGCTACGTTAATTACAATGTTTAACAGCTCTGCCCTCCTTTGTCCTCCCGCCGCCGTCTCCCGCCGTCCCCGCCGCCGTCGTCGGCAGTTTCTCGCACTTTGCGGCCGCGGCGCGCATTTCTATATCGCGAAACATATTCCTCTCGGTCGGTTAATGGAATTTGCTACGCGCCGCGGACAAATTGTTCGACGAATGTCTGCCGCCACCTCCAACGCCTCCGCCGCAAATTATACGCCGCCGTCGGGCGTACATACACTGGGTGTGTTGCGGCCCGCGTCACAACTTGACCGGACCGAAATCTTGTATTATGTTATAACAATATGTATACGGACCGGTGACCGCGGTACGATATTGCATTTTGCCGTTAGAATATTGCAAAATAACACGTGTACAACGGTCGTCCGTAACAATTGATATTCCTGTATTCGCCTTTTCGTGAAAATGAGTCGTTTAAAAACAAAAAAACCAATTGCAAAACCGTGATTTTCAAAGAGCCGCCGATGGTCAAGATGAAAAAAAAAAAAAAATCGTTCCACGGTACAAAAAACAACTAACATATTTTATTAAGCGATTTCGTCGGGGATTGATGGGCATTGCAAACATAATTACGCGTCTGAAATTTCAATACGTCCTCGAGAGAGCCACAGATTACATGTTGAGGAGTCGCGTGTTCCCGACCCCTGCTACATAATGATACGGAGGTTTCGTGTATCAGTCAGACGGTCAGGTCTGTATTGATATTGTTGTTCCACTGAGATTTGTCTTCTAATTTTTGTTCTGTTTTTTACACATACATTTTAAGCAGAGCGAGCGACATATCACTTTGTTTTTATTCTCGTGTGCGAATAAATTTTCTACCTGGAAATCTCGCTCCAAACGAAAAATGTCGAGACGCTTTCTTTTTTTTTTCTTTTTAATTTTAGATCCAAGCAGTTTTCATGATAATCGGGAATAACCTAGGAAAACTTAACGGAAAACCAGACGAATATTTATCGCGTTAACGATTTCATTATTATAAATGTTTTAAATTTTGTTTTTCTTCCAGAAATCTCGCACTGAAATTCAAATGTAGCGTCTTTTCTAAATGGAAATGTTGTCTAGTTAGTGTGTAAGATGATCATAATTTATTTTTCCGTGTGTAGTTTTTTTATTGATTTTGAGAACCGGGAGGTCTACTACATTAACGGTTCCATTTTTTTTTCGATTCTCTTGTTTTTTTTTTTTTTTTTTAATCCAGTAAAATACCTGACATTTTAGGGCACAGTGATATATTTTTTTTTTTTTTTATTTTTCTTAAGTACTTTTCTACCTAAAATCTTATTCTATTCAAAAATTTTATTATAACTTACTTGTAGAACTGTTGAATTTCGGGAATTTTTCGATTGCCGTAGTTTTCATAATATTTGGGAAAAAAATTGTTGCGTAATTTTTGAGTTAACCTGACAACAAAGAAAAAATATGACCAATAATAGTTTGCTTAGAATCGTTTTTCAATAGTGATAGCTTATCATTGCGTACAGATACAGATTACATTTTTTCATATATCCTTTGTTATAATTTTCCTAATAAAACAGTGTCACGCCCATCAGCATTTCTTTTCTTTTTTATCTTTTTGTAACACATAATATTTTCAAAATGACAACGCATCATATCGTGATGCCAACATAATTTCAACTGGCGGGTATAAACTCTCGAAACATTTCATGTATACGAAAGACCCAAAAGCTGCAAGAACATATCAAAAACCACTACTCTTGAACGAATATTTCCGTCTCATGGAAAGCGTCTGAGTTATTTCGATTCATGCGCGAACGACATTAATAACTTAAACGTAAGTATTTTCCGAATAATAATAAACGCGTTTGGTACACGATAATTATATAAACATAATAATTAATGCCGGGCGTGTCATGTATCATGAGTTTGAAATTTGAAGTTGTTTTATAAACGAAAGCTTGGTTTCCATTAACGGAAAATTTCGATTCGTATCAATTTTAATTTTATCATCATAAATAAATCATATCGTCTCATAACTGCTTGAGACAATTGTTTAAGTCTTTAAAAAATACGATTTTAATGCGATCGATAATATTAAAATTTTATCTACGACGGTGTTTTAGCATAATTCAATGAAAATAAACGTTTTATATTTTATTGGTAACCTATATAACTAAAAAGAACATTAAACACACATTCGCACAGTGGCGCACACTAGAGGGTTATCTGGTAACGGCTGTCACCCCAGAAGTTTAGATGAATGGTGGCAGTGGCCTAAAAATATCTATACATAATGTCAGAAATTATAAAGAAATCTATTGACGAATTTAGTATGCTCCGCTACATCCATATTTGTTTATTGTCCAACAATTAATTATTTCAATTACGGTACCGATCCGAATAGAAATGTCAGTGTTTTGTATGCATGACAGTGTTTTCATTAGTACCTATTTTAAGTTGGTGCAGTTGAGAAATTATTTTAATGAATTTAAACGGGGAAACGTTCTTCAACAACGTCGTTAAAATTTGGAAAGCGACAAAATAAACTACAGCAAAATAGTTGTAATTTGTAAAAAAAAACAAAACAAACTCTGCTCTACTTTGACTGTAGTGTCTCTTTACAAATTTTAAAATTTGATAAAAAGACACCGGGGTAGTTTTCTAGAAACCGTAGAAGAAAAATTAGACTATGCAAAACTAACCTACTTGTTGACGCATAGCTGATAATGTTCCGAGGCGTGGAACCATAAAACGTGTTGCTGGAGTCGGTGAAAAATCACGGCGGGTTTAGATGAAGCGTTGAATCAAAAACTCACGGGATTTCATATGGATGTAACCGATCGGATTTTGTCATCTTCGAGAAAAGAGTGCCAGATAAACGAATGCATCAGATAGGATGATCCGGGAGGTACGCAGTGATAAACTTAGACCTTAAATGTTGAGAAGGGGGGGGGGAGAAGAAAAATCATTTACAACGACGAAGCCGGGTAAGCCCCGGATAGCCTATCCGTAATGTCTTTGCTATCTATCGCTTGGTGCTTGATGAACCTATCGGACCACAATAAGTGAATAATTCATATTGCAATACGAATAATTCGGCTGTATAAACGAGACTCCGATACACGGCCGTGCGGATTGTATTATCGATGTCATCGATCCCGCGGTATGTAAGTATATATACGGATATCTGGTACGTGATACACAGTGATGCAGGCGGCACGCATAGAAAAACGCTATTTTCGAAACGGTAGAGACGTGTGACGACGCGACAGGTGTTATAATATTATACAGATGTTTATACTTCATAATCGTCATCATCATCATCATCATCATCATCATCATCGTGAGCACCGGATTATTATTATACGCGACTCTGTGCGATAGCATTAGCAAAGAGGCCGGGCCAGGTCAACCGAGTTAAACGAAATGGCGGAAAAAAAAAAAAATATTAAAAAAAATATAGGGAATAAAATAGAAACGCGTCGCACAGGGGACAATATCGACGCAGTCGCAGTGTTGGGTATATGTATAATAACAATATAATGTGCCTGTATATTCGGAACGGAGAAACGTATACGATAAAAATAATTCGGAAATTGCGTATTGAACCGGGTTAAGTTTGACAGTTATTCGGTTCGTTGACCAAAACACGATTAGTCATCATCATCACCGTCGTCGCGACGTTCGTTCTGAGCCAATTGTTTGTCATTATATGCGTGTTGTTTGTGTGTGTGTGTAGTATATATATAAATATATAAACATTACAGAAGTAAGTATAAAAATAACAGGTAGGCATTTTCGGTGAGGTTTTTTTTTTTTATTATTTTTTTTTTTTTCTTCTCATTCCGCCGCGCTTATTCGCTCCGAATGTAATTATTATTTACGTTGGTAACCGCCTGTAAATTATTATATATACGTACCTACCCGCCTATACAGGTATACGCATTATTATATTAATAGGTGTACCGACGAACCGCTGCGCAGGCGGCTGCAGTCTCTCACGGTTTTTCCGCGCGACACTGTCGCCGCGAGAGAACCGTGTCCCGTACCTACCGCCGCCGACCGCTCCGGCCCGCCGCGGATGATATTCTAAAATAACAATATTGTCATTATTACGGACGGGCGTAAGGTAACCGGGGGGTAGGGGTGTGGGTGGGGGTGGGGGTGGGGGTACGTTAAGACGCTAATGGACAATCGATCCGGTCGGTGTCGTCGAGAAACGGACACAGTGCGGTCATATTGTTATGCGGCGGGTGTGGGTACGTAGTTGCGATGGTTAATGAACGGGAAATTCGCCGGCGCATCGTATGCTCGTGAGACATTATGAAAAGTGGGTTTTTTGTCCTCCGGTCCGTGGCAAAAGGTGAACGGAGAGTGGACGCTGGCGATTACGGTTTTTAGCGAATGTCACACGAGGCGCAGCGACGACGACAGATTTCGATTTACGCGAGGAGGGCCGGTCCGGTACCGCCTGTCTACGTAAAGTATATTATTACGACTATTATTTGTCTAAAAACGCGTCTATGAGAAACTAAAACGCGGTGTTTTTTTTTTTCTTTTTTAATGAACTGTGCAAAATCAACGGTTCGTAATCAATACACTCGTCTGTACACCGTACTTACGTACACCTATATTTCGCCGCTACGTTTTTTATAATATCGTTTTTCGTCATACGTGGTTTCCCACGGAGATCGGAAAAAATGCACAATAACTTTCGTTTCTGTTCAATGTAAACTATTTTTTTATTCAACATTTCGATGTAAATAATATATTACTATTTCGTAATTAACGAGCAGAACACAATACAGGTTTCCGGCTGGCAACGCATACATATATGCGAAAATAACGTTAAAACGATTAACGATAAATTCGTATGTATCGATTTGGAAACGGGAGACGTAGTTGATTACCGTAAGAGTCGTATAAAGGGGTTTGTGGGTGCTTGATAAGGGGCTTAGTACTCAAGTTCACAATACGCGTTATTTACTTTGCGTTATACAGGCCAATTCTTCATTATGGACTGTTATTTCGGGACGGATTGGGTGACAGTTTTATAAACAACTGCAGACAAATCAGTATATCGTTGTAAGAATCTGTTTAAATGAATCGCCCTTTTAAGAACCTTAGAGGCAAAACTATAGGGATTCGGGTATTCTTTCGGTTAAGTTTCTCTATAAAAAAGTTGAAATTTTATTCGTTTTTAAGAATGCCATTAAACGTGAAAACAGGAAATTGTATAGCTGGTAAAAGGGAACGAAAACTTTATAATATCCCAGTAAAATATACACGTAAAGCCTATGGGCAATCCTTTGTTAATTATTTAGGGCCTGTTTATTTCAACTATACGCCATAATTATGGAAAAAAATAAATAGTTTACTGTACCAAAAATAAACCAAAAATAAAATAATGTCGGTTGTTTTCGCAATAATTAATCATATTTACTAGTAGTAGTAGTACTACTACTGCTACTAGTATTATTTAATAGTGTTTTTCATGACTTTATTGTATTATTTTTTTCTTCTGTAATCGTGTAATTCAAAACTATATACAGTAACTGTCCACGTAAAAAAACTTTCTTTTTTTTCTTTTGTTTCGTATCAATCACACGCCTTTTTCTTTTGGTTATTTTTATTTTTATCCATGTATTACTCACGCTCTCTTTCAACGCAGACTTTAGCCCAAAGAGATAGATAATCGTGTAAATTGTGTATACGTTGTCTCGGCGTGCGATTTATAACGGTTCAATAATAATACGGAAAAAAGCCCTCCCTCCCCCCCTCCCCCCCAGCGGGTCTTTGATTCGTCCGCAATGTCAGCGGCCCTGTAGCGCCCACGGTTGTCCGCGCTAAACGCGAATTCGCCGTCTCGGGGCTGTTTTCGCCGACGTACACGTAGATTCGCGAACGGGGTCGCGGTCGGTTATCGGCCAATAAACTCGGTCCGAAAACGCGATAACCGACCGATCGCGGTTTGTGCCGGCGGGAACGGCCCTCGGAACGCGACGCGCGTTCGATTTCGCGGCGTTGTCCGCGCAGCGACGGCGGCCGGTAACGCCGGACGCGGACCGCGGTTATTGCGTAATAACAATCGCGCCGCACAAAACCGCGCCGGTATAGACCGACGGTCGGGCGGCGCGTTTTTTTTTTTCTGTATGCCCGGGCCTTAATTAATATCGTACGCCGGGTGGTCCGCGGCGGCGGTCGTCACGACATGTCAACGTCGCCGTCGCCGTCGCCGTTCGCTAATATACGCACGAGCCTAGCCGCCCGGCGCCCGGAGCGGCGGTAATATATTATTTTACATTACACTCGGGTTGTTACCGCTCGCGGGTTTATCATCGTTACTATTATTATCGTCGTCGTCGTCGTCGTCGTGTACGTATGATACGTACATAAATACGCGTAATATGTTATTATTATTATTATTATTATTATTATTATTATTATCGTACTTATTGCCTATAGTAATAATAACAATAATAACGGAACGAGCGTGTGTGTGCGCGCGTATGGCATGTACACAAATAATAATGCGCGGCGCGTGTGTTCGGTACGCGACCGACAGCGCGCGGGGGAGGGGGGGGGATCGCGGCGCACGACGGTAACAATACGCGTTCGCGTGTGCGTGCGATATGCGGCGGCGGCGACTTTTATAACACTCGTGCGTACGCGTACGCGCGCAAAACGAACGACCGGCCGCGGTACGGTGCGCCGTTGCGCGCGAGGGGAAAAACGCGACGATGTTGTGTAAAATATGAGGAAAAAAAAAAAAAATAAACCCCCCCGGGTAAAAAAAAAAAGACAACATAATGTTATAAATGTCATTTATTACACGCGTGTCTAGGCTTTTGTCCCTCTCTGGCGCTCGTGCGCGCGCGCCATCCGTCTATGCGCTGCTGCTGCATGCCGCTGCCCTTTTTTTTTTTTTTTTTTTCAGTCCCGCGACAACTCGGTTCGCGAAAGACCGCGAGGGAAAGTCACCGCGGTATGACGACGTGCACCTAAATAATATAGCGATGCGATTCAGATCCGGAGTATCCGAAAATCCTCAAAATCGGACCTCAAATTCCGAAATTCGTTTTTTTTTTTTTTTTTTAAATCTATTATGTAAGTCATTTTTTATAGGTTACAATTACATTCAATTAATTTATAAGAAAAAAAAAAAACATATGTGGCCGATTTTACTTAGTGTGATCGTAATGAATTATTGTCAGATAATTCAAACTATTATATTAAATAAATTATTTGTTTTTCAATTTAACAAAAAGTGTCTAAAAGAATGCAAAACACAAATTTTAAAATCTAAAACTCAGATTTTCCGTATATTTTTGACTTCGGATTCCAAAAATCGGATTTTTCCACCACCAATATCCATAAGTTTTTCATAGTGCACCGTACATATTGCGAATATATCTAATATATTAAATAAATTATTTTTAATAAAGGCAATACTTTTGTATATTTTTATTGGTTGGTTAAAAAAACAAAAAAAAAAACAAAAAAATGGTTTATACTAAAACGCTTTTCACGACCCAACGGTTCTATATCCATACAAATTTAATTTTTCCCGATTTGACGTTTTTTCGAGTTTTACAGTATATTTTAAGGATTCAGTACATTTTAGGTTTCTGAACACGATATCCTCCTTGCGTCAACTATAACTACGCGTACTAACGCATGGTTACGGTTGTTGATTTAGTTGACCGGGAGATGACATATGTACACGTCGTATTATTCGTTACACATAAACTCGATGTCAGCCAATATTAAACACTGTGTGTGCGTACCGAAATATACTATACGAACTTTGAGAATTTTAGAAGCGCCCCGTCAAAAATATTTACAAACTAATAAGATATTCTATTTATTTAGATTTCCACGGCATACGCATAACGGACGAGGGCACCCGAAAGGGGGGAGGGGCACAAAAGGGACCGCTGCCCCTCCCCTCGGGATCTTCAACTGAATACACCACGCATTATGGTCTAACATTTTACCAGAACAATATAAAATATTCTTAGAGTAAAACGTTTTTCCCGTTCAGTCCTGGGCGGGGTTTTATTTTGCGGGCGCGCTTGATTGTTAATGGCAAAACTGTTGCTTATAGGTTATTGTTTAGTGTCGTAACGGGTCTCGTCATCACGCCGCGCATGATAATTCCATCGAGCAACTAATGATCTAAAGGCGGAAAATCGTAAACGCTGGTATGACTTAATGGTAAATATTGAATACGAATGTCCCGAACAACTCGGACCGAGTGGAAATACACATTTCGTTTTTCGTTTTCGATTTTATAAATATATTATAATACGTCGTTAGCATCGTGTTGTCTCAAAGACCTGTAAGAGTTTTGGCTACCACTGACACCGATCTCCAATAGTGACGGTCCTGTGTCTTTTACTTTCGACTAATTACGTCCCGTCTATTCAGTTCTTTTCGTACCTATTCTGTCGCTCGGTTGACCCGTCTCTGAGCCTTCTCCCCGTTGATTTAAGGTAATGTCATAATATCGATTGATGTCGGACAATTATTGAAACACTCGTAATATAAAAGTAAAAAACGAATATATTTGCAATAAAAAAAATGATAAATTTTATTATCAATGCCTGTATAACGGTTGGCAACAACTTTATTGAATCGGATAGCAATATAACGGTTTTTAACGGAATTTTAATTATAAAACACAAAGCGTATATACCGGAAAGCCGTTTATGTAAAGTTTGAAAAAAATTTTCATTTTTTTAGAAATTCGCGACAAAAAGTCCATTACAAAGATTGATAGACACAAGATAATATATACGTATGTGCATTTTTTTTTTCAAACTAAACTATGAAATCATAGAATTATTGTTTTTGATTTTTCGTCCGTTAATTCTATCGTATTGTACTTAACGTGTATTGTACTCGTCGTACGAAAATGTCTGAAGTGCGGGAAAACCATTCAATTTGGAAACGACTCGCGTTGGCGGTGAGTGCTAAAAAAAAGGATTGTTTCCGAGTTATTAGATTTTCTAACGGTATGAAACGAAAAGTCTTATGCTTGTACGCGTTCAATTATTATTATAAAATATTCTTTCGACTTTTTTCTTTTTCCTTCTTTCGTTCTTTTTGCGTGATACGACATCTAATTTAATCGTTTAATTCCACCGAATAAGCAAACTAAAGGCGCGAACCCTAGTCTTATATTATAATAATACGTAATATGCACACAATTTTTCCCTCAAGCAACGTGAAAGGAGAGAGACCGGCGTTAATTAATCAAAAGACGTCGTTTGGCGTGAAATTCGTTTTTTTTTTCACCTCCCCTTTAACGGCGCTCCCCTCTGCTCCTCGCATCGCGTCCCGCCGTCCGTCCGCGCCGCCGTCGTATCTCACGGTTATAAATATATATATATATATATATAGTACTATACACGCGCACATCCCGTCCGAAAAAAAAAAATAATAACAATAATAATAATAATAAAAAGACGTGGAAAAAAAAAAAAAAAAAAAAANTATTTCATCGGGGGGGCCCCGAGTATTTTCGCGAACGCAGCAGCGGCGATATGGTGAAATTACGTTGCCGCGCCGACACCGCACCGCGCCGTCTTTGTCGGTTTTTTTTTTTTTATCTCTTTAATGGGTCGCTCTTTTAATACCGCGACGAAATAATAATAATAATAATAATAATAATAATATTGTAATATTTCTGCGCGGTTTCAATTAAAAACGCGCGTGCACGGTATTCGCGGGTATAAAACGCGCGTCCGCGGGGCGAACGGTATTACGGTATTTTCTCGTCCGCGTTATTTCGCGTTCCGCCGTACGCGTCGGCGAGCCCCCCGGCTTAGCGCCGGAAGACCGGCAATATTTCAAGGGAGGGGCGGGGGGGGGGTGGAGAGGAAGACCACCCGATAAAACAAACACGCGAATCGAGCTGCCGTTCGATACGCACAAACCTGCCGCCGTTTCGACGACTGCCCGCCGGGTACGCACGCCGATTGAGTACAGCGCCTGTCTACTGTACACGTCATCGCGAATAACGTTCGCCGTCCGACTATCCGACTATCCGACTATCTTGTCTCGACCGATTATCGCGATAATACCAAATAGATATTATCCGTTGAAAAAAAAAAACCATATTTCACGCCTATTGCGCGGGGCTCGTACTTACCGAATAGTTTCGTTTTTTTTTTTTATATTTTATTGCGATCTGACGAGCGGAACTACATTTTATTTTCCCATTTTAAATTTGTACTCTGCGTATATTTCAGCGTTTTCTGCAGTCGTCGCGTTATCTCCGTATAATATTGTACTCTTACACTTGTATAGTTTCAATACAGTTTACGATTTATTTATGATTTTATAGAGTCCAATACCCGCACATTGGATTTCCGAAATCGAGTCTAGTGTTCATTTTTTTCGAGTAGAATGACGTTCGAAAGTCAAGTACTCGAAATTGTAATTACGATATCGTCGATTACGGCTTACGACAAAAATTCATGAACTCGAAATTTTGATATATTTTTCCACAGCGTATGACTGCGACTTCTTTTTCTTTTTTTTTTTTGGTGGGGGGGGAGGCGCAATTTACCGACTCCGATTATTATTGCGATAATTAGGCGGGGTCCGTGAGCAACACTGCCTCGTGTTCTCGATTGTCGTCGGGCTTCGACGTCGACCGGCCGCTGCAGCATGTCTACTGCAACCGCAGTAAATAATACATTCGTGATTGCATTACGGTCATGGCACTACCCGCAGACGTCGAACGAATCGAAAACGATCGTCGACGAATTAACGTACGATTTCTTAAATTATCGGGCGGTACGCGATAATGCAATACAACGGTTACGGAAGACCCGAGGGCGCGCGCGATCCGCCGGTAGCCGCTGTCGACGCGCTGTGAAACGCCGCGGTCCGTTTTGACGCGGACCAGCGCCGCCGCGCGAAAACGGAAATGCCGCGCGACGGCAACCTCCTCCGAAACCGCACGACAATAGTGCGAATGAAAAAAAAAAACAGCGTTGTCGCGTTGCTGCGTATTGTTTCGCGCAGTCTTGCCCTAAAAGACGCGGGGTGTACAGAAACCGAAACGCGTCGACTGTTAATATTATTATCGTAACGACCGCGGTGCGCGGGACTTTTTATTCGGTGACCTTTTTATCGACGGGCGCGGACGCTCGAGAATTAGAAAAAAAAAAAACGAAACGAAACGCTATATACGCTTTATACGCGTTCACTTCCCGCGAAGTCGGTCGGTATAAATTATTTCTTTTTTTTTTTTTTTTCGGAAACGCGCATTTCCTTTTCACCGACTACTGCCGTACACACACACACACATACACACACACACACACACACACACATTGTACGCGTTATACATCAACGTCGCTCATTAAGAAAAATTATTATACCACATTGAAACGGCGTATGTGTATTCGTGCGTGTGATTCGACCATCGGAATTGCCAGTCAGGTATACGCGTATAACGACTGCTGGCTGCTGCGGTGCACGGTGCACATGTAGCTGCGAGTTACTTCGGTCGATAAACTTTAATAGCCCCGACAACGATTATACATTATATTTTATTATTTTTATGGTTTTTTATTTTCATTTTTTTTACACTCTCGCATAACGAAATAATATATTGGCTATAATTATTTTTGCGCCGTGCGTCGTGTTTGTTTTGTTCATTCGGTTAACAGCTATATTACTTTCAACTACCCGCCTTTACGCACACACGCATGCAACGCGCACGTGATATTTATTATATGCACTGCGAATGTCTTTGACACATCATCATCGTTTCGGGGTTGTTTTTTTCTTTTTTTTTTTCTTTTTTTTTTTTTAGTGTATGATTTTGAATTAACAACAAGTCAAATTGTACCTACCTAATAACACTCTATACATATACTTGATCAATCAAAACGAACAAGACAAAATCGTGCGGACACTACGCATAACAGTGAAAATATTAACGTGTCATTATAGACAAATACAGACACGAGTTAAAGAATAATATCGAACTCGGTAAAGTATAAAGTTGATTGTGAAAAAAATTAACGAGTTAACACGTTAAAAGTCAATCGTTTCAAGTTTACTTATATATTTTTTGTGAAATTGTCGTTGACAACATAAATAAATAACAACATAAATCAACCTGTCTTACCTATTGAAACGGTATACCTAGTGATTATGAATTGAATATTTCGTTAAAATAAAAAGAAATTGAAATCGACATAACGCGTCAAAATCTAAAATTAACTGTTTTTTTTTTTTTTTTATTTTGTTTACGTAAATAAATAATGTTAAGTTGATACAAATTCAAAGGTCAAAAGCCATGTTCAAAGTTAAAACCAATTTGATTTTCAACACTTTAACAATATCGGCAATGCTGCCTTTACAGGCGTTGACCGTAGGTATAAAAGAAGGTTCGACCGTAAAATAAAATAAACGCGTGGCGTATTGTGTGATGTGTGTAATAATAATTGGGGCTGTTAAAGCCTTGCAGTATGAAGAGCGCGATAATTACGCGAATAACCTTCCAAAATGGGGTATCTGCATAATAATTAACGTAAGTGTTTGCCAGTAAATAAATTACGGTTTTCACGTCGGACGCCGATCGAGTGCGTGCATCTATATGGATATCGTACGTGTAAACGAAATAAATACTCGTCTAGAGACGGAGATAAAGATAGAGAAAAAAAAGGCGATACTCTGTTGATGGGCGTGCCACCGTTTTAAGAGGATATTAGAAATGGGAAATATTATATATATATATACAGTCATTTCATTTATATCCGCGCACAACGTTAAACCGTTGTCGATTGTTAACGAAATAGGAACACTGAGAAGAGCATTATCAGTATTGTTCGTGATGTATGTTTCTCTTGTTGCCAAGATAACAGAGAACGGTCAGAAATCAAAAACAACTATTCGAATAATTACCAGTTTTTTCCCATTTGTCGAGAAAACCGAAAGGAAAATCAAAAAATAACCTCCCCAAACAAATGTACCGATTAGATAAAAATAAGTTTGACACAAAATTAGATACAAATAGATTTCTATTAAGTTTTTGATTAAATCACGATTCCGAGAATAGTTCAAAATCTAAAATGGGAAAAATATGAAGTTAGGAGCGAAACAAAGCAAGTGCACGTTCTTGGATCTCTGCGGTATCCTAAACAGAAACTCCTCTAAAATATTTGATTCCATAGCTTAAACATTTGTTTTTCACTTCACTGTTCACGAGTATACCTGTTTTACAACGTTATAGAATTTTATTTCAAAAATTTAATAAAACTAATTGCAAAGTTAAAATGTATAGGTAACGCGAACGTAAAGGTTATTATTATCTTTTGTTTTTTAAAAAAAAAACGGCCGCTTCAATCACTATTGTGGTATGAGAAAATTGTATTTTATACGTTAGAGGGAGAACGTTTAGAACGCTTCTAACGTGCGTTTGCTTTTTTCAAATTTTTTTTCAATGCTGTTTTAACGTTTCCGAACGACTTTATTTTTTTTTTTTTTTTCGATATTCAGTCCCGAGTCTTACTAATAATAAATAAATCGATAATCAAAATATATACCGAAGTGTTTATCCGCGATAATATTATAAAACCCATTATAATATTAATCTACAGCCGCGTGTTATATTACTCGCAAGAGTCTGCCAGAATCAACATAAACAAGCCGAGGAAAATAATAATTAACGGACTGATTTTTCTTAGAAAATAATCGGAAATCCGACTGAAAACGCGTTCGAAATGATCGAGCGTTTCGGAATGCGGAAAACATCAATATTTGACGACGAACGTTTAATTATACGTAATACGTATATTTATTTGTTTATTTTATTCGTTGAAATTAAGCTGAGCTAATAAAAAGTTGGCGGACACGAAATAAAATCGAAAACTAAATAAATATTGGAATACAGCGCCGGTTGGTAATAATATTGAAATACATTTTACGATATCGATTATGGGCGTGATAAACTTAATAAAGTATTGGTGAAATGCGTAACGTATAATATATATGTATGTATGTATTTCTATTTTCCGTCAAACGCAAATAAATTTTTTAACAGTCGAATATAATTATTTCTGTTTTAAACGTGTTTTTTTTTTTTTTTTTTTTTTTTTGTAAACATCGTGTTTTAACAATAGTTAATTACCAGGGCTAGGACTTGTGTGCAATAAAAAATTGTAAAATACGCATTTTATTAACCAAAATATGCAAAAATATGCGTTTTAATTCTTATAAATTAAACACAAAAATATAGTTACAAAAAAAAATATTTATCTATTGAAACACAGGTTGGCTGTTTGTCTTAAAAATAAAATAAAATAATTTAAAAATTNATGCGTCTATTCAAATTACTTTTCACACTACTCTATTACTATGGCGAATAAATATCAAATGTACCATAAACTTTGACCAATGTCAACGATTATATATTATATATTATATATATATTAACCATAATTATATTAACCAAGATGGTCTTAAAATGTCTTTAATGGACTGTCTTTAATCGTGAATGTAACGAAACCTTGTGTCTATAAATATGCGATATTAATGCGAAATAGTGCATCGCGAATAATCTCAAATTATAGACAACAATATATTGTAGTTATTATTCTTCTGACGGTCAAGTAATTATCAGTAAAATATAATGAATTTTTATTATTTATTTTGAAAATTTTAAATTCAAACGTCATATTAATAATAAAAAATTGTAAGGTGTGCAGTATACTGTATATATCTACCTCATTCTAATATTCAATTAGACAAGTCCCCAAACTCACCTACCTAAAAAATTATTTTATAATAATTTCTATATAGTTTATGGTGCATGATTTGTTTGCAGATGATACAATTTTGACAATAGAAAATCTGGAAGAAGTTAACGAAAACTTAAGGAATTGAGAATAGCACAGTAAAAATGTTGCAATTAACAGGTGTAATGGAACTAAGAATAAGTAGGAGTAAACGTTTTGTATATAGGGTACATGTTTCAAAAACAGGAAAATAAAGTAACAATAAAGATAATGACAATAAGCGGTCGGTGACGTAATAGATGAAGTTATGAGTTCTAATTAACTAAAATCGTTTGTACAAAGGAACGATGGCTGGAAAATGAAACTTAGAATTTAGTTTGATTGGATTATTAAGTTAAGAGAAGTTTCAGATGTTTTATGTAACAAAAGTATTACAATGACACTTAAATGTAAGTTCTTCAAGAATATAATGAGACTAGCTAATTTGTATAATTTGGAATATTGGGTGATAAACAGGAAAATAAAATCATGGGTAGACCAGAAAAAACGAGATTATTAACGAATATTATTACCAAGGCTAGGATTTGTATGCATTAAAAAATTGTAAAATATACATTTTATTTATCAAAATATGCAAAAATATGCATTTTAATTTTTATAAGATAAACACAAAAATATAGTTACAAAAAAAAATATTTATCTATTGAAATACAGGTTGGCTGTTTGTCTTAAAAATAAAATAAAATAATTTAAAAATTTATAATTTGCATTCACTACGTGTGTTACATGCTACAACCACATATTTTTTTAAATTTTCGAAAATTAATGATCGGCGATTGGATCGTAGTATGGCTTTGTATTGACTGAAGCTTCGTTTAACGTCACATGATGTAGTTAGCGCGTATTTAAGTAAAGACATTTGTCCTGGTGTTAGGTTACAACTGAAATTGTCCTCATCCGATTCACCATTTAATGTTTTATTTATTGATTGTAGAGTTTTAAATCCTTTATTTTTTTGTAAAATCAAGGATAATGTGTTCTTAACTTTATCTGCGACTCTTCCTTCCGTTACACCCAAGAAGTCGATCCCTTGCGTTTATTATAATCTGTAGACTTTCATGAAGTGTTAAACTCTTGTTTTGTAGTTTAATTATAACTTGGGATAAAAAGCAAAAATTATTTTTAATATATGCTAAATCATTTTTTAAATTTTGATTATCATATAATTCTTTAGCTTTTTTTATCGAATCTGATTCGTCGTGAAAACTTTTATTAATTGTGTTTATCTTTTTCTGTCAAACTATTTAATCTTTAATCGCATACCTATTGTACCATAGGATTGTATTTATAAAAATAAAATTAGTGTTTGACAAAAAAAAACCAAGTTTTATACTTTTATCAGCAGAGCTAGAATTAAATACGAAATATTAATATTAAATTATAAATATTAATTACAAAATATACTATAAAACATGCATTTTTCGCAATTTTATAATCGAAATATGCAATAATATTCATTTTATTCGNTCTTTAACTTTTTTTATCGAATCTGATTCGTCGTCTAATTCTGAGATCACAGATTTAATCGAATTGAAATTATCTACACAATACGTTACTGCAGTCAACCACGTTGCCCATCTTGTCAACACTGGTTTTGGAGGTAAAGGTAAATATGGAAACATTTCACGTAATTTAAGCGTTCGGCTTGGAGCTTTTGAAAATATTTTTTTTACATTGGCTATCATTTTGTCAACTGTAGTGTATTCGGCTCTTATAGTCTCGCGAACTCAATGAATTCCGTGGGCTGAACATGTTAAATGTATCAGATTCGGAAATAGCACAGTTAAATAGTCAGCTGCCTTCACCGTATATGGTGCAGCGTCGGTTACAAACAAAAGAACATTTTCATACTTGACTCCGGACGGCCATAATAATTGCACGGCATCGTTAAATAATTCACCAACAGTTTGAAAATTAATAATTACGAATAGAATTCGATCAAAATATTTCGGGAAAAAAATGTCACCACTTTGTCCAAAAGTAGGCGTTTAGTTTCGTTCACATTTTTCAGAACGAATAATAAGAACTATACGTGAACGTTATCAGTTGTTGTAATTCGATATTTTCGAACGTTTTGAACAACGGTGAACCCGTTTAAAACAATGCGTTCAATCCGACTCTGCGATATTAGTTGATAGCCACGACTGCATACTTTGCATGCGGCACGTACAACAAGTCGCTTTCTATATCGCACAAAAATTATAATCAAATATTATTAATTATTAAACCCCGCAACACTTTGTGCGGGCACACTCGGATCGCCACCCGTGAAATTTACTCGAGCCACCCGCGGCATCGGGTATGTAGGTTCTGGTTCTCTACTATAAAATACGATGTCGTCGGACGAATTTCATCGGACATAAAAAAAACCACTATGACACTATATACTTAATGACATGTAATACGCTTAGAGATGCGGTAGGGCGACGGGGAAAATATTCTAACACACAAATATGTCAATGGCTATTTTGAGAAAAATCGATATAAATACGATAAACATTAAATTGTTAAAATATGTTTTACGTTCGCGTGCGTATGTGTGTGTGTGTGTGTGTCGAAAAAAAAATAAATAAAAATAGCAGGTTGAAATATTACTGGACTGGCCCAAAAAAACCCGGGGGGGAAAAAAAAAAAAAAAAAAAAAAAAAATACGATTACCCCCTGCGAAATGATTCGACCGAAACGATTATAATATTAACATATTTCCTTCGTTCACACATATTATACCGCGGTAGCGTAATATAGGGGTATAATTTTTTTTTTTTTTTCTATCCAAACTATTATAATATTGCAGTGTACATGCATGCCGCTGCAGTAATTAATTCGCCGAAATAAGCACGCCACGTTCGGTCGCGTGAAATACCGCGGGTCGTTATTTTCTTAATTAAATAGTATTCAAAAACCAAAAAAAAAAAAAGTATGTACAAAAAAAAAAATACATAAAAAAATACCCAGTCATATAAAAATTTAATATTCTTTAGATTCTTTAAAAAGATATAATAATATCATTAGATAAATTATTATTTTTGATTATCGTCCCTGCAGATTGTTTTAATCACCGCAGATAAAAACACCTGTATCCTTTAAGTTACCGGAAAACTACATAATTGCTCCGAGTGTGATTGTACCGCTATTGTACTAAGTTAAACCGCGAATATCGCAAAATGATTTGTGTAAGACTATTTTTTTTTTTTTTTTTTTTTTTTTTTACGATTATTGACGCCGAATGACAGTTCTCCCGTGGTTACAGACAGTGTTTAAATAACGACAAGTATAAGACAATTGATCAGTGTATAATTTCCCGGAGAAAAGATAGCACCGTATTATCAGTACAGTACCTTCGCAATTATTACTGATTTTCGATAAGATAAAATGTGATTTTTTATTTTGCGGTTTTGTGGTTGAATATAAAACTTGATTTCGAAAAACACAGTGAATGGAGAAATTTCACGGGGGTCGGTTGACCCCTAACTCCCCTCCATGCGCGCCACGGCAAATGACGGTTCATATACAACATGACGTCGTACCTACTGTGAATTAACAATGCGACCGTTTGAATGCACGTACGGAGAAATAAAACCGAAAAAAAAATGTTTCGACCGGGTCGGCCGGCTAGACAGAACGTTCCTTCGGGGAAAGACGGCGCGGAAACCGTTCGCGGTGCCGGTGGCGTGTCTACCGTGAGAGATTACGGAGTTCTACTCCCCGTCGCCTGGCATTTTCATAGCGCCCGTCTGACCGCCTGTTTGTACGACGATCTATTTTCGAGTTCGGATTTCTTTGATGTTTTACTCTGAAAAATCGACAGTTTAACGCGCCCGCCGGCACCTGCGATGCCGGTAGTGAATAAAACCGGAACGTGTACGTTCGCTTGTTTAAAACGGAACCGATCCGAATCACTACAACGGCAAAACTGACACGCGCCCGGGTACCCGGGAATCGTGCATTTCGTTACAACGACAATTTCAGGACAAATTGAATTACGAATTATCCGCGAAAACGTATAAATCAGTAAACATCGATTATTTTTTTTTTTTCCAGTCTTTATGCGCGTTTTACGACGTAACGACACAGCGCTCGAATTCAACGTACACCTACAACACTCTCCCGTTGTCGGCGAAATCCTAAATAAGCCACTCGTTCGGCCGACGTAAACAAATAGACCCGTTAGTCGCGCGCAGGCATAATCTTTACGACTATTACCGCACGCCACGGCAATTTTTCGCGATCTCCTCTCCCCTCCTCCACC